>JAVIAB010000156.1:8021819-8571819 GCA_032433765.1 Megaustenia siamemsis | reverse complement strand
TACGGCATTTGACCAATTTCCACAAATGCAACAAAATATGTTCACAAGTGACCTGCCCCTTTGTTGCTTCCAAACACGGTAAAAATCCAACAGTAATTAATGAAATAACGCGAACCAGTGAAGTGAAGTGAAGTGAAGTAATGAATACACTGTCAAAATTTCATTTAAAATTATTCCAGAAATAAAGCCAGCTTGATATCACTATTTTTGTTAACGATTATCTCGACAAGTATATCAAATATTTAGGGCTCTTGTGCAAATAAAGATGATAATATTTTGTAGATTCGAAATGTAATCTTAGCAGATGTAGGAATTGGTAGCTGACATGTACACGTTATGTCCACCGAAAACTGGAGCCAGCCAGACTTTGCATGAGGGCGCTAACGACTGTGTTCTTGCTTTCTTTTGGGTTACGCTTTTCAGTAACTGGCTACAAAAACGTTCACGTCGTTCCGCCTTTACCGACATGGTTCTGTGCAAATAATCTTAAACGGGTTTAAATATGGTCGGCGGTGGCAGGGCTGAAACCTCGTGGTTGGTTCATCGCGAGACGGTCTGTAGCAAGTGCTACCGTGATAAGTTACTGGAACTATCACAAGAGGAAATGGTTCTGGGTTGGGTAGTTAATGTCAGGGTTTGGGTTAGTGGTGTCATGTTCGGCTGTAAAGCTTTTGTAAACAATTCCAGATGTCTTTGACGTTTACCAGACAAGTTTATGAATGTCAAGCATCGACAATATCAAACTTGATGTCGTGAAGTAGTATAACTACCTGGGGTCCCATCATCAACGACAAACTTAATGAGATATTAAGTTATTTGCGGGTCATCATCATTGCACTCCGAACATGTCCATTGGTGCTCAGATCCCCTCCTCAGCAATTCCCTCAGTGTCCAGCGACTGACGACTCCAGTTCTATGTTGGTTGATAAGTCTTCTTACACGGCCACCAAGTTTCTCATTTCTGGCTGTGCCCATCTTAACGACAGACTAACTGTAGATACAGAAATTGACACCCGTATTGGTAAAGCCGCTACCACCTTCGCCAGTCTTTCTAAGCGTGTTTGGTAAAACAGCAAACCGACAAACAAAACAATGACCGCAGTTTGCAACACCTACATAATTAGTAACATTCTGTATGGCAGCGAATCATGGACAACTTATGCAAAGCAGGAGAGAAGACTAAATGCACTCCATATCTGCGCCCTATTCTTGGTATCACCTGGAAGGACAAAGTGACATACCTGGAGGTCCTCACTCGCACAGGCCTCCCGAACATCTACACGCTGCTCAAACAACGTAGGTTACGTTGGCTTGGCCACGTACACCGTATGAAAGATGGCCGCATACCAAAAGATATACTCTATGGACAACTAGCAGATGGCAAAAGAACTGAGAGGCGCCCAAAACTTCGATGTGTAGACGTGTGTAAACGTGACATGAAGACACTAAACATAAATCCTTCAGCCTGGGAAGACATAGCTACAGACCGCAATCTTTGGAAACACACTCTAAAGCTCCAACTCAAGCAAGAAACAGACAGATTTAAAGAAAATGAGAATGCACGGCGAAAGAAAGAAAAAAATAACATTTCTAGTTGCGCTGGAAAATCCACAGTCAACTATGACTGACTGGGCCTACTACTAAAAATCCACAGTCAACTATGACTGACTGGGCCTACTACTAAAAATCCACAGTCAACTATGACTGACTGGGCCTACTATAAAAATCCAGTCAACTATGACTGACTGGGCCTACTACTAAAAATCAAGTCAACTATGACTGACTGGGCCTACTGCTAAAAAAATCCACAGTCAGCTATGACTAACGGAACCTACTACTACAAAATCCACAGTCAACTATGACTAACGGAGCCTACTACTAAAAAAATCCACAGTCAACTATGACTAACGGAACCTACTACTAAAAATCCACAGTCAACTATGACTAACGGAGCCTACTACTAAAAATCCACAGTCAACTATGACTAACGGAACCTACTACTAAAAATCCATAGTCAACTATGACTGACTGGGTCTACTGCTACAAAATCCACAGTCAACTATGACTAACGGAGCCTACTACTAAAAAATCCACAGTCAACTATGACTAACGGAGCCTACTACTAAAAAATCCACAGTCAACTATGACTAAAGGAGCCTACTACTAAAAATCCACAGTCAACTATGACTAACGGAACCTACTACTAAAAAATCCACAGTCAACTATGACTAACGGAGCCTACTACTAAAAATCCATAGTCAACTATGACTGACTGGGTCTACTGCTACAAAATCCACAGTCAACTATGACTAACGGAACCTACTACTAAAAATCCATAGTCAACTATGACTGACTGAGTCTACTGCTACAAAATCCACAGTCAACTATGACTGACTGGGTCTACTGCTACAAAATCCACAGTCAACTATGACTGACTGGGTCTACTGCTACAAAATCCACAGTCAACTATGACTGACTGGGTCTATTGCTACAAAATCCACAGTCAACTATGACTGACTGGGTCTACTGCTACAAAATCCACAGTCAACTATGACTGACTGGGTCTATTGCTACAAAATTCACAGTCAACTATGACTAACGGTCATAACTAATCATTTCCAAACTGAAATCATTGCTTCTATTATTATCATGGATCAATAGTGTATTGAATCGGCCGCGTACGACACAGATGGCGACTTTTCGATAATAGGGAGTTATGAGGGGTTGGGGGAGGGAGGGAGATGAGATGGGAGGCGTATTTTTTCTAAATGTCCATTATTTCTAACAAATTACAATGGACGAGGGGAAAAGGGGGGCAATTATATCGCCCCCCCCCACCCTTTCCTTGTACTCAAGATGCAGTTGTTTATCTGTTTGCATACGTCAACGTCATGTTCCCATCGAGCTTCCGAAGGACTGCATGCTGCTCGAGTATCACATTTTTCTATTTATCACGCCAGCAACCATGTGCTCAGGTGTTTCGCGCCATACAGGCAGATATTCTCTGCTCAGAAGTGATCTCATTTTTTTTTATTGTCGAGAGTTTTTGGTTACGTTTTTTCCTTTATCAATTTTGAATGGACTGCGGCCACTTTTTGGCCGACTCTTGTTCGTATCTAACTGCAAAGGGCTCTTTAACGTGTGCATAGTGAATAAGGGGCATCCGTTTATGTCCTTTTTTCTAGAGAGCTAGACACAGGATTTCATTAGCCAGAGAGAGCTAGACACAGGATTTCATTATCCAGAGAGAGCTAGACACAGGATTTCATTAGCCAGAGAGAGCTAGACACAGGATTTCATTAGCCAGAGAGAGCTAGACACAGGATTTCATTAGCCAGAGAGAGCTAGACACAGGATTTCATTAGCCAGAGAGAGCTAGACACAGGATTTCATTAGCCAGAGAGAGCTAGACACATGATTTCATTAGCCAGAGAGAGCTAGACACATGATTTCATTAGCCAGAGAGAGCAAGACACATGATTTCATTAGCCAGAGAGAGCTAGACACATGATTTCATTAGCCAGAGAGAGCTAGACACATGATTTCATTAGCCAGAGACCAGAGGAGGGTAAAGTCACGAAGAAGCCACGAAAGAAGTCACAATAGAAGTCACGACAGAAGACACGATAGAAGTCACAATAGAAGTCACGACAGAAGACACGATAGAAATCACAATAGAAGTCACGACAGAAGACACGATAGAAGTCACAATAGAAGTCACGACTGAAGACACGATAGAAGTCACGACAGAAGACACGATAGAAGACACGATAGAAGTCACAATAGAAGCCACGACAGAAGACACGAGAGAAGTCACGACAGAAGACACAATAGAAGCCACGACAGAACACAAGATAGAAGTCACAAAAGAAGCCACGACAGAAGACACGATAGAAGTCACGACAGAAGTCACGACAGAAGACACGATAGAAGTCACAATAGAAGCCACGACAGAAGACACGATAGAAGTCACGACAGAAGGCACAATAGAAGCCACGACAGAAGACACGATAGAAGTCACAATAGAAGCCACGACAGAAGACACGATAGAAGTCACGACAGAAGACACAATAGAAGCCACGACAGAAGACACGATAGAAGTCACGATAGAAGACACGATAGAAGACACGACAGAAGACACGAGTAAAGACACGATAGAAGTCACAATAGAAGCCACGACAGAAGACACGATAGAAGTCACGACAGAAGACACAATAGAAGCCACGACAGAAGACACGATAGAAGTCACGACAGAAGACACGATAGAAGACACGATAGAAGTCACAATAGAAGCCACGACAGAAGACACGATAGAAGTCACGACAGAAGACACGATAGAAGTCACAATAGAAGTCACGACAGAAGACACGATAGAAATCACGACAGAAGACACGATAGAAGTCACAATAGAAGTCACGACAGAAGACACGATAGAAGTCACGACAGAAGCCACGACAGAAGCCGCGATAGAAGTCACGACAGAAGACACAATAGAAGACACAATAGAAGCCACGACAGAAGACACGATAGAAGTCATAATAGAAGTCACAATAGAAGTCACGACAGAAGACACAATAGAAGTCACGATAGAAGTCACAATAGAAGTCACGACAGAAGACACAATAGAAGCCACGACAGAAGACACGATAGAAGTCACGACAGAAGACACGATAGAAGACACGATAGAAGTCACAATAGAAGCCACGACAGAAGACACGATAGAAGTCACGACAGAAGAAACGACAGAAGCCGCGATAGAAGTCACGACAGAAGCCGCGATAGAAGACACGATAGAAGCCACGACAGAAGCCGCGATAGAAGTCACGACAGAAGACACGACAGAAGCTGCGATAGAAGTCACGACAGAAGCCGCGATAGAAGTCACGACAGAAGCCGCGATAGAAGACACGACAGAACACACGACAGAAGCCGCGATAGAAGTCACGACAGAAGACACGATAGAAGTCACGACAGAAGTCACGACAGAAGCTGCGACAGAAGACACGACAGAAGACACGACAGAAGTCACGACAGAAGACACGATAGAAGTCACGACAGAAGACACGACAGAAGACACGACAGAAGTCACGACAGAAGTCACGACAGAAGTCACGACAGAAGCCGCGATAGAAGTCACGACAGAAGACACGATAGAAGACACGACAGAACACACGATAGAAGTCACGACAGAAGACACGACAGAAGCCGCGATAGAAGTCACGACAGAAGACACGATAGAAGTCACGACAGAAGACACGATAGAAGTCACGACAGAAGCCGCGACAGAAGACACGACAGAAGCCGCGATAGAAGTCACGACAGAAGCCGCGATAGAAGCCACGACAGAAGACACGATAGAAGACACGACAGAAGCCGCGACAGAAGACACGATAGAAGACACGACAGAAGACACGATAGAAGTCACGACAGAAGCCGCGATAGAAGCCACGACAGAAGCCGCGATAGAAGTCACGACAGAAGCCGCGATAGAAGTTGCGACAGAAGACACGATAGAAGTCACGACAGAAGACACGATAGAAGTCACAATAGAAGTCACGACAGAAGACACGATAGAAGTCACAATAGAAGTCACGACAGAAGACACGATAGAAGTCACGACAGAAGACACGATAGAAGTCACGACAGAAGCCACGACAGAAGACACGATAGAAGTCACAATAGAAGTCACGACAGAAGACACGATAGAAGTCACAATAGAAGCCACGACAGAAGCCGCGATAGAAGTCACGACAGAAGACACGATAGAAGTCACAATAGAAGCCACGACAGAAGCCGCGATAGAAGTAACGACAGAATACATGACAGAAACCGCGATAGAAGTCACGACAGAAGACACGACAGAAGACACGACAGAAGACACGATAGAAGACACGACAGAAGACACGATAGAAGTCACGACAGAAGCCGCGATAGAAGCCACGACAGAAGCCGCGATAGAAGTCACGACAGAAGCTGCGATAGAAGTCACGACAGAAGCCGCGATAGAAGTCACGACAGAAGCCGCGATAGAAGTCACGACAGAAGCCGCGATAGAAGACACGACAGAAGCCGCGATAGAAGTCACGACAGAAGACACGATAGAAGTCACGACAGAAGCCGCGATAGAAGTCACGACAGAAGCCGCGATAGAAGTCACGACAGAAGCCGCGATAGAAGTCACGACAGAAGCCGCGATAGAAGTCACGACAGAAACCGCGATAGAAGTCACGACAGAAGACACGATAGAAGACACGACAGAAGACACGATAGAAGTCACAATAGAAGTCACGACAGAAGACACGATAGAAGACACGACAGAAGACACGATAGAAGTCACAATAGAAACCACGACAGAAGTCATAATAGAAGCCGCGATAGAAGTCACGATAGAAACCACGATAGAAGTCACAATAGAAACCACGACAGAAGCCGCGATAGAAGCCACGACAGAAGACACGATAGAAGTCACAATAGAAGCCACGACAGAAGTCACGATAGAAGCCACGACAGAAGTCACAATAGAAGTCACGACAGAAGTCACAATAGAAACCACGACAGAAGTCACAATAGAAGCCACGACAGAAGTCACGATAGAAGCCACGACAGAAGTCACAATAGAAGTCACGACAGAAGTCACAATAGAAGCCACGACAGAACACACGATAGAAGTCACGACAGAAGACACGACAGAAGCCGCGATAGAAGTCACGACAGAAGACACGATAGAAGTCACGACAGAAGCCGCGATAGAAGTCACGACAGAAGACACGATAGAAGTCACGACAGAAGCCACGACAGAAGCCGCGATAGAAGTCACGACAGAAGCCGCGATAGAAGTCACGACAGAAGCCGCGATAGAAGTCACGACAGAAGACACAATAGAAGTCACGACAGAAGACACGATAGAAGACACGACAGAAGCCGCGATAGAAGTCACGACAGAAGCCGCGACAGAAGCCGCGATAGAAGTCACGACAGAAGACACGATAGAAGACACGATAGAAGTCACGACAAAAGACACGATAGAAGTCACAATAGAAGTCACGACAGAAGACACGATAGAAATCACGACAGAAGACACGATAGAAGTCACAATAGAAGTCACGACAGAAGACACGATAGAAGTCACGACAGAAGTCACGACAGAAAACACGATAGAAGTCACAATAGAAGCCACGACAGAAGCCGCGATAGAAGTCACGACAGAAGACACGATAGAAGTCACAATAGAAGTCACGACAGAAGACACGATAGAAGTCACGATAGAAGTCACAATAGAAGTCACGACAGAAGACACAATAGAAGACACAATAGAAGCCACGATAGAAGACACGATAGAAGTCACAATAGAAGCCGCGATAAAAGTCACGACCGAAGTCACGACAGAAGACACGATAGAAGTCACAATAGAAGCCACGACAGAAGCCACGATAGAAGTCACGACAGAAGACACGATAGAAGTCACGACAGAAGACACGATAGAAGTCACAATAGAAGCCATGACAGAAGACACGATAGAAGTCACGACAGAAGACACGATAGAAGTCACAATAGAAGCCACGACAGAAGCCGCGATAGAAGTCACGACAGAAGACACGACAGAAACCGCGATAGAAGTCACGACAGAAGAAACGACAGAAGCCGCGATAGAAGTCACGACAGAAGCCGCGATAGAAGACACGATAGAAGCCACGACAGAAGCCGCGATAGAAGTCACGACAGAAGACACGACAGAAGCTGCGATAGAAGTCACGACAGAAGCCGCGATAGAAGTCACGACAGAAGCCGCGATAGAAGACACGACAGAACACACGACAGAAGCCGCGATAGAAGTCACGACAGAAGACACGATAGAAGACACGACAGAAGACATGATAGAAGTCACGACAGAAGACACGATAGAAGTCACGACAGAAGTCACGACAGAAGCTGCGATAGAAGTCACGACAGAAGACACGATAGAAGTCACGACAGAAGTCACGACAGAAGAAACGATAGAAGTCACGACAGAAGACACGACAGAAGACACGATAGAAGTCACGACAGAAGACACGACAGAAGACACGACAGAAGTCACGACAGAAGACACGACAGAAGTCACGACAGAAGCCGCGATAGAAGTCACGACAGAAGACACGATAGAAGACACGACAGAACACACGATAGAAGTCACGACAGAAGACACGACAGAAGCCGCGATAGAAGTCACGACAGAAGACACGATAGAAGTCACGACAGAAGACACGACCGAAGCCGCGATAGAAGTCACGACAGAAGCCGCGATAGAAGTCACGACAGAAGACACGATAGAAGTCACGACAGAAGACACGATAGAAGGCACGACAGAATCCGCGATAGAATTCACGACAGAAGCCGCGATAGAAGTCACGACAGAAGCCGCGATAGAAGTCACGACAGAACACGATAGAAGTCACGACAGAAGCCGCGACAGAAGACACGACAGAAGCCGCGACAGAAGACACGATAGAAGACACGACAGAAGACACGATAGAAGTCACGACAGAAGCCGCGATAGAAGCCACGACAGAAGCCGCGATAGAAGTCACGACAGAAGCCGCGACAGAAATTGCGACAGAAGACACGATAGAAGTCACGACAGAAGACACGATAGAAGTCACAATAGAAGTCACGACAGAAGACACGATAGAAGTCACGACAGAAGACACGATAGAAGTCACGACAGAAGCCACGACAGAAGACACGATAGAAGTCACAATAGAAGTCACGACAGAAGACACGATAGAAGTCACAAAAGAAGCCACGACAGAAGCCGCGATAGAAGTAACGACAGAAGACATGACAGAAACCGCGATAGAAGTCACGACAGAAGACACGACAGAAGACACGACAGAAGACACGATAGAAGACACGACAGAAGACACGATAGAAGTCACGACAGAAGCCGCGATAGAAGCCACGACAGAAGCCGCGATAGAAGTCACGACAGAAGCTGCGATAGAAGTCACGACAGAAGCCGCGATAGAAGTCACGACAGAAGCCGCGATAGAAGTCACGACAGAAGCCGCGATAGAAGACACGACAGAAGCCGCGATAGAAGTCACGACAGAAGACACGATAGAAGTCACGACAGAAGCCGCGATAGAAGTCACGACAGAAGCCGCGATAGAAGTCACGACAGAAGCCGCGATAGAAGTCACGACAGAAGCTGCGATAGAAGTCACGACAGAAACCGCGATAGAAGTCACGACAGAAGACACGATAGAAGACACGACAGAAGACACGATAGAAGTCACAATAGAAGTCACGACAGAAGACACGATAGAAGACACGACAGAAGACACGATAGAAGTCACAATAGAAACCACGACAGAAGTCATAATAGAAGACACGACAGAAGTCACAACAGAAACCACGATAGAAGCCGCGATAGAAGTCACAATAGAAGACACGATAGAAGTCACAATAGAAACCACGACAGAAGCCGCGATAGAAGCCACGACAGAAGACACGATAGAAGTCACAATAGAAGCCACGACAGAAGTCACGATAGAAGCCACGACAGAAGTCACAATAGAAGTCACGACAGAAGTCACAATAGAAACCACGACAGAAGTCACAATAGAAGCCACGACAGAAGTCACGATAGAAGCCACGACAGAAGTTACAATAGAAGTCACGACAGAAGTCGCAATAGAAACCACGACAGAAGTCACAATAGAAGCCACGACAGAAGTCACGATAGAAGCCACGACAGAAGTCACAAAAGAAACCACGACAGAAGTCACAATAGAAGCCACGACAGAACACACGATAGAAGTCACGACAGAAGACACGACAGAAGCCGCGATAGAAGTCACGACAGAAGACACGATAGAAGTCACGACAGCAGACACGACAGAAGCCGCGATAGAAGTCACGACAGAAGACACGATAGAAGTCACGACAGAAGCCGCGATAGAAGTCACGACAGAAGACACGTTAGAAGTCACGACGAAGCCGCGACAGAAGACACGACAGAAGCCGCGATAGAAGTCACGACAGAAGCCGCGATAGAAGTCACGACAGAAGCCGCGATAGAAGTCACGACAGAAGTCACGACAGAAGACACGATAGAAGACACGACAGAAGCCGCGATAGAAGTCACGACAGAAGCCGCGATAGAAGTCACGACAGAAGACACGATAAAAGTCACGACAGAAGCCGCGACAGAAGACACGACAGAAGCCGCGATAGAAGTCACGACAGAAGCCGCGATAGAAGCCACGACAGAAGACACGATAGAAGTCACGACAGAAGACACGATAGAAGTCACAATAGAAGTCACGACAGAAGACACGATAGAAGTCACGACAGAAGACACGATAAAAGTCACAATAGAAGTCACGACAGAAGACACGATAGAAGTCACAATAGAAGCCACGACAGAAGCCGCGATAGAAGTCACGACAGAAGACACGATAGAAGTCACAATAGAAGCCACGACAGAAGCCGCGATAGAAGTCACGACAGAAGACACGATAAAAGTCACGACAGAAGCCGCGACAGAAGACACGACAGAAGCCGCGATAGAAGTCACGACAGAAGCCGCGATAGAAGCCACGACAGAAGACACGATAGAAGTCACGACAGAAGACACGATAGAAGTCACAATAGAAGTCACGACAGAAGACACGATAGAAGTCACGACAGAAGACACGATAAAAGTCACAATAGAAGTCACGACAGAAGACACGATAGAAGTCACAATAGAAGCCACGACAGAAGCCGCGATAGAAGTCACGACAGAAGACACGATAGAAGTCACAATAGAAGCCACGACAGAAGCCGCGATAGAAGTCACGACAGAAGACACGATAGAAGACACGACAGAAGACACGACAGAAGTCACGACAGAAGTCACGACAGAAGACACGACAGAAGATACGACAGAAGACACGATAGAAGTCACGACAGAAGACACGACAGAAGACACGACAGAAGTCACGAAAAAATCACGACAGAAGTCACGACAGAAGCCGCGATAGAAGTCACGACAGAAGACACGATAGAAGCCGCGATAGAAGTCACGACAGAAGACACGATAGAAGTCACGACAGAAGCCACGATAGAAGTCACGACAGAAGACACGATAGAAGTCACGACAGAAGCCGCGATAGAAGTCACGACAGAAGCCGCGATAGAAGTCACGACAGAAGCCGCGATAGAAGTCACGACAGAAGCCGCGATAGAAGTCACGACAGAAACCGCGATAGAAGTCACGACAGAAGACACGATAGAAGACACGACAGAAGACACGATAGAAGTCACAATAGAAGTCACGATAGAAGACACGATAGAAGACACGACAGAAAACACGATAGAAGTCACAATAGAAACCACGACAGAAGTCACAATAGAAGACACGACAGAAGTCACAACAGAAACCACGATAGAAGCCGCGATAGAAGTCACAATAGAAGACACGATAGAAACCACGATAGAAGTCACAATAGAAACCACGACAGAAGCCGCGATAGAAGCCACGACAGAAGACACGATAGAAGTCACAATAGAAACCACGATAGAAGCCGCGATAGAAGTCACGACAGAAGACACGATAGAAGTCACAATAGAAACCACGGTAGATGCCGCGATAGAAGCCACGATAGAAACCACGATAGAAGTCACAATAGAAACCACGACAGAAGCCGCGATAGAAGCCACGACAGAAGACACGATAGAAGTCACAATAGAAGTCACGACAGAAGTCACAATAGAAACAACGACAGAAGTCACAATAGAAGCCACGACAGAAGTCACGATAGAAGCCACGACAGAAGTCACAATAGAAACCACGACAGAAGTCACAATAGAAGCCACGACAGAACACACGATAGAAGTCACGACAGAAGACACGACAGAAGCCGCGATAGAAGTCACGATAGAAGTCACGATAGAAGTCACGACAGAAGACACGACAGAGGCCGCGATAGAAGTCACGACAGAAGACACGATAGAAGTCACGACAGAAGCCGCGATAGAAGTCACGACAGAAGACACGATAGAAGTCACGACAGAAGCCGCGATAGAAGCCACGACAGAAGCCGCGATAGAAGTCACGACAGAAGCTGCGATAGAAGTCACGACAGAAGCCGCGATAGAAGTCACGACAGAAGCCGCGATAGAAGTCACGACAGAAGCCGCGATAGAAGACACGACTGAAGCCGCGATAGAAGTCACGACAGAAGACACGATAGAAGTCACGACAGAAGCCACGACAGAAGACACGATAGAAGTCACAATAGAAGTCACGACAGAAGACACGATAGGAGTCACAATAGAAGCCACGACAGAAGCCGCGATAGAAGTCACGACAGAAGACACGACAGAAACCGCGATAGAAGTCACGACAGAAGACACGACAGAAGCCGCGATAGAAGTAACGACAGAAGCCGCGATAGAAGACACAATAGAAGCCACGACAGAAGCCGCGATAGAAGTCACGACAGAAGACACGACAGAAGCTGCGATAGAAGTCACGGCAGAAGCCGCGATAGAAGTCACGACAGAAGCCGCGATAGAAGACACGACAGAAGACACGACAGAAGCCGCGATAGAAGTCACGACAGAAGACACGATAGATGACACGACAGAAGACACGATAGAAATCACGACAGAAGACACGATAGAAGTCACGACAGAAGTCACGACAGAAGCTGCGATAGAAGTCACGACAGAAGACACGATAGAAGTCACGACAGAAGTCACGACAGAAGACACGATAGAAGTCACGACAGAAGACACGACAGAAGACACAACAGAAGACACGACAGAAGTCACGACAGAAGTCACGACAGAAGACACGATAGAAGTCACGACAGAAGCCGCGACAGAAGACACGACAGAAGCCGCGATAGAAGTCACGACAGAAGCCGCGATAGAAGTCACAATAGAAACCACGATAGAAGCCGCGATAGAAGTCACGACAGAAGACACGATAGAAGTCACAATAGAAACCACGGTAGATGCCGCGATGGAAGTCACGACAGAAGACACGATAGAAGTCACAATAGAAGACACGATAGAAACCACGATAGAAGTCACAATAGAAACCACGACAGAAGCCGCGATAGAAGCCACGACAGAAGACACGATAGAAGTCACAATAGAAACCACGATAGAAGCCGCGATAGAAGTCACGACAGAAGACACGATAGAAGTCACAATATAAACCACGGTACATGCCGCGATAGAAGCCACGATAGAAACCACGATAGAAGTCACAATAGAAACCACGACAGAAGCCGCGATAGAAGCCACGACAGAAGTCACGACAGAAAACACGATAGAAGTCACAATAGAAGCCACGACAGAAGCCGCGATAGAAGTCACGACAGAAGACACGATAGAAGTCACAATAGAAACCACGACAGAAGTCATAATAGAAGCCGCGATAGAAGTCACGATAGAAACCACGATAGAAGTCACAATAGAAACCACGACAGAAGCCGCGATAGAAGCCACGACAGAAGACACGATAGAAGTCACAATAGAAGCCACGACAGAAGTCACGATAGAAGCCACGACAGAAGTCACAATAGAAGTCACGACAGAAGTCACAATAGAAACCACGACAGAAGTCACAATAGAAGCCACGACAGAAGTCACGATAGAAGCCACGACAGAAGTCACAATAGAAGTCACGACAGAAGTCACAATAGAAGCCACGACAGAACACACGATAGAAGTCACGACAGAAGACACGACAGAAGCCGCGATAGAAGTCACGACAGAAGACACGATAGAAGTCACGACAGAAGCCGCGATAGAAGTCACGACAGAAGACACGATAGAAGTCACGACAGAAGCCACGACAGAAGCCGCGATAGAAGTCACGACAGAAGCCGCGATAGAAGTCACGACAGAAGCCGCGATAGAAGTCACGACAGAAGACACGATAGAAGTCACGACAGAAGACACGATAGAAGACACGACAGAAGCCGCGATAGAAGTCACGACAGAAGCCGCGACAGAAGCCGCGATAGAAGTCACGACAGAAGACACGATAGAAGACACGATAGAAGTCACGACAAAGACACGATAGAAGTCACAATAGAAGTCACGACAGAAGACACGATAGAATCACGACAGAAGACACGATAGAAGTCACAATAGAAGTCACGACAGAAGACACGATAGAAGTCACGACAGAAGTCACGACAGAAAACACGATAGAAGTCACAATAGAAGCCACGACAGAAGCCGCGATAGAAGTCACGACAGAAGACACGATAGAAGTCACAATAGAAGTCACGACAGAAGACACGATAGAAGTCACGATAGAAGTCACAATAGAAGTCACGACAGAAGACACAATAGAAGACACAATAGAAGCCACGATAGAAGACACGATAGAAGTCACGATAGAAGCCGCGATAGAAGTCACGACCGAAGTCACGACAGAAGACACGATAGAAGTCACAATAGAAGCCACGACAGAAGCCACGATAGAAGTCACGACAGAAGACACGATAGAAGTCACGACAGAAGACACGATAGAAGTCACAATAGAAGCCACGACAGAAGCCGCGATAGAAGTCACGACAGAAGACACGACAGAAACCGCGATAGAAGTCACGACAGAAGAAACGACAGAAGCCGCGATAGAAGTCACGACAGAAGCCGCGATAGAAGTCACGACAGAAGACACGACAGAAACCGCGATAGAAGTCACGACAGAAGACACGACAGAAGCCGCGATAGAAGTCACGACAGAAGCCGCGATAGAAGACACAATAGAAGCCACGACAGAAGCCGCGATAGAAGTCACGACAGAAGACACGACAGAAGCTGCGATAGAAGTCACGGCAGAAGCCGCGATAGAAGTCACGACAGAAGCCGCGATAGAAGACACGACAGAAGACACGACAGAAGCCGCGATAGAAGTCACGACAGAAGACACGATAGAAGACACGACAGAAGACACGATAGAAATCACGACAGAAGACACGATAGAAGTCACGACAGAAGTCACGACAGAAGCTGCGATAGAAGTCACGACAGAAGACACGATAGAAGTCACGACAGAAGTCACGACAGAAGACACGATAGAAGTCACGACAGAAGACACGACAGAAGACACAACAGAAGACACGACAGAAGTCACGACAGAAGTCACGACAGAAGACACGATAGAAGTCACGACAGAAGCCGCGACAGAAGACACGACAGAAGCCGCGATAGAAGTCACGACAGAAGCCGCGATAGAAGTCACAATAGAAACCACGATAGAAGCCGCGATAGAAGTCACGACAGAAGACACGATAGAAGTCACAATAGAAACCACGGTAGATGCCGCGATGGAAGTCACGACAGAAGACACGATAGAAGTCACAATAGAAGACACGATAGAAACCACGATAGAAGTCACAATAGAAACCACGACAGAAGCCGCGATAGAAGCCACGACAGAAGACACGATAGAAGTCACAATAGAAACCACGATAGAAGCCGCGATAGAAGTCACGACAGAAGACACGATAGAAGTCACAATAGAAACCACGGTACATGCCGCGATAGAAGCCACGATAGAAACCACGATAGAAGTCACAATAGAAACCACGACAGAAGCCGCGATAGAAGCCACGACAGAAGTCACGACAGAAAACACGATAGAAGTCACAATAGAAGCCACGACAGAAGCCGCGATAGAAGTCACGACAGAAGACACGATAGAAGTCACAATAGAACCACGACAGAAGTCACAATAGAAGCCGCGATAGAAGTCACGATAGAAACCACGATAGAAGTCACGATAGAAACCACGACAGAAGCCGCGATAGAAGCCACGACAGAAGACACGATAGAAGTCACGATAGAAGCCACGACAGAAGTCACGATAGAAGCCACGACAGAAGTCACGATAGAAGTCACGACAGAAGTCACGATAGAAACCACGACAGAAGTCACAATAGAAGCCACGACAGAAGTCACGATAGAAGCCACGACAGAAGTCACGATAGAAGTCACGACAGAAGTCACGATAGAAGCCACGACAGAAGACACGATAGAAGTCACGACAGAAGACACGACAGAAGCCGCGATAGAAGTCACGACAGAAGACACGATAGAAGTCACGACAGAAGCCGCGATAGAAGTCACGACAGAAGACACGATAGAAGTCACGACAGAAGCCACGACAGAAGCCGCGATAGAAGTCACGACAGAAGCCGCGATAGAAGTCACGACAGAAGCCGCGATAGAAGTCACGACAGAAGACACGATAGAAGTCACGACAGAAGACACGATAGAAGACACGACAGAAGCCGCGATAGAAGTCACGACAGAAGCCGCGACAGAAGCCGCGATAGAAGTCACGACAGAAGACACGATAGAAGACACGATAGAAGTCACGACAGAAGACACGATAGAAGTCACGATAGAAGTCACGACAGAAGACACGATAGAAGTCACGACAGAAGACACGATAGAAGTCACGATAGAAGTCACGACAGAAGACACGATAGAAGTCACGACAGAAGTCACGACAGAAGACACGATAGAAGTCACAATAGAAGCCACGACAGAAGCCGCGATAGAAGTCACGACAGAAGACACGATAGAAGTCACGATAGAAGTCACGACAGAAGACACGATAGAAGTCACGATAGAAGTCACGATAGAAGTCACGACAGAAGACACGATAGAAGACACAATAGAAGCCACGATAGAAGACACGATAGAAGTCACGATAGAAGCCGCGATAGAAGTCACGACAGAAGTCACGACAGAAGACACGATAGAAGTCACAATAGAAGCCACGACAGAAGCCACGATAGAAGTCACGACAGAAGACACGATAGAAGTCACGACAGAAGACACGATAGAAGTCACAATAGAAGCCACGACAGAAGCCGCGATAGAAGTCACGACAGAAGACACGACAGAAACCGCGATAGAAGTCACGACAGAAGACACGACAGAAGCCGCGATAGAAGTCACGACAGAAGCCGCGATAGAAGTCACGACAGAAGACACGATAGAAGTCACGACAGAAGCCGCGACAGAAGACACGACAGAAGCCGCGATAGAAGTCACGACAGAAGCCGCGATAGAAGTCACGACAGAAGCCGCGATAGAAGTCACGACAGAAGTCACGACAGAAGACACGATAGAAGACACGACAGAAGCCGCGATAGAAGTCACGACAGAAGCCGCGATAGAAGTCACGACAGAAGACACGATAGAAGTCACGACAGAAGCCGCGACAGAAGACACGACAGAAGCCGCGATAGAAGTCACGACAGAAGCCGCGATAGAAGCCACGACAGAAGACACGATAGAAGTCACGACAGAAGACACGATAGAAGTCACAATAGAAGTCACGACAGAAGACACGATAGAAGTCACGACAGAAGACACGATAGAAGTCACAATAGAAGTCACGACAGAAGACACGATAGAAGTCACAATAGAAGCCACGACAGAAGCCGCGATAGAAGTCACGACAGAAGACACGATAGAAGTCACAATAGAAGCCACGACAGAAGCCGCGATAGAAGTCACGACAGAAGACACGATAGAAGTCACGACAGAAGCCGCGACAGAAGACACGACAGAAGCCGCGATAGAAGTCACGACAGAAGCCGCGATAGAAGCCACGACAGAAGACACGATAGAAGTCACGACAGAAGACACGATAGAAGTCACGATAGAAGTCACGACAGAAGACACGATAGAAGTCACGACAGAAGACACGATAGAAGTCACGATAGAAGTCACGACAGAAGACACGATAGAAGTCACAATAGAAGCCACGACAGAAGCCGCGATAGAAGTCACGACAGAAGACACGATAGAAGTCACAATAGAAGCCACGACAGAAGCCGCGATAGAAGTCACGACAGAAGACACGATAGAAGACACGACAGAAGACACGACAGAAGTCACGACAGAAGTCACGACAGAAGACACGACAGAAGATACGACAGAAGACACGATAGAAGTCACGACAGAAGACACGACAGAAGACACGACAGAAGTCACGAAAGAATCACGACAGAAGTCACGACAGAAGCCGCGATAGAAGTCACGACAGAAGACACGATAGAAGCCGCGATAGAAGTCACGACAGAAGACACGATAGAAGTCACGACAGAAGCCACGATAGAAGTCACGACAGAAGACACGATAGAAGTCACGACAGAAGCCGCGATAGAAGTCACGACAGAAGCCGCGATAGAAGTCACGACAGAAGCCGCGATAGAAGTCACGACAGAAGCCGCGATAGAAGTCACGACAGAAACCGCGATAGAAGTCACGACAGAAGACACGATAGAAGACACGACAGAAGACACGATAGAAGTCACGATAGAAGTCACGATAGAAGACACGATAGAAGACACGACAGAAAACACGATAGAAGTCACAATAGAAACCACGACAGAAGTCACAATAGAAGACACGACAGAAGTCACGACAGAAACCACGATAGAAGCCGCGATAGAAGTCACAATAGAAGACACGATAGAAACCACGATAGAAGTCACAATAGAAACCACGACAGAAGCCGCGATAGAAGCCACGACAGAAGACACGATAGAAGTCACAATAGAAACCACGATAGAAGCCGCGATAGAAGTCACGACAGAAGACACGATAGAAGTCACAATAGAAACCACGGTAGATGCCGCGATAGAAGCCACGATAGAAACCACGATAGAAGTCACAATAGAAACCACGACAGAAGCCGCGATAGAAGCCACGACAGAAGACACGATAGAAGTCACAATAGAAGTCACGACAGAAGTCACAATAGAAACAACGACAGAAGTCACAATAGAAGCCACGACAGAAGTCACGATAGAAGCCACGACAGAAGTCACAATAGAAACCACGACAGAAGTCACAATAGAAGCCACGACAGAACACACGATAGAAGTCACGACAGAAGACACGACAGAAGCCGCGATAGAAGTCACGATAGAAGTCACGATAGAAGTCACGACAGAAGACACGACAGAAGCCGCGATAGAAGTCACGACAGAAGACACGATAGAAGTCACGACAGAAGCCGCGATAGAAGTCACGACAGAAGACACGATAGAAGTCACGACAGAAGCCGCGATAGAAGCCACGACAGAAGCCGCGATAGAAGTCACGACAGAAGCCGCGATAGAAGTCACGACAGAAGCCGCGATAGAAGTCACGACAGAAGCCGCGATAGAAGTCACGACAGAAGCCGCGATAGAAGACACGACTGAAGCCGCGATAGAAGTCACGACAGAAGACACGATAGAAGTCACGACAGAAGCCACGACAGAAGACACGATAGAAGTCACAATAGAAGTCACGACAGAAGACACGATAGGAGTCACAATAGAAGCCACGACAGAAGCCGCGATAGAAGTCACGACAGAAGACACGACAGAAACCGCGATAGAAGTCACGACAGAAGACACGACAGAAGCCGCGATAGAAGTAACGACAGAAGCCGCGATAGAAGACACAATAGAAGCCACGACAGAAGCCGCGATAGAAGTCACGACAGAAGACACGACAGAAGCTGCGATAGAAGTCACGGCAGAAGCCGCGATAGAAGTCACGACAGAAGCCGCGATAGAAGACACGACAGAAGACACGACAGAAGCCGCGATAGAAGTCACGACAGAAGACACGATAGAAGACACGACAGAAGACACGATAGAAATCACGACAGAAGACACGATAGAAGTCACGACAGAAGTCACGACAGAAGCTGCGATAGAAGTCACGACAGAAGACACGATAGAAGTCACGACAGAAGTCACGACAGAAGACACGATAGAAGTCACGACAGAAGACACGACAGAAGACACAACAGAAGACACGACAGAAGTCACGACAGAAGTCACGACAGAAGACACGATAGAAGTCACGACAGAAGCCGCGACAGAAGACACGACAGAAGCCGCGATAGAAGTCACGACAGAAGCCGCGATAGAAGTCACAATAGAAACCACGATAGAAGCCGCGATAGAAGTCACGACAGAAGACACGATAGAAGTCACAATAGAAACCACGGTAGATGCCGCGATGGAAGTCACGACAGAAGACACGATAGAAGTCACAATAGAAGACACGATAGAAACCACGATAGAAGTCACAATAGAAACCACGACAGAAGCCGCGATAGAAGCCACGACAGAAGACACGATAGAAGTCACAATAGAAACCACGATAGAAGCCGCGATAGAAGTCACGACAGAAGACACGATAGAAGTCACAATATAAACCACGGTACATGCCGCGATAGAAGCCACGATAGAAACCACGATAGAAGTCACAATAGAAACCACGACAGAAGCCGCGATAGAAGCCACGACAGAAGTCACGACAGAAACACGATAGAAGTCACAATAGAAGCCACGACAGAAGCCACGATAGAAGTCACGACAGAAGACACGATAGAAGTCACAATAGAAACCACGACAGAAGTCACAATAGAAGCCACGATAGAAGTCACGATAGAAACCACGATAGAAGTCACGATAGAAACCACGACAGAAGCCGCGATAGAAGTCACGACAGAAGACACGATAGAAGTCACGATAGAAGCCACGACAGAAGTCACGATAGAAGTCACGACAGAAGTCACGATAGAAGTCACGACAGAAGTCACGATAGAAACCACGACAGAAGTCACGATAGAAGCCACGACAGAAGTCACGATAGAAGCCACGACAGAAGTCACGATAGAAGTCACGACAGAAGTCACGATAGAAGCCACGACAGAAGACACGATAGAAGTCACGACAGAAGACACGACAGAAGCCGCGATAGAAGTCACGACAGAAGACACGATAGAAGTCACGACAGAAGCCGCGATAGAAGTCACGACAGAAGACACGATAGAAGTCACGACAGAAGCCACGACAGAAGCCGCGATAGAAGTCACGACAGAAGCCGCGATAGAAGTCACGACAGAAGCCGCGATAGAAGTCACGACAGAAGACACGATAGAAGTCACGACAGAAGACACGATAGAAGACACGACAGAAGCCGCGATAGAAGTCACGACAGAAGCCGCGACAGAAGCCGCGATAGAAGTCACGACAGAAGACACGATAGAAGACACGATAGAAGTCACGACAGAAGACACGATAGAAGTCACAATAGAAGTCACGACAGAAGACACGATAGAAGTCACGACAGAAGACACGATAGAAGTCACAATAGAAGTCACGACAGAAGACACGATAGAAGTCACGACAGAAGTCACGACAGAAACACGATAGAAGTCACAATAGAAGCCACGACAGAAGCCGCGATAGAAGTCACGACAGAAGACACGATAGAAGTCACGATAGAAGTCACGACAGAAGACACGATAGAAGTCACGATAGAAGTCACGATAGAAGTCACGACAGAAGACACGATAGAAGACACGATAGAAGCCACGATAGAAGACACGATAGAAGTCACGATAGAAGCCGCGATAGAAGTCACGACAGAAGTCACGACAGAAGACACGATAGAAGTCACAATAGAAGCCACGACAGAAGCCACGATAGAAGTCACGACAGAAGACACGATAGAAGTCACGACAGAAGACACGATAGAAGTCACAATAGAAGCCACGACAGAAGCCGCGATAGAAGTCACGACAGAAGACACGACAGAAACCGCGATAGAAGTCACGACAGAAGACACGACAGAAGCCGCGATAGAAGTCACGACAGAAGCCGCGATAGAAGACACGATAGAAGCCACGACAGAAGCCGCGATAGAAGTCACGACAGAAGACACGACAGAAGCCGCGATAGAAGTCACGACAGAAGCCGCGATAGAAGTCACGACAGAAGCCGCGATAGAAGACACGACAGAAGACACGACAGAAGCCGCGATAGAAGTCACGACAGAAGACACGATAGAAGACACGACAGAAGACACGATAGAAGTCACGACAGAAGACACGATAGAAGTCACGACAGAAGTCACGACAGAAGCTGCGATAGAAGTCACGACAGAAGACACGATAGAAGTCACGACAGAAGTCACGACAGAAGACACGATAGAAGTCACGACAGAAGACACGACAGAAGACACGACAGAAGACACGATAGAAGTCACGACAGAAGACACGACAGAAGACACGACAGAAGTCACGACAGAAGACACGACAGAAGTCACGACAGAAGCCGCGATAGAAGTCACGACAGAAGACACGATAGAAGACACGACAGAAGACACGATAGAAGTCACGACAGAAGACACGACAGAAGCCGCGATAGAAGTCACGACAGAAGACACGATAGAAGTCACGACAGAAGACACGACAGAAGCCGCGATAGAAGTCACGACAGAAGCCGCGATAGAAGTCACGACAGAAGACACGATAGAAGTCACGACAGAAGACACGATAGAAGTCACGACAGAAGCCGCGATAGAAGTCACGACAGAAGCCGCGATAGAAGTCACGACAGAAGCCGCGATAGAAGTCACGACAGAACACGATAGAAGTCACGACAGAAGCCACGACAGAAGACACGACAGAAGCCACGACAGAAGACACGATAGAAGACACGACAGAAGACACGATAGAAGTCACGACAGAAGCCGCGATAGAAGCCACGACAGAAGCCGCGATAGAAGTCACGACAGAAGCCGCGATAGAAGTGCGACAGAAGACACGATAGAAGTCACGACAGAAGACACGATAGAAGTCACAATAGAAGTCACGACAGAAGACACGATAGAAGTCACGACAGAAGACACGATAGAAGTCACGACAGAAGCCACGACAGAAGACACGATAGAAGTCACAATAGAAGTCACGACAGAAGACACGATAGAAGTCACAATAGAAGCCACGACAGAAGCCGCGATAGAAGTCACGACAGAAGACACGACAGAAACCGCGATAGAAGTCACGACAGAAGACACGACAGAAGACACGACAGAAGACACGATAGAAGACACGACAGAAGACACGATAGAAGTCACGACAGAAGCCGCGATAGAAGCCACGACAGAAGCCGCGATAGAAGTCACGACAGAAGCCGCGATAGAAGTCACGACAGAAGCCGCGATAGAAGTCACGACAGAAGCCGCGATAGAAGTCACGACAGAAGCCGCGATAGAAGACACGACAGAAGCCGCGATAGAAGTCACGACAGAAGACACGATAGAAGTCACGACAGAAGCCGCGATAGAAGTCACGACAGAAGCCGCGATAGAAGTCACGACAGAAGCCGCGATAGAAGTCACGACAGAAGCCGCGATAGAAGTCACGACAGAAACCGCGATAGAAGTCACGACAGAAGACACGATAGAAGACACGACAGAAGACACGATAGAAGTCACGATAGAAGTCACGACAGAAGACACGATAGAAGACACGACAGAAGACACGATAGAAGTCACGATAGAAGAACCACGACAGAAGTCACGATAGAAGACACGACAGAAGTCACGACAGAAACCACGATAGAAGCCGCGATAGAAGTCACGATAGAAACCACGACAGAAGCCGCGATAGAAGTCACGACAGAAGACACGATAGAAGTCACGATAGAAGCCACGACAGAAGTCACGATAGAAGCCACGACAGAAGTCACAATAGAAGTCACGACAGAAGTCACAATAGAAACCACGACAGAAGTCACAATAGAAGCCACGACAGAAGTCACGATAGAAGCCACGACAGAAGTCACAATAGAAACCACGACAGAAGTCACAATAGAAGCCACGACAGAACACACGATAGAAGTCACGACAGAAGACACGACAGAAGCCGCGATAGAAGTCACGACAGAAGACACGATAGAAGTCACGACAGAAGACACGACAGAAGCCGCGATAGAAGTCACGACAGAAGACACGATAGAAGTCACGACAGAAGCCGCGATAGAAGTCACGACAGAAGACACGATAGAAGTCACGACAGAAGCCGCGACAGAAGACACGACAGAAGCCGCGATAGAAGTCACGACAGAAGCCGCGATAGAAGTCACGACAGAAGCCGCGATAGAAGTCACGACAGAAGACACGATAGAAGTCACGACAGAAGACACGATAGAAGACACGACAGAAGCCGCGATAGAAGTCACGACAGAAGCCGCGATAGAAGTCACGACAGAAGACACGATAGAAGTCACGACAGAAGCCACGACAGAAGACACGACAGAAGCCGCGATAGAAGTCACGACAGAAGCCGCGATAGAAGCCACGACAGAAGACACGATAGAAGTCACGACAGAAGACACGATAGAAGTCACGATAGAAGTCACGACAGAAGACACGATAGAAGTCACGACAGAAGACACGATAGAAGTCACAATAGAAGTCACGACAGAAGACACGATAGAAGTCACGATAGAAGCCACGACAGAAGCCGCGATAGAAGTCACGACAGAAGACACGATAGAAGTCACAATAGAAGCCACGACAGAAGCCGCGATAGAAGTCACGACAGAAGACACGATAGAAGACACGACAGAAGACACGATAGAAGTCACGACAGAAGACACGATAGAAGTCACGATAGAAGTCACGACAGAAGACACGATAGAAGTCACGACAGAAGCCACGATAGAAGTCACGACAGAAGCCGCGATAGAAGTCACGACAGAAGACGCGATAGAAGTCACGACAGAAGCCGCGATAGAAGTCACGACAGAAGCCGCGATAGAAGTCACGACAGAAACCGCGATAGAAGTCACGACAGAAGACACGATAGAAGTCACGACAGAAGACACGATAGAAGTCACGATAGAAGTCACGATAGAAGACACGATAGAAGACACGACAGAAGACACGATAGAAGTCACGATAGAAACCACGACAGAAGTCACGATAGAAGACACGACAGAAGTCACGACAGAAACCACGACAGAAGCCACGATAGAAGTCACGATAGAAGACACGATAGAAACCACGATAGAAGTCACGATAGAAACCACGACAGAAGCCGCGATAGAAGTCACGACAGAAGACACGATAGAAGTCACGATAGAAACCACGATAGAAGCCGCGATAGAAGTCACGACAGAAGACACGATAGAAGTCACGATAGAAACCACGATAGAAGCCGCGATAGAAGCCACGACAGAAACCACGATAGAAGTCACGATAGAAACCACGACAGAAGCCGCGATAGAAGCCACGACAGAAGACACGATAGAAGTCACAATAGAAGTCACGACAGAAGTCACAATAGAAACAACGACAGAAGTCACAATAGAAGCCACGACAGAAGTCACGATAGAAGCCACGACAGAAGTCACAATAGAAACCACGACAGAAGTCACAATAGAAGCCACGACAGAACACACGATAGAAGTCACGACAGAAGACACGACAGAAGCCGCGATAGAAGTCACGATAGAAGTCACGATAGAAGTCACGACAGAAGACACGACAGAAGCCGCGATAGAAGTCACGACAGAAGACACGATAGAAGTCACGACAGAAGCCGCGATAGAAGTCACGACAGAAGACACGATAGAAGTCACGACAGAAGCCGCGATAGAAGCCACGACAGAAGCCGCGATAGAAGTCACGACAGAAGCGCGATAGAAGTCACGACAGAAGCCGCGATAGAAGTCACGACAGAAGCCGCGATAGAAGTCACGACAGAAGCCGCGATAGAAGACACGACTGAAGCCGCGATAGAAGTCACGACAGAAGACACGATAGAAGTCACGACAGAAGCCACGACAGAAGACACGATAGAAGTCACAATAGAAGTCACGACAGAAGACACGATAGAAGTCACAATAGAAGCCACGACAGAAGCCGCGATAGAAGTCACGACAGAAGACACGACAGAAACCGCGATAGAAGTCACGACAGAAGACACGACAGAAGCCGCGATAGAAGTAACGACAGAAGCCGCGATAGAAGACACAATAGAAGCCACGACAGAAGCCGCGATAGAAGTCACGACAGAAGACACGACAGAAGCTGCGATAGAAGTCACGACAGAAGCCGCGATAGAAGTCACGACAGAAGCCGCGATAGAAGACACGACAGAAGACACGACAGAAGCCGCGATAGAAGTCACGACAGAAGACACGATAGAAGACACGACAGAAGACACGATAGAAATCACGACAGAAGACACGATAGAAGTCACGACAGAAGTCACGACAGAAGCTGCGATAGAAGTCACGACAGAAGACACGATAGAAGTCACGACAGAAGTCACGACAGAAGACACGATAGAAGTCACGACAGAAGACACGACAGAAGACACAACAGAAGACACGACAGAAGTCACGACAGAAGTCACGACAGAAGACACGATAGAAGTCACGACAGAAGCCGCGACAGAAGACACGACAGAAGCCGCGATAGAAGTCACGACAGAAGCCGCGATAGAAGTCACAATAGAAACCACGATAGAAGCCGCGATAGAAGTCACGACAGAAGACACGATAGAAGTCACAATAGAAACCACGGTAGATGCCGCGATGGAAGTCACGACAGAAGACACGATAGAAGTCACAATAGAAGACACGATAGAAACCACGATAGAAGTCACAATAGAAACCACGACAGAAGCCGCGATAGAAGCCACGACAGAAGACACGATAGAAGTCACAATAGAAACCACGATAGAAGCCGCGATAGAAGTCACGACAGAAGACACGATAGAAGTCACAATATAAACCACGGTACATGCCGCGATAGAAGCCACGATAGAAACCACGATAGAAGTCACAATAGAAACCACGACAGAAGCCGCGATAGAAGCCACGACAGAAGACACGATAGAAGTCACAATAGAAGTCACGACAGAAGTCACAATAGAAACCACGACAGAAGTCACAATAGAAGCCACGACAGAAGTCACGATAGAAGCCACGACAGAAGTCACAATAGAAACCCGACAGAAGTCACAATAGAAGCCACGACAGAACACACGATAGAAGTCACGACAGAAGACACGACAGAAGCCGCGATAGAAGTCACGACAGAAGACACGATAGAAGTCACGACAGAAGACACGACAGAAGCCGCGATAGAAGTCACGACAGAAGACACGATAGAAGTCACGACAGAAGCCGCGATAGAAGTCACGACAGAAGACACGATAGAAGTCGCGACAGAAGCCGCGACAGAAGACACGACAGAAGCCGCGATAGAAGTCACGACAGAATCCGCGATAGAAGTCACGACAGAAGCCGCGATAGAAGTCACGACAGAAGACACGATAGAAGTCACAATAGAAGCCACGACAGAAGCCGCGATAGAAGTCACGACAGAAGACACGACAGAAACCGCGATAGAAGTCACGACAGAAGACACGACAGAAGACACGATAGAAGACACGACAGAAGACACGATAGAAGTCACGACAGAAGCCGCGATAGAAGCCACGACAGAAGCCGCGATAGAAGTCACGACAGAAGCTGCGATAGAAGTCACGACAGAAGCCGCGATAGAAGTCACGACAGAAGCCGCGATAGAAGTCACGACAGAAGCCGCGATAGAAGACACGACAGAAGCCGCGATAGAATTCACGACAGAAGACACGATAGAAGTCACGACAGAAGCCACGACAGAAGACACGATAGAAGTCACAATAGAAGTCACGACAGAAGACACGATAGAAGTCACAATAGAAGCCACGACAGAAGCCGCGATAGAAGTCACGACAGAAGACACGACAGAAGCTGCGATAGAAGTCACGAAAGAATCCGCGATAGAAGTCACGACAGAAGACACGATAGAAGTCACGACAGAAGTCACGACAGAAGCTGCGATAGAAGTCACGACAGAAGACACGATAGAAGTCACGACAGAAGACACGACAGAAGACACAACAGAAGACACGACAGAAGTCACGACAGAAGTCACGACAGAAGACACGATAGAAGTCACGACAGAAGCCGCGACAGAAGACGCGACAGAAGCCGCGATAGAAGTCACGACAGAAGTCACAATAGAAGTCACGACAGAAGTCACAATAGAAACGACAGAAGTCACAATAGAAGCCACGACAGAAGTCACGATAGAAGCCACGACAGAAGTCACAATAGAAACCACGACAGAAGTCACAATAGAAGCCACGACAGAACACACGATAGAAGTCACGACAGAAGACACGACAGAAGCCGCGATAGAAGTCACGATAGAAGTCACGATAGAAGTCACGACAGAAGACACGACAGAAGCCGCGATAGAAGTCACGACAGAAGACACGATAGAAGTCACGACAGAAGCCGCGATAGAAGTCACGACAGAAGACACGATAGAAGTCACGACAGAAGCCGCGATAGAAGCCACGACAGAAGCCGCGATAGAAGTCACGACAGAAGCTGCGATAGAAGTCACGACAGAAGCCGCGATAGAAGACACGACTGAAGCCGCGATAGAAGTCACGACAGAAGACACGATAGAAGTCACGACAGAAGCCACGACAGAAGACACGATAGAAGTCACAATAGAAGTCACGACAGAAGACACGATAGGAGTCACAATAGAAGCCACGACAGAAGCCGCGATAGAAGTCACGACAGAAGACACGACAGAAACCGCGATAGAAGTCACGACAGAAGACACGACAGAAGCCGCGATAGAAGTAACGACAGAAGCCGCGATAGAAGACACAATAGAAGCCACGACAGAAGCCGCGATAGAAGTCACGACAGAAGACACGACAGAAGCTGCGATAGAAGTCACGGCAGAAGCCGCGATAGAAGTCACGACAGAAGCCGCGATAGAAGACACGACAGAAGACACGACAGAAGCCGCGATAGAAGTCACGACAGAAGACACGATAGAAGACACGACAGAAGACACGATAGAAATCACGACAGAAGACACGATAGAAGTCACGACAGAAGTCACGACAGAAGCTGCGATAGAAGTCACGACAGAAGACACGATAGAAGTCACGACAGAAGTCACGACAGAAGACACGATAGAAGTCACGACAGAAGACACGACAGAAGACACAACAGAAGACACGACAGAAGTCACGACAGAAGTCACGACAGAAGACACGATAGAAGTCACGACAGAAGCCGCGACAGAAGACACGACAGAAGCCGCGATAGAAGTCACGACAGAAGCCGCGATAGAAGTCACATTAGAAACCACGATAGAAGCCGCGATAGAAGTCACGACAGAAGACACGATAGAAGTCACAATAGAAACCACGGTAGATGCCGCGATGGAAGTCACGACAGAAGACACGATAGAAGTCACAATAGAAGACACGATAGAAACCACGATAGAAGTCACAATAGAAACCACGACAGAAGCCGCGATAGAAGCCACGACAGAAGACACGATAGAAGTCACAATAGAAACCACGATAGAAGCCGCGATAGAAGTCACGACAGAAGACACGATAGAAGTCACAATATAAACCACGGTACATGCCGCGATAGAAGCCACGATAGAAACCACGATAGAAGTCACAATAGAAACCACGACAGAAGCCGCGATAGAAGCCACGACAGAAGACACGATAGAAGTCACAATAGAAGTCACGACTGAAGTCACAATAGAAACCACGACAGAAGTCACAATAGAAGCCACGACAGAAGTCACGATAGAAGCCACGACAGAAGTCACAATAGAAACCACGACAGAAGTCACAATAGAAGCCACGACAGAACACACGATAGAAGTCACGACAGAAGATACGACAGAAGCCGCGATAGAAGTCACGACAGAAGACACGATAGAAGTCACGACAGAAGACACGACAGAAGCCGCGATAGAAGTCACGACAGAAGACACGATAGAAGTCACGACAGAAGCCGCGATAGAAGTCACGACAGAAGACACGATAGAAGTCACGACAGAAGCCGCGACAGAAGACACGACAGAAGCCGCGATAGAAGTCACGACAGAAGCCGCGATAGAAGTCACGACAGAAGCCGCGATAGAAGTCACGACAGAAGACACGATAGAAGTCACGACAGAAGACACGATAGAAGACACGACAGAAGCCGCGATAGAAGTCACGACAGAATCCGCGATAGAAGTCACGACAGAAGCCGCGATAGAAGTCACGACAGAAGACACGATAGAAGTCACAATAGAAGCCACGACAGAAGCCGCGATAGAAGTCACGACAGAAGACACGACAGAAACGGCGATAGAAGTCACGACAGAAGACACGACAGAAGACACGATAGAAGACACGACAGAAGACACGATAGAAGTCACGACAGAAGCCGCGATAGAAGCCACGACAGAAGCCGCGATAGAAGTCACGACAGAAGCTGCGATAGAAGTCACGACAGAAGCCGCGATAGAAGTCACGACAGAAGACACGATAGAAGTCACGACAGAAGACACGATAGAAGTCACGACAGAAGCCACGACAGAAGACACGATAGAAGTCACAATAGAAGTCACGACAGAAGACACGATAGAAGTCACAATAGAAGTCACGACAGAAGTCACAATAGAAACAACGACAGAAGTCACAATAGAAGCCACGACAGAAGTCACGATAGAAGCCACGACAGAAGTCACAATAGAAACCACGACAGAAGTCACAATAGAAGCCACGACAGAACACACGATAGAAGTCACGAGCGAAGACACGACAGAAGCCGCGATAGAAGTCACGATAGAAGTCACGATAGAAGTCACGACAGAAGACACGACAGAAGCCGCGATAGAAGTCACGACAGAAGACACGATAGAAGTCACGACAGAAGCCGCGATAGAAGTCACGACAGAAGACACGATAGAAGTCACGACAGAAGCCGCGATAGAAGCCACGACAGAAGCCGCGATAGAAGTCACGACAGAAGCTGCGATAGAAGTCACGACAGAAGCCGCGATAGAAGTCACGACAGAAGCCGCGATAGAAGTCACGACAGAAGCCGCGATAGAAGACACGACTGAAGCCGCGATAGAAGTCACGACAGAAGACACGATAGAAGTCACGACAGAAGCCACGACAGAAGACACGATAGAAGTCACAATAGAAGTCACGACAGAAGACACGATAGGAGTCACAATAGAAGCCACGACAGAAGCCGCGATAGAAGTCACGACAGAAGACACGACAGAAACCGCGATATAAGTCACGACAGAAGACACGACAGAAGCCGCGATAGAAGTAACGACAGAAGCCGCGATAGAAGACACAATAGAAGCCACGACAGAAGCCGCGATAGAAGTCACGATAGAAGCCACGACAGAAGCCGCGATAGAAGTCACGACAGAAGACACGACAGAAACCGCGATAGAAGTCACGACAGAAGACACGACAGAAGCCGCGATAGAAGTAACGACAGAAGCCGCGATAGAAGACACAATAGAAGCCACGACAGAAGCCGCGATAGAAGTCACGATAGAAGTCACGACAGAAGACACGATAGAAGTCACGACAGAAGTCACGACAGAAGACACGATAGAAGTCACGACAGAAGCCGCGACAGAAGACACGACAGAAGCCGCGATAGAAGTCACGACAGAAGCGCGATAGAAGTCACGACAGAAGACACGATAGAAGTCACGACAGAAGTCACGACAGAAGACACGATAGAAGTCACGACAGAAGACACGACAGAAGACACGATAGAAGTCACGACAGAAGACACGACAGAAGATACGACAGAAGACACGATAGAAGTCACGACAGAAGACACGACAGAAGACACGACAGAAGTCACGAAGAAGTCACGACAGAAGTCACGACAGAAGCCGCGATAGAAGTCACGACAGAAGACACGATAGAAGCCGCGATAGAAGTCACGACAGAAGACACGATAGAAGTCACGACAGAAGCCACGATAGAAGTCACGACAGAAGACACGATAGAAGTCACGACAGAAGCCGCGATAGAAGTCACGACAGAAGCCGCGATAGAAGTCACGACAGAAGCCGCGATAGAAGTCACGACAGAAACCGCGATAGAAGTCACGACAGAAGACACGATAGAAGACACGACAGAAGACACGATAGAAGTCACGATAGAAGTCACGATAGAAGACACGATAGAAGACACGACAGAAAACACGATAGAAGTCACAATAGAAACCACGACAGAAGTCACAATAGAAGACACGACAGAAGTCACAACAGAAACCACGATAGAAGCCACGATAGAAGTCACGATAGAAGACACGATAGAAACCACGATAGAAGTCACAATAGAAACCACGACAGAAGCCGCGATAGAAGCCACGACAGAAGACACGATAGAAGTCACAATAGAAACCACGACAGAAGCCGCGATAGAAGTCACGACAGAAGACACGATAGAAGTCACAATAGAAACCACGTAGAAGCCGCGATAGAAGCCACGATAGAAACCACGATAGAAGTCACAATAGAAACCACGACAGAAGCCGCGATAGAAGCCACGACAGAAGACACGATAGAAGTCACGATAGAAGTCACGACAGAAGTCACGATAGAAACACGACAGAAGTCACGATAGAAGCCACGACAGAAGTCACGATAGAAGCCACGACAGAAGTCACGATAGAAACCACGACAGAAGTCACACGATAGAAGCCACGACAGAACACACGATAGAAGTCACGACAGAAGACACGACAGAAGCCGCGATAGAAGTCACGACAGAAGTCACGATAGAAGTCACGACAGAAGACACGACAGAAGCCGCGATAGAAGTCACGACAGAAGACACGATAGAAGTCACGACAGAAGCCGCGATAGAAGTCACGACAGAAGACACGATAGAAGTCACGACAGAAGCCGCGATAGAAGCCACGACAGAAGCCGCGATAGAAGTCACGACAGAAGCCGCGATAGAAGTCACGACAGAAGCCGCGATAGAAGTCACGACAGAAGCCGCGATAGAAGTCACGACAGAAGCCGCGATAGAAGACACGACAGAAGCCGCGATAGAAGTCACGACAGAAGACACGATAGAAGTCACGACAGAAGCCGCGATAGAAGACACGACAGAAGACACGACAGAAGCCGCGATAGAAGTCACGACAGAAGACACGATAGAAGACACGACAGAAGACACGATAGAAATCACGACAGAAGACACGATAGAAGTCACGACAGAAGTCACGACAGAAGCTGCGATAGAAGTCACGACAGAAGACACGATAGAAGTCACGACAGAAGTCACGACAGAAGACACGATAGAAGTCACGACAGAAGACACGACAGAAGACACAACAGAAGACACGACAGAAGTCACGACAGAAGTCACGACAGAAGACACGATAGAAGTCACGACAGAAGCCGCGACAGAAGACACGACAGAAGCCGCGATAGAAGTCACGACAGAAGCCGCGATAGAAGTCACAATAGAAACCACGATAGAAGCCGCGATAGAAGTCACGACAGAAGACACGATAGAAGTCACAATAGAAACCACGGTAGATGCCGCGATGGAAGTCACGACAGAAGACACGATAGAAGTCACAATAGAAGACACGATAGAAACCACGATAGAAGTCACAATAGAAACCACGACAGAAGCCGCGATAGAAGCCACGACAGAAGACACGATAGAAGTCACAATAGAAACCACGATAGAAGCCGCGATAGAAGTCACGACAGAAGACACGATAGAAGTCACAATATAAACCACGGTACATGCCGCGATAGAAGCCACGATAGAAACCACGATAGAAGTCACAATAGAAACCACGACAGAAGCCGCGATAGAAGCCACGACAGAAGACACGATAGAAGTCACAATAGAAGTCACGACAGAAGTCACAATAGAAACCACGACAGAAGTCACAATAGAAGCCACGACAGAAGTCACGATAGAAGCCACGACAGAAGTCACAATAGAAACCCGACAGAAGTCACAATAGAAGCCACGACAGAACACACGATAGAAGTCACGACAGAAGACACGACAGAAGCCGCGATAGAAGTCACGACAGAAGACACGATAGAAGTCACGACAGAAGACACGACAGAAGCCGCGATAGAAGTCACGACAGAAGACACGATAGAAGTCACGACAGAAGCCGCGATAGAAGTCACGACAGAAGACACGATAGAAGTCACGACAGAAGCCGCGACAGAAGACACGACAGAAGCCGCGATAGAAGTCACGACAGAATCCGCGATAGAAGTCACGACAGAAGCCGCGATAGAAGTCACGACAGAAGACACGATAGAAGTCACAATAGAAGCCACGACAGAAGCCGCGATAGAAGTCACGACAGAAGACACGACAGAAACCGCGATAGAAGTCACGACAGAAGACACGACAGAAGACACGATAGAAGACACGACAGAAGACACGATAGAAGTCACGACAGAAGCCGCGATAGAAGCCACGACAGAAGCCGCGATAGAAGTCACGACAGAAGCTGCGATAGAAGTCACGACAGAAGCCGCGATAGAAGTCACGACAGAAGCCGCGATAGAAGTCACGACAGAAGCCGCGATAGAAGACACGACAGAAGCCGCGATAGAAGTCACGACAGAAGACACGATAGAAGTCACGACAGAAGCCACGACAGAAGACACGATAGAAGTCACAATAGAAGTCACGACAGAAGACACGATAGAAGTCACAATAGAAGCCACGACAGAAGCCGCGATAGAAGTCACGACAGAAGACACGACAGAAGCTGCGATAGAAGTCACGAAAGAATCCGCGATAGAAGTCACGACAGAAGACACGATAGAAGTCACGACAGAAGTCACGACAGAAGCTGCGATAGAAGTCACGACAGAAGACACGATAGAAGTCACGACAGAAGACACGACAGAAGACACAACAGAAGACACGACAGAAGTCACGACAGAAGTCACGACAGAAGACACGATAGAAGTCACGACAGAAGCCGCGACAGAAGACGCGACAGAAGCCGCGATAGAAGTCACGACAGAAGTCACAATAGAAGTCACGACAGAAGTCACAATAGAAACAACGACAGAAGTCACAATAGAAGCCACGACAGAAGTCACGATAGAAGCCACGACAGAAGTCACAATAGAAACCACGACAGAAGTCACAATAGAAGCCACGACAGAACACACGATAGAAGTCACGACAGAAGACACGACAGAAGCCGCGATAGAAGTCACGATAGAAGTCACGACAGAAGACACGACAGAAGCCGCGATAGAAGTCACGACAGAAGACACGATAGAAGTCACGACAGAAGCCGCGATAGAAGTCACGACAGAAGACACGATAGAAGTCACGACAGAAGCCGCGATAGAAGCCACGACAGAAGCCGCGATAGAAGTCACGACAGAAGCCGCGATAGAAGTCACGACAGAAGCCGCGATAGAAGACACGACTGAAGCCGCGATAGAAGTCACGACAGAAGACACGATAGAAGTCACGACAGAAGCCACGACAGAAGACACGATAGAAGTCACAATAGAAGTCACGACAGAAGACACGATAGGAGTCACAATAGAAGCCACGACAGAAGCCGCGATAGAAGTCACCACAGAAGACACGACAGAAACCGCGATAGAAGTCACGACAGAAGACACGACAGAAGCCGCGATAGAAGTAACGACAGAAGCCGCGATAGAAGACACAATAGAAGCCACGACAGAAGCCGCGATAGAAGTCACGACAGAAGACACGACAGAAGCTGCGATAGAAGTCACGGCAGAAGCCGCGATAGAAGTCACGACAGAAGCCGCGATAGAAGACACGACAGAAGACACGACAGAAGCCGCGATAGAAGTCACGACAGAAGACACGATAGAAGACACGACAGAAGACACGATAGAAATCACGACAGAAGACACGATAGAAGTCACGACAGAAGTCACGACAGAAGCTGCGATAGAAGTCACGACAGAAGACACGATAGAAGTCACGACAGAAGTCACGACAGAAGACACGATAGAAGTCACGACAGAAGACACGACAGAAGACACAACAGAAGACACGACAGAAGTCACGACAGAAGTCACGACAGAAGACACGATAGAAGTCACGACAGAAGCCGCGACAGAAGACACGACAGAAGCCGCGATAGAAGTCACGACAGAAGCCGCGATAGAAGTCACATTAGAAACCACGATAGAAGCCGCGATAGAAGTCACGACAGAAGACACGATAGAAGTCACAATAGAAACCACGGTAGATGCCGCGATGGAAGTCACGACAGAAGACACGATAGAAGTCACAATAGAAGACACGATAGAAACCACGATAGAAGTCACAATAGAAACCACGACAGAAGCCGCGATAGAAGCCACGACAGAAGACACGATAGAAGTCACAATAGAAACCACGATAGAAGCCGCGATAGAAGTCACGACAGAAGACACGATAGAAGTCACAATATAAACCACGGTACATGCCGCGATAGAAGCCACGATAGAAACCACGATAGAAGTCACAATAGAAACCACGACAGAAGCCGCGATAGAAGCCACGACAGAAGACACGATAGAAGTCACAATAGAAGTCACGACTGAAGTCACAATAGAAACCACGACAGAAGTCACAATAGAAGCCACGACAGAAGTCACGATAGAAGCCACGACAGAAGTCACAATAGAAACCACGACAGAAGTCACAATAGAAGCCACGACAGAACACACGATAGAAGTCACGACAGAAGATACGACAGAAGCCGCGATAGAAGTCACGACAGAAGACACGATAGAAGTCACGACAGAAGACACGACAGAAGCCGCGATAGAAGTCACGACAGAAGACACGATAGAAGTCACGACAGAAGCCGCGATAGAAGTCACGACAGAAGACACGATAGAAGTCACGACAGAAGCCGCGACAGAAGACACGACAGAAGCCGCGATAGAAGTCACGACAGAAGCCGCGATAGAAGTCACGACAGAAGCCGCGATAGAAGTCACGACAGAAGACACGATAGAAGTCACGACAGAAGACACGATAGAAGACACGACAGAAGCCGCGATAGAAGTCACGACAGAATCCGCGATAGAAGTCACGACAGAAGCCGCGATAGAAGTCACGACAGAAGACACGATAGAAGTCACAATAGAAGCCACGACAGAAGCCGCGATAGAAGTCACGACAGAAGACACGACAGAAACGGCGATAGAAGTCACGACAGAAGACACGACAGAAGACACGATAGAAGACACGACAGAAGACACGATAGAAGTCACGACAGAAGCCGCGATAGAAGCCACGACAGAAGCCGCGATAGAAGTCACGACAGAAGCTGCGATAGAAGTCACGACAGAAGCCGCGATAGAAGTCACGACAGAAGACACGATAGAAGTCACGACAGAAGACACGATAGAAGTCACGACAGAAGCCACGACAGAAGACACGATAGAAGTCACAATAGAAGTCACGACAGAAGACACGATAGAAGTCACAATAGAAGTCACGACAGAAGTCACAATAGAAACAACGACAGAAGTCACAATAGAAGCCACGACAGAAGTCACGATAGAAGCCACGACAGAAGTCACAATAGAAACCACGACAGAAGTCACAATAGAAGCCACGACAGAACACACGATAGAAGTCACGAGCGAAGACACGACAGAAGCCGCGATAGAAGTCACGATAGAAGTCACGATAGAAGTCACGACAGAAGACACGACAGAAGCCGCGATAGAAGTCACGACAGAAGACACGATAGAAGTCACGACAGAAGCCGCGATAGAAGTCACGACAGAAGACACGATAGAAGTCACGACAGAAGCCGCGATAGAAGCCACGACAGAAGCCGCGATAGAAGTCACGACAGAAGCTGCGATAGAAGTCACGACAGAAGCCGCGATAGAAGTCACGACAGAAGCCGCGATAGAAGTCACGACAGAAGCCGCGATAGAAGACACGACTGAAGCCGCGATAGAAGTCACGACAGAAGACACGATAGAAGTCACGACAGAAGCCACGACAGAAGACACGATAGAAGTCACAATAGAAGTCACGACAGAAGACACGATAGGAGTCACAATAGAAGCCACGACAGAAGCCGCGATAGAAGTCACGACAGAAGACACGACAGAAACCGCGATAGAAGTCACGACAGAAGACACGACAGAAGCCGCGATAGAAGTAACGACAGAAGCCGCGATAGAAGACACAATAGAAGCCACGACAGAAGCCGCGATAGAAGTCACGATAGAAGCCACGACAGAAGCCGCGATAGAAGTCACGACAGAAGACACGACAGAAACCGCGATAGAAGTCACGACAGAAGACACGACAGAAGCCGCGATAGAAGTCACGACAGAAGCCGCGATAGAAGACACAATAGAAGCCACGACAGAAGCCGCGATAGAAGTCACGATAGAAGTCACGACAGAAGACACGATAGAAGACACGACAGAAGACACGACAGAAGACACGATAGAAGACACGACAGAAGACACGATAGAAGTCACGACAGAAGCCGCGATAGAAGCCACGACAGAAGCCGCGATAGAAGTCACGACAGAAGCCGCGATAGAAGTCACGACAGAAGCCGCGATAGAAGTCACGACAGAAGACACGATAGAAGTCACGACAGAAGACACGATAGAAGTCACGACAGAAGCCACGACAGAAGACACGATAGAAGTCACAATAGAAGTCACGACAGAAGACACGATAGAAGTCACAATAGAAGTCACGACAGAAGTCACGATAGAAACACGACAGAAGTCACGATAGAAGCCACGACAGAAGTCACGATAGAAGCCACGACAGAAGTCACAATAGAAACCACGACAGAAGTCACGATAGAAGCCACGACAGAAGACACGATAGAAGTCACGACGAAGACACGACAGAAGCCGCGATAGAAGTCACGACAGAAGACACGATAGAAGTCACGACAGAAGACACGACAGAAGCCGCGATAGAAGTCACGACAGAAGACACGATAGAAGTCACGACAGAAGCCGCGATAGAAGTCACGACAGAAGACACGATAGAAGTCACGACAGAAGCCGCGATAGAAGCCACGACAGAAGCCACGATAGAAGTCACGACAGAAGCCGCGATAGAAGTCACGACAGAAGCCGCGATAGAAGTCACGACAGAAGCCACGATAGAAGTCACGACAGAAGCGCGATAGAAGACACGACAGAAGCCGCGATAGAAGTCACGACAGAAGACACGATAGAAGTCACGACAGAAGCCACGACAGAAGACACGATAGAAGTCACAATAGAAGTCACGACAGAAGACACGATAGAAGTCACGATAGAAGCCACGACAGAAGCCGCGATAGAAGTCACGACAGAAGACACGACAGAAACCGCGATAGAAGTCACGACAGAAGACACGACAGAAGCCGCGATAGAAGTCACGACAGAAGCCACGATAGAAGACACGATAGAAGCCACGACAGAAGCCGCGATAGAAGTCACGATAGAAGCCACGACAGAAGCCGCGATAGAAGTCACGACAGAAGACACGACAGAAACCGCGATAGAAGTCACGACAGAAGACACGACAGAAGCCGCGATAGAAGTCACGACAGAAGCCGCGATAGAAGACACGACAGAAGCCACGACAGAAGCCGCGATAGAAGTCACGATAGAAGTCACGACAGAAGACACGATAGAAGTCACGACAGAAGTCACGACAGAAGACACGATAGAAGTCACGACAGAAGCCACGACAGAAGACACGACAGAAGCCGCGATAGAAGTCACGACAGAAGCCGCGATAGAAGTCACGACAGAAGACACGATAGAAGTCACGACAGAAGTCACGACAGAAGACACGATAGAAGTCACGACAGAAGACACGACAGAAGACACGATAGAAGTCACGACAGAAGACACGATAGAAGTACGACAGAAGACACGATAGAAGTCACGACAGAAGACACGACAGAAGACACGACAGAAGTCACGAAGAAGTCACGACAGAAGTCACGACAGAAGCCGCGATAGAAGTCACGACAGAAGACACGATAGAAGCCGCGATAGAAGTCACGACAGAAGACACGATAGAAGTCACGACAGAAGCCACGATAGAAGTCACGACAGAAGACACGATAGAAGTCACGACAGAAGCCGCGATAGAAGTCACGACAGAAGCCGCGATAGAAGTCACGACAGAAGCCACGATAGAAGTCACGACAGAAGCCGCGATAGAAGTCACGACAGAAACCGCGATAGAAGTCACGACAGAAGACACGATAGAAGACACGACAGAAGACACGATAGAAGTCACGATAGAAGTCACGATAGAAGACACGATAGAAGTCACGACAGAAGACACGATAGAAGTCACAATAGAAACCACGACAGAAGTCACGATAGAAGACACGACAGAAGTCACAACAGAAACCACGACAGAAGCCACGATAGAAGTCACAATAGAAGACACGATAGAAACCACGATAGAAGTCACAATAGAAACCACGACAGAAGCCGCGATAGAAGCCACGACAGAAGACACGATAGAAGTCACAATAGAAACCACGATAGAAGCCGCGATAGAAGTCACGACAGAAGACACGATAGAAGTCACAATAGAAACCACGGTAGAAGCCGCGATAGAAGCCACGATAGAAACCACGATAGAAGTCACAATAGAAACCACGACAGAAGCCGCGATAGAAGCCACGACAGAAGACACGATAGAAGTCACAATAGAAGTCACGACAGAAGTCACAAAGAAACACGACAGAAGTCACAATAGAAGCCACGACAGAAGTCACGATAGAAGCCACGACAGAAGTCACGATAGAAACCACGACAGAAGTCACAATAGAAGCCACGACAGAACACACGATAGAAGTCACGACAGAAGACACGACAGAAGCCGCGATAGAAGTCACGACAGAAGTCACGATAGAAGTCACGACAGAAGACACGACAGAAGCCGCGATAGAAGTCACGACAGAAGACACGATAGAAGTCACGACAGAAGCCGCGATAGAAGTCACGACAGAAGACACGATAGAAGTCACGACAGAAGCCGCGATAGAAGCCACGACAGAAGCCGCGATAGAAGTCACGACAGAAGCCGCGATAGAAGTCACGACAGAAGCCGCGATAGAAGTCACGACAGAAGCCGCGATAGAAGTCACGACAGAAGCCACGATAGAAGACACGACAGAAGCCGCGATAGAAGTCACGACAGAAGACACGATAGAAGTCACGACAGAAGCCGCGATAGAAGACACGACAGAAGACACGACAGAAGCCGCGATAGAAGTCACGACAGAAGACACGATAGAAGACACGACAGAAGACACGATAGAAATCACGACAGAAGACACGATAGAAGTCACGACAGAAGTCACGACAGAAGCTGCGATAGAAGTCACGACAGAAGACACGATAGAAGTCACGACAGAAGTCACGACAGAAGACACGATAGAAGTCACGACAGAAGACACGACAGAAGACACAACAGAAGACACGACAGAAGTCACGACAGAAGTCACGACAGAAGACACGATAGAAGTCACGACAGAAGCCGCGACAGAAGACACGACAGAAGCCGCGATAGAAGTCACGACAGAAGCCGCGATAGAAGTCACAATAGAAACCACGATAGAAGCCGCGATAGAAGTCACGACAGAAGACACGATAGAAGTCACAATAGAAACCACGGTAGATGCCGCGATGGAAGTCACGACAGAAGACACGATAGAAGTCACAATAGAAGACACGATAGAAACCACGATAGAAGTCACAATAGAAACCACGACAGAAGCCGCGATAGAAGCCACGACAGAAGACACGATAGAAGTCACAATAGAAACCACGATAGAAGCCGCGATAGAAGTCACGACAGAAGACACGATAGAAGTCACAATATAAACCACGGTACATGCCGCGATAGAAGCCACGATAGAAACCACGATAGAAGTCACAATAGAAACCACGACAGAAGCCGCGATAGAAGCCACGACAGAAGACACGATAGAAGTCACAATAGAAGTCACGACAGAAGTCACAATAGAAACCACGACAGAAGTCACAATAGAAGCCACGACAGAAGTCACGATAGAAGCCACGACAGAAGTCACAATAGAAACCCCGACAGAAGTCACAATAGAAGCCACGACAGAACACACGATAGAAGTCACGACAGAAGACACGACAGAAGCCGCGATAGAAGTCACGACAGAAGACACGATAGAAGTCACGACAGAAGACACGACAGAAGCCGCGATAGAAGTCACGACAGAAGACACGATAGAAGTCACGACAGAAGCCGCGATAGAAGTCACGACAGAAGACACGATAGAAGTCGCGACAGAAGCCGCGACAGAAGACACGACAGAAGCCGCGATAGAAGTCACGACAGAATCCGCGATAGAAGTCACGACAGAAGCCGCGATAGAAGTCACGACAGAAGACACGATAGAAGTCACAATAGAAGCCACGACAGAAGCCGCGATAGAAGTCACGACAGAAGACACGACAGAAACCGCGATAGAAGTCACGACAGAAGACACGACAGAAGACACGATAGAAGACACGACAGAAGACACGATAGAAGTCACGACAGAAGCCGCGATAGAAGCCACGACAGAAGCCGCGATAGAAGTCACGACAGAAGCTGCGATAGAAGTCACGACAGAAGCCGCGATAGAAGTCACGACAGAAGCCGCGATAGAAGTCACGACAGAAGCCGCGATAGAAGACACGACAGAAGCCGCGATAGAATTCACGACAGAAGACACGATAGAAGTCACGACAGAAGCCACGACAGAAGACACGATAGAAGTCACAATAGAAGTCACGACAGAAGACACGATAGAAGTCACAATAGAAGCCACGACAGAAGCCGCGATAGAAGTCACGACAGAAGACACGACAGAAGCTGCGATAGAAGTCACGAAAGAATCCGCGATAGAAGTCACGACAGAAGACACGATAGAAGTCACGACAGAAGTCACGACAGAAGCTGCGATAGAAGTCACGACAGAAGACACGATAGAAGTCACGACAGAAGACACGACAGAAGACACAACAGAAGACACGACAGAAGTCACGACAGAAGTCACGACAGAAGACACGATAGAAGTCACGACAGAAGCCGCGACAGAAGACGCGACAGAAGCCGCGATAGAAGTCACGACAGAAGTCACAATAGAAGTCACGACAGAAGTCACAATAGAAACAACGACAGAAGTCACAATAGAAGCCACGACAGAAGTCACGATAGAAGCCACGACAGAAGTCACAATAGAAACCACGACAGAAGTCACAATAGAAGCCACGACAGAACACACGATAGAAGTCACGACAGAAGACACGACAGAAGCCGCGATAGAAGTCACGATAGAAGTCACGACAGAAGACACGACAGAAGCCGCGATAGAAGTCACGACAGAAGACACGATAGAAGTCACGACAGAAGCCGCGATAGAAGTCACGACAGAAGACACGATAGAAGTCACGACAGAAGCCGCGATAGAAGCCACGACAGAAGCCGCGATAGAAGTCACGACAGAAGCTGCGATAGAAGTCACGACAGAAGCCGCGATAGAAGACACGACTGAAGCCGCGATAGAAGTCACGACAGAAGACACGATAGAAGTCACGACAGAAGCCACGACAGAAGACACGATAGAAGTCACAATAGAAGTCACGACAGAAGACACGATAGGAGTCACAATAGAAGCCACGACAGAAGCCGCGATAGAAGTCACGACAGAAGACACGACAGAAACCGCGATAGAAGTCACGACAGAAGACACGACAGAAGCCGCGATAGAAGTAACGACAGAAGCCGCGATAGAAGACACAATAGAAGCCACGACAGAAGCCGCGATAGAAGTCACGACAGAAGACACGACAGAAGCTGCGATAGAAGTCACGGCAGAAGCCGCGATAGAAGTCACGACAGAAGCCGCGATAGAAGACACGACAGAAGACACGACAGAAGCCGCGATAGAAGTCACGACAGAAGACACGATAGAAGACACGACAGAAGACACGATAGAAATCACGACAGAAGACACGATAGAAGTCACGACAGAAGTCACGACAGAAGCTGCGATAGAAGTCACGACAGAAGACACGATAGAAGTCACGACAGAAGTCACGACAGAAGACACGATAGAAGTCACGACAGAAGACACGACAGAAGACACAACAGAAGACACGACAGAAGTCACGACAGAAGTCACGACAGAAGACACGATAGAAGTCACGACAGAAGCCGCGACAGAAGACACGACAGAAGCCGCGATAGAAGTCACGACAGAAGCCGCGATAGAAGTCACATTAGAAACCACGATAGAAGCCGCGATAGAAGTCACGACAGAAGACACGATAGAAGTCACAATAGAAACCACGGTAGATGCCGCGATGGAAGTCACGACAGAAGACACGATAGAAGTCACAATAGAAGACACGATAGAAACCACGATAGAAGTCACAATAGAAACCACGACAGAAGCCGCGATAGAAGCCACGACAGAAGACACGATAGAAGTCACAATAGAAACCACGATAGAAGCCGCGATAGAAGTCACGACAGAAGACACGATAGAAGTCACAATATAAACCACGGTACATGCCGCGATAGAAGCCACGATAGAAACCACGATAGAAGTCACAATAGAAACCACGACAGAAGCCGCGATAGAAGCCACGACAGAAGACACGATAGAAGTCACAATAGAAGTCACGACTGAAGTCACAATAGAAACCACGACAGAAGTCACAATAGAAGCCACGACAGAAGTCACGATAGAAGCCACGACAGAAGTCACAATAGAAACCACGACAGAAGTCACAATAGAAGCCACGACAGAACACACGATAGAAGTCACGACAGAAGATACGACAGAAGCCGCGATAGAAGTCACGACAGAAGACACGATAGAAGTCACGACAGAAGACACGACAGAAGCCGCGATAGAAGTCACGACAGAAGACACGATAGAAGTCACGACAGAAGCCGCGATAGAAGTCACGACAGAAGACACGATAGAAGTCACGACAGAAGCCGCGACAGAAGACACGACAGAAGCCGCGATAGAAGTCACGACAGAAGCCGCGATAGAAGTCACGACAGAAGCCGCGATAGAAGTCACGACAGAAGACACGATAGAAGTCACGACAGAAGACACGATAGAAGACACGACAGAAGCCGCGATAGAAGTCACGACAGAATCCGCGATAGAAGTCACGACAGAAGCCGCGATAGAAGTCACGACAGAAGACACGATAGAAGTCACAATAGAAGCCACGACAGAAGCCGCGATAGAAGTCACGACAGAAGACACGACAGAAACGCGATAGAAGTCACGACAGAAGACACGACAGAAGACACGATAGAAGACACGACAGAAGACACGATAGAAGTCACGACAGAAGCCGCGATAGAAGCCACGACAGAAGCCGCGATAGAAGTCACGACAGAAGCTGCGATAGAAGTCACGACAGAAGCCGCGATAGAAGTCACGACAGAAGACACGATAGAAGTCACGACAGAAGACACGATAGAAGTCACGACAGAAGCCACGACAGAAGACACGATAGAAGTCACAATAGAAGTCACGACAGAAGACACGATAGAAGTCACAATAGAAGTCACGACAGAAGTCACAATAGAAACAACGACAGAAGTCACAATAGAAGCCACGACAGAAGTCACGATAGAAGCCACGACAGAAGTCACAATAGAAACCACGACAGAAGTCACAATAGAAGCCACGACAGAACACACGATAGAAGTCACGAGCGAAGACACGACAGAAGCCGCGATAGAAGTCACGATAGAAGTCACGATAGAAGTCACGACAGAAGACACGACAGAAGCCGCGATAGAAGTCACGACAGAAGACACGATAGAAGTCACGACAGAAGCCGCGATAGAAGTCACGACAGAAGACACGATAGAAGTCACGACAGAAGCCGCGATAGAAGCCACGACAGAAGCCGCGATAGAAGTCACGACAGAAGCTGCGATAGAAGTCACGACAGAAGCCGCGATAGAAGTCACGACAGAAGCCGCGATAGAAGTCACGACAGAAGCCGCGATAGAAGACACGACTGAAGCCGCGATAGAAGTCACGACAGAAGACACGATAGAAGTCACGACAGAAGCCACGACAGAAGACACGATAGAAGTCACAATAGAAGTCACGACAGAAGACACGATAGGAGTCACAATAGAAGCCACGACAGAAGCCGCGATAGAAGTCACGACAGAAGACACGACAGAAACCGCGATAGAAGTCACGACAGAAGACACGACAGAAGCCGCGATAGAAGTAACGACAGAAGCCGCGATAGAAGACACAATAGAAGCCACGACAGAAGCCGCGATAGAAGTCACGATAGAAGCCACGACAGAAGCCGCGATAGAAGTCACGACAGAAGACACGACAGAAACCGCGATAGAAGTCACGACAGAAGACACGACAGAAGCCGCGATAGAAGTAACGACAGAAGCCGCGATAGAAGACACAATAGAAGCCACGACAGAAGCCGCGATAGAAGTCACGATAGAAGTCACGACAGAAGACACGATAGAAGACACGACAGAAGACACGATAGAAATCACGACAGAAGTCACGACAGAAGTCACGACAGAAGACACGATAGAAGTCACGACAGAAGCCGCGACAGAAGACACGACAGAAGCCGCGATAGAAGTCACGACAGAAGCCGCGATAGAAGTCACGACAGAAGACACGATAGAAGTCACGACAGAAGTCACGACAGAAGACACGATAGAAGTCACGACAGAAGACACGACAGAAGACACGATAGAAGTCACGACAGAAGCCACGACAGAAGACACGATAGAAGTCACAATAGAAGTCACGACAGAAGACACGATAGAAGTCACAATAGAAGCCACGACAGAAGCCGCGATAGAAGTCACGACAGAAGACACGACAGAAGCTGCGATAGAAGTCACGAAAGAATCCGCGATAGAAGTCACGACAGAAGACACGATAGAAGTCACGACAGAAGTCACGACAGAAGCTGCGATAGAAGTCACGACAGAAGACACGATAGAAGTCACGACAGAAGACACGACAGAAGACACAACAGAAGACACGACAGAAGTCACGACAGAAGTCACGACAGAAGACACGATAGAAGTCACGACAGAAGCCGCGACAGAAGACGCGACAGAAGCCGCGATAGAAGTCACGACAGAAGTCACAATAGAAGTCACGACAGAAGTCACAATAGAAACAACGACAGAAGTCACAATAGAAGCCACGACAGAAGTCACGATAGAAGCCACGACAGAAGTCACAATAGAAACCACGACAGAAGTCACAATAGAAGCCACGACAGAACACACGATAGAAGTCACGACAGAAGACACGACAGAAGCCGCGATAGAAGTCACGATAGAAGTCACGATAGAAGTCACGACAGAAGACACGACAGAAGCCGCGATAGAAGTCACGACAGAAGACACGATAGAAGTCACGACAGAAGCCGCGATAGAAGTCACGACAGAAGACACGATAGAAGTCACGACAGAAGCCGCGATAGAAGCCACGACAGAAGCCGCGATAGAAGTCACGACAGAAGCTGCGATAGAAGTCACGACAGAAGCCGCGATAGAAGTCACGACAGAAGCCGCGATAGAAGTCACGACAGAAGCCGCGATAGAAGACACGACTGAAGCCGCGATAGAAGTCACGACAGAAGACACGATAGAAGTCACGACAGAAGCCACGACAGAAGACACGATAGAAGTCACAATAGAAGTCACGACAGAAGACACGATAGGAGTCACAATAGAAGCCACGACAGAAGCCGCGATAGAAGTCACGACAGAAGACACGACAGAAACCGCGATAGAAGTCACGACAGAAGACACGACAGAAGCCGCGATAGAAGTAACGACAGAAGCCGCGATAGAAGACACAATAGAAGCCACGACAGAAGCCGCGATAGAAGTCACGACAGAAGACACGACAGAAGCTGCGATAGAAGTCACGGCAGAAGCCGCGATAGAAGTCACGACAGAAGCCGCGATAGAAGACACGACAGAAGACACGACAGAAGCCGCGATAGAAGTCACGACAGAAGACACGATAGAAGACACGACAGAAGACACGATAGAAATCACGACAGAAGACACGATAGAAGTCACGACAGAAGTCACGACAGAAGCTGCGATAGAAGTCACGACAGAAGACACGATAGAAGTCACGACAGAAGTCACGACAGAAGACACGATAGAAGTCACGACAGAAGACACGACAGAAGACACAACAGAAGACACGACAGAAGTCACGACAGAAGTCACGACAGAAGACACGATAGAAGTCACGACAGAAGCCGCGACAGAAGACACGACAGAAGCCGCGATAGAAGTCACGACAGAAGCCGCGATAGAAGTCACATTAGAAACCACGATAGAAGCCGCGATAGAAGTCACGACAGAAGACACGATAGAAGTCACAATAGAAACCACGGTAGATGCCGCGATGGAAGTCACGACAGAAGACACGATAGAAGTCACAATAGAAGACACGATAGAAACCACGATAGAAGTCACAATAGAAACCACGACAGAAGCCGCGATAGAAGCCACGACAGAAGACACGATAGAAGTCACAATAGAAACCACGATAGAAGCCGCGATAGAAGTCACGACAGAAGACACGATAGAAGTCACAATATAAACCACGGTACATGCCGCGATAGAAGCCACGATAGAAACCACGATAGAAGTCACAATAGAAACCACGACAGAAGCCGCGATAGAAGCCACGACAGAAGACACGATAGAAGTCACAATAGAAGTCACGACTGAAGTCACAATAGAAACCACGACAGAAGTCACAATAGAAGCCACGACAGAAGTCACGATAGAAGCCACGACAGAAGTCACAATAGAAACCACGACAGAAGTCACAATAGAAGCCACGACAGAACACACGATAGAAGTCACGACAGAAGACACGACAGAAGCCGCGATAGAAGTCACGACAGAAGACACGATAGAAGTCACGACAGAAGACACGACAGAAGCCGCGATAGAAGTCACGACAGAAGACACGATAGAAGTCACGACAGAAGCCGCGATAGAAGTCACGACAGAAGCCGCGATAGAAGTCACGACAGAAGCCGCGATAGAAGTCACGACAGAAGCCGCGATAGAAGTCACGACAGAATCCGCGATAGAAGACACGACAGAAGCCGCGATAGAAGTCACGACAGAATCCGCGATAGAAGTCACGACAGAAGCCGCGATAGAAGTCACGACAGAAGACACGATAGAAGTCACAATAGAAGCCACGACAGAAGCCGCGATAGAAGTCACGACAGAAGCCACGACAGAAACCGCGATAGAAGTCACGACAGAAGACACGACAGAAGACACGATAGAAGACACGACAGAAGACACGATAGAAGTCACGACAGAAGCCGCGATAGAAGCCACGACAGAAGCCGCGATAGAAGTCACGACAGAAGCTGCGATAGAAGTCACGACAGAAGCCGCGATAGAAGTCACGACAGAAGACACGATAGAAGTCACGACAGAAGACACGATAGAAGTCACGACAGAAGCCACGACAGAAGACACGATAGAAGTCACAATAGAAGTCACGACAGAAGACACGATAGAAGTCACAATAGAAGTCACGACAGAAGTCACAATAGAAACAACGACAGAAGTCACAATAGAAGCCACGACAGAAGTCACGATAGAAGCCACGACAGAAGTCACAATAGAAACCACGACAGAAGTCACAATAGAAGCCACGACAGAACACACGATAGAAGTCACGAGCGAAGACACGACAGAAGCCGCGATAGAAGTCACGATAGAAGTCACGATAGAAGTCACGACAGAAGACACGACAGAAGCCGCGATAGAAGTCACGACAGAAGACACGATAGAAGTCACGACAGAAGCCGCGATAGAAGTCACGACAGAAGACACGATAGAAGTCACGACAGAAGCCGCGATAGAAGACACGACAGAAGCCGCGATAGAAGTCACGACAGAAGACACGATAGAAGTCACGACAGAAGCCACGACAGAAGACACGATAGAAGTCACGATAGAAGTCACGACAGAAGACACGATAGAAGTCACAATAGAAGCCACGACAGAAGCCGCGATAGAAGTCACGACAGAAGACACGACAGAAACCGCGATAGAAGTCACGACAGAAGACACGACAGAAGCCGCGATAGAAGTCACGACAGAAGCCGCGATAGAAGACACAATAGAAGCCACGACAGAAGCCGCGATAGAAGTCACGATAGAAGCCACGACAGAAGCCGCGATAGAAGTCACGACAGAAGACACGACAGAAACCGCGATAGAAGTCACGACAGAAGACACGACAGAAGCCGCGATAGAAGTCACGACAGAAGCCGCGATAGAAGACACAATAGAAGCCACGACAGAAGCCGCGATAGAAGTCACGATAGAAGTCACGACAGAAGACACGATAGAAGACACGACAGAAGACACGATAGAAGTCACGACAGAAGACACGACAGAAGTCACGACAGAAGTCACGACAGAAGACACGATAGAAGTCACGACAGAAGCCGCGACAGAAGACACGACAGAAGCCGCGATAGAAGTCACGACAGAAGCTGCGATAGAAGTCACGACAGAAGACACGATAGAAGTCACGACAGAAGTCACGACAGAAGACACGATAGAAGTCACGACAGAAGACACGACAGAAGACACAACAGAAGACACGACAGAAGTCACGACAGAAGTCACGACAGAAGACACGATAGAAGTCACGACAGAAGCCGCGACAGAAGACACGACAGAAGCCGCGATAGAAGTCACGACAGAAGCCGCGATAGAAGTCACAATAGAAACCACGATAGAAGCCGCGATAGAAGTCACGACAGAAGACACGATAGAAGTCACAATAGAAACCACGGTAGAAGCCGCGATAGAAGTCACGACAGAAGACACGATAGAAGTCACAATAGAAGACACGATAGAAACCACGATAGAAGTCACAATAGAAACCACGACAGAAGCCGCGATAGAAGCCACGACAGAAGACACGATAGAAGTCACAATAGAAACCACGATAGAAGCCGCGATAGAAGTCACGACAGAAGTCACGACAGAAGCCGCGATAGAAGTCACGACAGAAGACACGATAGAAGACACGACAGAACACACGATAGAAGTCACGACAGAAGACACGACAGAAGCCGCGATAGAAGTCACGACAGAAGACACGATAGAAGTCACAATAGAAGTCACGACAGAAGTCACAATAGAAACCACGACAGAAGTCACAATAGAAGCCACGACAGAAGTCACGATAGAAGCCACGACAGAAGTCACAATAGAAACCACGACAGAAGTCACAATAGAAGCCACGACAGAACACACGATAGAAGTCACGACAGAAGACACGACAGAAGCCGCGATAGAAGTCACGACAGAAGACACGATAGAAGTCACGACAGAAGACACGACAGAAGCCGCGATAGAAGTCACGACAGAAGACACGATAGAAGTCACGACAGAAGCCGCGATAGAAGTCACGACAGAAGACACGATAGAAGTCACGACAGAAGCCGCGACAGAAGACACGACAGAAGCCGCGATAGAAGTCACGACAGAATCCGCGATAGAAGTCACGACAGAAGCCGCGATAGAAGTCACGACAGAAGACACGATAGAAGTCACAATAGAAGCCACGACAGAAGCCGCGATAGAAGTCACGACAGAAGACACGACAGAAGCTGCGATAGAAGTCACGACAGAATCCGCGATAGAAGTCACGACAGAAGACACGATAGAAGTCACGACAGAAGTCACGACAGAAGCCGCGATAGAAGTCACGACAGAAGACACGATAGAAGTCACGACAGAAGACACGACAGAAGACACGACAGAAGACACGACAGAAGTCACGACAGAAGTCACGACAGAAGACACGATAGAAGTCACGACAGAAGCCGCGACAGAAGACACGACAGAAGCCGCGATAGAAGTCACGACAGAAGACACGACAGAAGCCGCGATAGAAGTAACGACAGAAGCCGCGATAGAAGACACAATAGAAGCCACGACAGAAGCCGCGATAGAAGTCACGACAGAAGACACGACAGAAGCTGCGATAGAAGTCACGGCAGAAGCCGCGATAGAAGTCACGACAGAAGCCGCGATAGAAGACACGACAGAAGACACGACAGAAGCCGCGATAGAAGTCACGACAGAAGACACGATAGAAGACACGACAGAAGACACGATAGAAATCACGACAGAAGACACGATAGAAGTCACGACAGAAGTCACGACAGAAGCTGCGATAGAAGTCACGACAGAAGACACGATAGAAGTCACGACAGAAGTCACGACAGAAGACACGATAGAAGTCACGACAGAAGACACGACAGAAGACACAACAGAAGACACGACAGAAGTCACGACAGAAGTCACGACAGAAGACACGATAGAAGTCACGACAGAAGCCGCGACAGAAGACACGACAGAAGCCGCGATAGAAGTCACGACAGAAGCCGCGATAGAAGTCACAATAGAAACCACGATAGAAGCCGCGATAGAAGTCACGACAGAAGACACGATAGAAGTCACAATAGAAACCACGGTAGATGCCGCGATGGAAGTCACGACAGAAGACACGATAGAAGTCACAATAGAAGACACGATAGAAACCACGATAGAAGTCACAATAGAAACCACGACAGAAGCCGCGATAGAAGCCACGACAGAAGACACGATAGAAGTCACAATAGAAACCACGATAGAAGCCGCGATAGAAGTCACGACAGAAGACACGATAGAAGTCACAATATAAACCACGGTACATGCCGCGATAGAAGCCACGATAGAAACCACGATAGAAGTCACAATAGAAACCACGACAGAAGCCGCGATAGAAGCCACGACAGAAGACACGATAGAAGTCACAATAGAAGTCACGACAGAAGTCACAATAGAAACCACGACAGAAGTCACAATAGAAGCCACGACAGAAGTCACGATAGAAGCCACGACAGAAGTCACAATAGAAACCCCGACAGAAGTCACAATAGAAGCCACGACAGAAGACACGACAGAAGACACGACAGAAGTCACGACAGAAGTCACGACAGAAGCCACGACAGAAGACACGACAGAAGCCGCGATAGAAGTCACGACAGAAGCCGCGATAGAAGTCACGACAGAAGCCGCGATAGAAGTCACGACAGAAGACACGATAGAAGTCACGATAGAAGCCACGACAGAAGCCGCGATAGAAGTCACGACAGAAGACACGACAGAAACCGCGATAGAAGTCACGACAGAAGACACGACAGAAGACACGATAGAAGACACGACAGAAGACACGATAGAAGTCACGACAGAAGCCGCGATAGAAGCCACGACAGAAGCCGCGATAGAAGTCACGACAGAAGCTGCGATAGAAGTCACGACAGAAGCCGCGATAGAAGTCACGACAGAAGCCGCGATAGAAGTCACGACAGAAGCCGCGATAGAAGACACGACAGAAGCCGCGATAGAAGTCACGACAGAAGACACGATAGAAGTCACGACAGAAGCCACGACAGAAGACACGATAGAAGTCACAATAGAAGTCACGACAGAAGACACGATAGAAGTCACAATAGAAGCCACGACAGAAGCCGCGATAGAAGTCACGACAGAAGACACGACAGAAGCTGCGATAGAAGTCACGAAAGAATCCGCGATAGAAGTCACGACAGAAGACACGATAGAAGTCACGACAGAAGTCACGACAGAAGCTGCGATAGAAGTCACGACAGAAGACACGATAGAAGTCACGACAGAAGACACGACAGAAGACACAACAGAAGACACGACAGAAGTCACGACAGAAGTCACGACAGAAGACACGATAGAAGTCACGACAGAAGCCGCGACAGAAGACGCGACAGAAGCCGCGATAGAAGTCACGACAGAAGTCACAATAGAAGTCACGACAGAAGTCACAATAGAAACAACGACAGAAGTCACAATAGAAGCCACGACAGAAGTCACGATAGAAGCCACGACAGAAGTCACAATAGAAACCACGACAGAAGTCACAATAGAAGCCACGACAGAACACACGATAGAAGTCACGACAGAAGACACGACAGAAGCCGCGATAGAAGTCACGATAGAAGTCACGATAGAAGTCACGACAGAAGACACGACAGAAGCCGCGATAGAAGTCACGACAGAAGACACGATAGAAGTCACGACAGAAGCCGCGATAGAAGTCACGACAGAAGACACGATAGAAGTCACGACAGAAGCCGCGATAGAAGCCACGACAGAAGCCGCGATAGAAGTCACGACAGAAGCTGCGATAGAAGTCACGACAGAAGCCGCGATAGAAGACACGACTGAAGCCGCGATAGAAGTCACGACAGAAGACACGATAGAAGTCACGACAGAAGCCACGACAGAAGACACGATAGAAGTCACAATAGAAGTCACGACAGAAGACACGATAGGAGTCACAATAGAAGCCACGACAGAAGCCGCGATAGAAGTCACGACAGAAGACACGACAGAAACCGCGATAGAAGTCACGACAGAAGACACGACAGAAGCCGCGATAGAAGTAACGACAGAAGCCGCGATAGAAGACACAATAGAAGCCACGACAGAAGCCGCGATAGAAGTCACGACAGAAGACACGACAGAAGCTGCGATAGAAGTCACGGCAGAAGCCGCGATAGAAGTCACGACAGAAGCCGCGATAGAAGACACGACAGAAGACACGACAGAAGCCGCGATAGAAGTCACGACAGAAGACACGATAGAAGACACGACAGAAGACACGATAGAAATCACGACAGAAGACACGATAGAAGTCACGACAGAAGTCACGACAGAAGCTGCGATAGAAGTCACGACAGAAGACACGATAGAAGTCACGACAGAAGTCACGACAGAAGACACGATAGAAGTCACGACAGAAGACACGACAGAAGACACAACAGAAGACACGACAGAAGTCACGACAGAAGTCACGACAGAAGACACGATAGAAGTCACGACAGAAGCCGCGACAGAAGACACGACAGAAGCCGCGATAGAAGTCACGACAGAAGCCGCGATAGAAGTCACATTAGAAACCACGATAGAAGCCGCGATAGAAGTCACGACAGAAGACACGATAGAAGTCACAATAGAAACCACGGTAGATGCCGCGATGGAAGTCACGACAGAAGACACGATAGAAGTCACAATAGAAGACACGATAGAAACCACGATAGAAGTCACAATAGAAACCACGACAGAAGCCGCGATAGAAGCCACGACAGAAGACACGATAGAAGTCACAATAGAAACCACGATAGAAGCCGCGATAGAAGTCACGACAGAAGACACGATAGAAGTCACAATATAAACCACGGTACATGCCGCGATAGAAGCCACGATAGAAACCACGATAGAAGTCACAATAGAAACCACGACAGAAGCCGCGATAGAAGCCACGACAGAAGACACGATAGAAGTCACAATAGAAGTCACGACTGAAGTCACAATAGAAACCACGACAGAAGTCACAATAGAAGCCACGACAGAAGTCACGATAGAAGCCACGACAGAAGTCACAATAGAAACCACGACAGAAGTCACAATAGAAGCCACGACAGAACACACGATAGAAGTCACGACAGAAGATACGACAGAAGCCGCGATAGAAGTCACGACAGAAGACACGATAGAAGTCACGACAGAAGACACGACAGAAGCCGCGATAGAAGTCACGACAGAAGACACGATAGAAGTCACGACAGAAGCCGCGATAGAAGTCACGACAGAAGACACGATAGAAGTCACGACAGAAGCCGCGACAGAAGACACGACAGAAGCCGCGATAGAAGTCACGACAGAAGCCGCGATAGAAGTCACGACAGAAGCCGCGATAGAAGTCACGACAGAAGACACGATAGAAGTCACGACAGAAGACACGATAGAAGACACGACAGAAGCCGCGATAGAAGTCACGACAGAATCCGCGATAGAAGTCACGACAGAAGCCGCGATAGAAGTCACGACAGAAGACACGATAGAAGTCACAATAGAAGCCACGACAGAAGCCGCGATAGAAGTCACGACAGAAGACACGACAGAAACGGCGATAGAAGTCACGACAGAAGACACGACAGAAGACACGATAGAAGACACGACAGAAGACACGATAGAAGTCACGACAGAAGCCGCGATAGAAGCCACGACAGAAGCCGCGATAGAAGTCACGACAGAAGCTGCGATAGAAGTCACGACAGAAGCCGCGATAGAAGTCACGACAGAAGACACGATAGAAGTCACGACAGAAGACACGATAGAAGTCACGACAGAAGCCACGACAGAAGACACGATAGAAGTCACAATAGAAGTCACGACAGAAGACACGATAGAAGTCACAATAGAAGTCACGACAGAAGTCACAATAGAAACACGACAGAAGTCACAATAGAAGCCACGACAGAAGTCACGATAGAAGCCACGACAGAAGTCACAATAGAAACCACGACAGAAGTCACAATAGAAGCCACGACAGAACACACGATAGAAGTCACGAGCGAAGACACGACAGAAGCCGCGATAGAAGTCACGATAGAAGTCACGATAGAAGTCACGACAGAAGACACGACAGAAGCCGCGATAGAAGTCACGACAGAAGACACGATAGAAGTCACGACAGAAGCCGCGATAGAAGTCACGACAGAAGACACGATAGAAGTCACGACAGAAGCCGCGATAGAAGCCACGACAGAAGCCGCGATAGAAGTCACGACAGAAGCTGCGATAGAAGTCACGACAGAAGCCGCGATAGAAGTCACGACAGAAGCCGCGATAGAAGTCACGACAGAAGCCGCGATAGAAGACACGACTGAAGCCGCGATAGAAGTCACGACAGAAGACACGATAGAAGTCACGACAGAAGCCACGACAGAAGACACGATAGAAGTCACAATAGAAGTCACGACAGAAGACACGATAGGAGTCACAATAGAAGCCACGACAGAAGCCGCGATAGAAGTCACGACAGAAGACACGACAGAAACCGCGATATAAGTCACGACAGAAGACACGACAGAAGCCGCGATAGAAGTAACGACAGAAGCCGCGATAGAAGACACAATAGAAGCCACGACAGAAGCCGCGATAGAAGTCACGATAGAAGCCACGACAGAAGCCGCGATAGAAGTCACGACAGAAGACACGACAGAAACCGCGATAGAAGTCACGACAGAAGACACGACAGAAGCCGCGATAGAAGTAACGACAGAAGCCGCGATAGAAGACACAATAGAAGCCACGACAGAAGCCGCGATAGAAGTCACGATAGAAGTCACGACAGAAGACACGATAGAAGACACGACAGAAGACACGATAGAAATCACGACAGAAGTCACGACAGAAGTCACGACAGAAGACACGATAGAAGTCACGACAGAAGCCGCGACAGAAGACACGACAGAAGCCGCGATAGAAGTCACGACAGAAGCTGCGATAGAAGTCACGACAGAAGACACGATAGAAGTCACGACAGAAGTCACGACAGAAGACACGATAGAAGTCACGACAGAAGACACGACAGAAGACACGATAGAAGTCACGACAGAAGCCACGACAGAAGACACGATAGAAGTCACAATAGAAGTCACGACAGAAGACACGATAGAAGTCACAATAGAAGCCACGACAGAAGCCGCGATAGAAGTCACGACAGAAGACACGACAGAAGCTGCGATAGAAGTCACGAAAGAATCCGCGATAGAAGTCACGACAGAAGACACGATAGAAGTCACGACAGAAGTCACGACAGAAGCTGCGATAGAAGTCACGACAGAAGACACGATAGAAGTCACGACAGAAGACACGACAGAAGACACAACAGAAGACACGACAGAAGTCACGACAGAAGTCACGACAGAAGACACGATAGAAGTCACGACAGAAGCCGCGACAGAAGACGCGACAGAAGCCGCGATAGAAGTCACGACAGAAGTCACAATAGAAGTCACGACAGAAGTCACAATAGAAACAACGACAGAAGTCACAATAGAAGCCACGACAGAAGTCACGATAGAAGCCACGACAGAAGTCACAATAGAAACCACGACAGAAGTCACAATAGAAGCCACGACAGAACACACGATAGAAGTCACGACAGAAGACACGACAGAAGCCGCGATAGAAGTCACGATAGAAGTCACGATAGAAGTCACGACAGAAGACACGACAGAAGCCGCGATAGAAGTCACGACAGAAGACACGATAGAAGTCACGACAGAAGCCGCGATAGAAGTCACGACAGAAGACACGATAGAAGTCACGACAGAAGCCGCGATAGAAGCCACGACAGAAGCCGCGATAGAAGTCACGACAGAAGCTGCGATAGAAGTCACGACAGAAGCCGCGATAGAAGTCACGACAGAAGCCGCGATAGAAGTCACGACAGAAGCCGCGATAGAAGACACGACTGAAGCCGCGATAGAAGTCACGACAGAAGACACGATAGAAGTCACGACAGAAGCCACGACAGAAGACACGATAGAAGTCACAATAGAAGTCACGACAGAAGACACGATAGGAGTCACAATAGAAGCCACGACAGAAGCCGCGATAGAAGTCACGACAGAAGACACGACAGAAACCGCGATAGAAGTCACGACAGAAGACACGACAGAAGCCGCGATAGAAGTAACGACAGAAGCCGCGATAGAAGACACAATAGAAGCCACGACAGAAGCCGCGATAGAAGTCACGACAGAAGACACGACAGAAGCTGCGATAGAAGTCACGGCAGAAGCCGCGATAGAAGTCACGACAGAAGCCGCGATAGAAGACACGACAGAAGACACGACAGAAGCCGCGATAGAAGTCACGACAGAAGACACGATAGAAGACACGACAGAAGACACGATAGAAATCACGACAGAAGACACGATAGAAGTCACGACAGAAGTCACGACAGAAGCTGCGATAGAAGTCACGACAGAAGACACGATAGAAGTCACGACAGAAGTCACGACAGAAGACACGATAGAAGTCACGACAGAAGACACGACAGAAGACACAACAGAAGACACGACAGAAGTCACGACAGAAGTCACGACAGAAGACACGATAGAAGTCACGACAGAAGCCGCGACAGAAGACACGACAGAAGCCGCGATAGAAGTCACGACAGAAGCCGCGATAGAAGTCACATTAGAAACCACGATAGAAGCCGCGATAGAAGTCACGACAGAAGACACGATAGAAGTCACAATAGAAACCACGGTAGATGCCGCGATGGAAGTCACGACAGAAGACACGATAGAAGTCACAATAGAAGACACGATAGAAACCACGATAGAAGTCACAATAGAAACCACGACAGAAGCCGCGATAGAAGCCACGACAGAAGACACGATAGAAGTCACAATAGAAACCACGATAGAAGCCGCGATAGAAGTCACGACAGAAGACACGATAGAAGTCACAATATAAACCACGGTACATGCCGCGATAGAAGCCACGATAGAAACCACGATAGAAGTCACAATAGAAACCACGACAGAAGCCGCGATAGAAGCCACGACAGAAGACACGATAGAAGTCACAATAGAAGTCACGACAGAAGTCACAATAGAAACCACGACAGAAGTCACAATAGAAGCCACGACAGAAGTCACGATAGAAGCCACGACAGAAGTCACAATAGAAACCACGACAGAAGTCACAATAGAAGCCACGACAGAACACACGATAGAAGTCACGACAGAAGATACGACAGAAGCCGCGATAGAAGTCACGACAGAAGACACGATAGAAGTCACGACAGAAGACACGACAGAAGCCGCGATAGAAGTCACGACAGAAGACACGATAGAAGTCACGACAGAAGCCGCGATAGAAGTCACGACAGAAGCCGCGATAGAAGTCACGACAGAAGCCGCGATAGAAGTCACGACAGAAGCCGCGATAGAAGTCACGACAGAATCCGCGATAGAAGACACGACAGAAGCCGCGATAGAAGTCACGACAGAATCCGCGATAGAAGTCACGACAGAAGCCGCGATAGAAGTCACGACAGAAGACACGATAGAAGTCACAATAGAAGCCACGACAGAAGCCGCGATAGAAGTCACGACAGAAGCCACGACAGAAACCGCGATAGAAGTCACGACAGAAGACACGACAGAAGACACGATAGAAGACACGACAGAAGACACGATAGAAGTCACGACAGAAGCCGCGATAGAAGCCACGACAGAAGCCGCGATAGAAGTCACGACAGAAGCTGCGATAGAAGTCACGACAGAAGCCGCGATAGAAGTCACGACAGAAGACACGATAGAAGTCACGACAGAAGACACGATAGAAGTCACGACAGAAGCCACGACAGAAGACACGATAGAAGTCACAATAGAAGTCACGACAGAAGACACGATAGAAGTCACAATAGAAGTCACGACAGAAGTCACAATAGAAACAACGACAGAAGTCACAATAGAAGCCACGACAGAAGTCACGATAGAAGCCACGACAGAAGTCACAATAGAAACCACGACAGAAGTCACAATAGAAGCCACGACAGAACACACGATAGAAGTCACGAGCGAAGACACGACAGAAGCCGCGATAGAAGTCACGATAGAAGTCACGATAGAAGTCACGACAGAAGACACGACAGAAGCCGCGATAGAAGTCACGACAGAAGACACGATAGAAGTCACGACAGAAGCCGCGATAGAAGTCACGACAGAAGACACGATAGAAGTCACGACAGAAGCCGCGATAGAAGCCACGACAGAAGCCGCGATAGAAGTCACGACAGAAGCTGCGATAGAAGTCACGACAGAAGCCGCGATAGAAGTCACGACAGAAGCCGCGATAGAAGTCACGACAGAAGCCGCGATAGAAGACACGACTGAAGCCGCGATAGAAGTCACGACAGAAGACACGATAGAAGTCACGACAGAAGCCACGACAGAAGACACGATAGAAGTCACAATAGAAGTCACGACAGAAGACACGATAGGAGTCACAATAGAAGCCACGACAGAAGCCGCGATAGAAGTCACGACAGAAGACACGACAGAAACCGCGATAGAAGTCACGACAGAAGACACGACAGAAGCCGCGATAGAAGTAACGACAGAAGCCGCGATAGAAGACACAATAGAAGCCACGACAGAAGCCGCGATAGAAGTCACGATAGAAGCCACGACAGAAGCCGCGATAGAAGTCACGACAGAAGACACGACAGAAACCGCGATAGAAGTCACGACAGAAGACACGACAGAAGCCGCGATAGAAGTAACGACAGAAGCCGCGATAGAAGACACAATAGAAGCCACGACAGAAGCCGCGATAGAAGTCACGATAGAAGTCACGACAGAAGACACGATAGAAGACACGACAGAAGACACGATAGAAATCACGACAGAAGACACGACAGAAGTCACGACAGAAGTCACGACAGAAGACACGATAGAAGTCACGACAGAAGCCGCGACAGAAGACACGACAGAAGCCGCGATAGAAGTCACGACAGAAGCTGCGATAGAAGTCACGACAGAAGACACGATAGAAGTCACGACAGAAGTCACGACAGAAGACACGATAGAAGTCACGACAGAAGACACGACAGAAGACACAACAGAAGACACGACAGAAGTCACGACAGAAGTCACGACAGAAGACACGATAGAAGTCACGACAGAAGCCGCGACAGAAGACACGACAGAAGCCGCGATAGAAGTCACGACAGAAGCCGCGATAGAAGTCACAATAGAAACCACGATAGAAGCCGCGATAGAAGTCACGACAGAAGACACGATAGAAGTCACAATAGAAACCACGGTAGATGCCGCGATGGAAGTCACGACAGAAGACACGATAGAAGTCACAATAGAAGACACGATAGAAACCACGATAGAAGTCACAATAGAAACCACGACAGAAGCCGCGATAGAAGCCACGACAGAAGACACGATAGAAGTCACAATAGAAACCACGATAGAAGCCGCGATAGAAGTCACGACAGAAGTCACGACAGAAGCCGCGATAGAAGTCACGACAGAAGACACGATAGAAGACACGACAGAACACACGATAGAAGTCACGACAGAAGACACGACAGAAGCCGCGATAGAAGTCACGACAGAAGACACGATAGAAGTCACAATAGAAGTCACGACAGAAGTCACAATAGAAACCACGACAGAAGTCACAATAGAAGCCACGACAGAAGTCACGATAGAAGCCACGACAGAAGTCACAATAGAAACCACGACAGAAGTCACAATAGAAGCCACGACAGAACACACGATAGAAGTCACGACAGAAGACACGACAGAAGCCGCGATAGAAGTCACGACAGAAGACACGATAGAAGTCACGACAGAAGACACGACAGAAGCCGCGATAGAAGTCACGACAGAAGACACGATAGAAGTCACGACAGAAGCCGCGATAGAAGTCACGACAGAAGACACGATAGAAGTCACGACAGAAGCCGCGACAGAAGACACGACAGAAGCCGCGATAGAAGTCACGACAGAATCCGCGATAGAAGTCACGACAGAAGCCGCGATAGAAGTCACGACAGAAGACACGATAGAAGTCACAATAGAAGCCACGACAGAAGCCGCGATAGAAGTCACGACAGAAGACACGACAGAAGCCGCGATAGAAGTCACGACAGAATCCGCGATAGAAGTCACGACAGAAGACACGATAGAAGTCACGACAGAAGTCACGACAGAAGCTGCGATAGAAGTCACGACAGAAGACACGATAGAAGTCACGACAGAAGACACGACAGAAGACACGACAGAAGACACGACAGAAGTCACGACAGAAGTCACGACAGAAGACACGATAGAAGTCACGACAGAAGCCGCGACAGAAGACACGACAGAAGCCGCGATAGAAGTCACGACAGAAGCCGCGATAGAAGCCACGACAGAAGACACGATAGAAGACACGACAGAAGCCACGACAGAAGACACGATAGAAGTCACGACAGAAGACACGATAGAAGTCACAATAGAAGTCACGACAGAAGTCACGATAGAAACCACGACAGAAGTCACGATAGAAGCCACGACAGAAGTCACGATAGAAGCCACGACAGAAGTCACAATAGAAACCACGACAGAAGTCACGATAGAAGCCACGACAGAAGACACGATAGAAGTCACGACAGAAGACACGACAGAAGCCGCGATAGAAGTCACGACAGAAGACACGATAGAAGTCACGACAGAAGACACGACAGAAGCCGCGATAGAAGTCACGACAGAAGACACGATAGAAGTCACGACAGAAGCCGCGATAGAAGTCACGACAGAAGACACGATAGAAGTCACGACAGAAGCCGCGACAGAAGACACGACAGAAGCCGCGATAGAAGTCACGACAGAAGCCGCGATAGAAGTCACGACAGAAGCCGCGATAGAAGTCACGACAGAAGACACGATAGAAGTCACAATAGAAGCCACGACAGAAGCCGCGATAGAAGTCACGACAGAAGACACGACAGAAGCACGATAGAAGTCACGACAGAAGCCGCGATAGAAGTCACGACAGAAGACACGATAGAAGTCACGACAGAAGTCACGACAGAAGCCGCGATAGAAGTCACGACAGAAGACACGATAGAAGTCACGACAGAAGACACGACAGAAGACAACAGAAGTCACGACAGAAGTCACGACAGAAGTCACGACAGAAGACACGATAGAAGTCACGACAGAAGCCGCGACAGAAGACACGACAGAAGCCGCGATAGAAGTCACGACAGAAGACACGACAGAAGCCGCGATAGAAGTCACGACAGAAGCCGCGATAGAAGACACAATAGAAGCCACGACAGAAGCCGCGATAGAAGTCACGACAGAAGACACGACAGAAGCCGCGATAGAAGTCACGACAGAAGCCGCGATAGAAGTCACGACAGAAGCCGCGATAGAAGACACGACAGAAGACACGACAGAAGCCGCGATAGAAGTCACGACAGAAGACACGATAGAAGACACGACAGAAGACACGATAGAATCACGACAGAAGACACGATAGAAGTCACGACAGAAGTCACGACAGAAGCTGCGATAGAAGTCACGACAGAAGACACGATAGAAGTCACGACAGAAGTCACGACAGAAGACACGATAGAAGTCACGACAGAAGACACGACAGAAGACACAACAGAAGACACGACAGAAGTCACGACAGAAGTCACGACAGAAGACACGATAGAAGTCACGACAGAAGCCGCGACAGAAGACACGACAGAAGCCGCGATAGAAGTCACGACAGAAGCCGCGATAGAAGTCACAATAGAAACCACGATAGAAGCCGCGATAGAAGTCACGACAGAAGACACGATAGAAGTCACAATAGAAACCACGATAGAAGCCGCGATAGAAGTCACGACAGAAGACACGATAGAAGTCACAATAGAAGACACGATAGAAACCACGATAGAAGTCACAATAGAAACCACGACAGAAGCCGCGATAGAAGCCACGACAGAAGACACGATAGAAGTCACAATAGAAACCACGATAGAAGCCGCGATAGAAGTCACGACAGAAGACACGATAGAAGTCACAATAGAAACCACGGTACAAGCCGCGATAGAAGCCACGATAGAAACCACGATAGAAGTCACAATAGAAACCACGACAGAAGCCGCGATAGAAGCCACGACAGAAGACACGATAGAAGTCACAATAGAAGTCACGACAGAAGTCACAATAGAAACCACGACAGAAGTCACAATAGAAGCCACGACAGAAGTCACGATAGAAGCCACGACAGAAGTCACAATAGAAACCACGACAGAAGTCACAATAGAAGCCACGACAGAACACACGATAGAAGTCACGACAGAAGACACGACAGAAGCCGCGATAGAAGTCACGACAGAAGACACGATAGAAGTCACGACAGAAGACACGACAGAAGCCGCGATAGAAGTCACGACAGAAGACACGATAGAAGTCACGACAGAAGCCGCGATAGAAGTCACGACAGAAGACACGATAGAAGTCACGACAGAAGCCGCGACAGAAGACACGACAGAAGCCGCGATAGAAGTCACGACAGAATCCGCGATAGAAGTCACGACAGAAGCCGCGATAGAAGTCACGACAGAAGACACGATAGAAGTCACAATAGAAGCCACGACAGAAGCCGCGATAGAAGTCACGACAGAAGACACGACAGAAACCGCGATAGAAGTCACGACAGAAGACACGACAGAAGACACGATAGAAGACACGACAGAAGACACGATAGAAGTCACGACAGAAGCCGCGATAGAAGCCACGACAGAAGCCGCGATAGAAGTCACGACAGAAGCTGCGATAGAAGTCACGACAGAAGCCGCGATAGAAGTCACGACAGAAGCCGCGATAGAAGTCACGACAGAAGCCGCGATAGAAGACACGACAGAAGCCGCGATAGAATTCACGACAGAAGACACGATAGAAGTCACGACAGAAGCCACGACAGAAGACACGATAGAAGTCACAATAGAAGTCACGACAGAAGACACGATAGAAGTCACAATAGAAGCCACGACAGAAGCCGCGATAGAAGTCACGACAGAAGACACGACAGAAGCTGCGATAGAAGTCACGAAAGAATCCGCGATAGAAGTCACGACAGAAGACACGATAGAAGTCACGACAGAAGTCACGACAGAAGCTGCGATAGAAGTCACGACAGAAGACACGATAGAAGTCACGACAGAAGACACGACAGAAGACACAACAGAAGACACGACAGAAGTCACGACAGAAGTCACGACAGAAGACACGATAGAAGTCACGACAGAAGCCGCGACAGAAGACGCGACAGAAGCCGCGATAGAAGTCACGACAGAAGTCACAATAGAAGTCACGACAGAAGTCACAATAGAAACAACGACAGAAGTCACAATAGAAGCCACGACAGAAGTCACGATAGAAGCCACGACAGAAGTCACAATAGAAACCACGACAGAAGTCACAATAGAAGCCACGACAGAACACACGATAGAAGTCACGACAGAAGACACGACAGAAGCCGCGATAGAAGTCACGATAGAAGTCACGATAGAAGTCACGACAGAAGACACGACAGAAGCCGCGATAGAAGTCACGACAGAAGACACGATAGAAGTCACGACAGAAGCCGCGATAGAAGTCACGACAGAAGACACGATAGAAGTCACGACAGAAGCCGCGATAGAAGCCACGACAGAAGCCGCGATAGAAGTCACGACAGAAGCCGCGATAGAAGTCACGACAGAAGCCGCGATAGAAGACACGACTGAAGCCGCGATAGAAGTCACGACAGAAGACACGATAGAAGTCACGACAGAAGCCACGACAGAAGACACGATAGAAGTCACAATAGAAGTCACGACAGAAGACACGATAGGAGTCACAATAGAAGCCACGACAGAAGCCGCGATAGAAGTCACGACAGAAGACACGACAGAAACCGCGATAGAAGTCACGACAGAAGACACGACAGAAGCCGCGATAGAAGTAACGACAGAAGCCGCGATAGAAGACACAATAGAAGCCACGACAGAAGCCGCGATAGAAGTCACGACAGAAGACACGACAGAAGCTGCGATAGAAGTCACGGCAGAAGCCGCGATAGAAGTCACGACAGAAGCCGCGATAGAAGACACGACAGAAGACACGACAGAAGCCGCGATAGAAGTCACGACAGAAGACACGATAGAAGACACGACAGAAGACACGATAGAAATCACGACAGAAGACACGATAGAAGTCACGACAGAAGTCACGACAGAAGCTGCGATAGAAGTCACGACAGAAGACACGATAGAAGTCACGACAGAAGTCACGACAGAAGACACGATAGAAGTCACGACAGAAGACACGACAGAAGACACAACAGAAGACACGACAGAAGTCACGACAGAAGTCACGACAGAAGACACGATAGAAGTCACGACAGAAGCCGCGACAGAAGACACGACAGAAGCCGCGATAGAAGTCACGACAGAAGCCGCGATAGAAGTCACAATAGAAACCACGATAGAAGCCGCGATAGAAGTCACGACAGAAGACACGATAGAAGTCACAATAGAAACCACGGTAGATGCCGCGATGGAAGTCACGACAGAAGACACGATAGAAGTCACAATAGAAGACACGATAGAAACCACGATAGAAGTCACAATAGAAACCACGACAGAAGCCGCGATAGAAGCCACGACAGAAGACACGATAGAAGTCACAATAGAAACCACGATAGAAGCCGCGATAGAAGTCACGACAGAAGACACGATAGAAGTCACAATATAAACCACGGTACATGCCGCGATAGAAGCCACGATAGAAACCACGATAGAAGTCACAATAGAAACCACGACAGAAGCCGCGATAGAAGCCACGACAGAAGACACGATAGAAGTCACAATAGAAGTCACGACAGAAGTCACAATAGAAACCACGACAGAAGTCACAATAGAAGCCACGACAGAAGTCACGATAGAAGCCACGACAGAAGTCACAATAGAAACCACGACAGAAGTCACAATAGAAGCCACGACAGAACACACGATAGAAGTCACGACAGAAGACACGACAGAAGCCGCGATAGAAGTCACGACAGAAGACACGATAGAAGTCACGACAGAAGACACGACAGAAGCCGCGATAGAAGTCACGACAGAAGACACGATAGAAGTCACGACAGAAGCCGCGATAGAAGTCACGACAGAAGACACGATAGAAGTCACGACAGAAGCCGCGACAGAAGACACGACAGAAGCCGCGATAGAAGTCACGACAGAATCCGCGATAGAAGTCACGACAGAAGCCGCGATAGAAGTCACGACAGAAGACACGATAGAAGTCACAATAGAAGCCACGACAGAAGCCGCGATAGAAGTCACGACAGAAGACACGACAGAAACCGCGATAGAAGTCACGACAGAAGACACGACAGAAGACACGATAGAAGACACGACAGAAGACACGATAGAAGTCACGACAGAAGCCGCGATAGAAGCCACGACAGAAGCCGCGATAGAAGTCACGACAGAAGCTGCGATAGAAGTCACGACAGAAGCCGCGATAGAAGTCACGACAGAAGCCGCGATAGAAGTCACGACAGAAGCCGCGATAGAAGACACGACAGAAGCCGCGATAGAAGTCACGACAGAAGACACGATAGAAGTCACGACAGAAGCCACGACAGAAGACACGATAGAAGTCACAATAGAAGTCACGACAGAAGACACGATAGAAGTCACAATAGAAGCCACGACAGAAGCCGCGATAGAAGTCACGACAGAAGACACGACAGAAGCTGCGATAGAAGTCACGAAAGAATCGCGATAGAAGTCACGACAGAAGACACGATAGAAGTCACGACAGAAGTCACGACAGAAGCCGCGATAGAAGTCACGACAGAAGACACGATAGAAGTCACGACAGAAGACACGACAGAAGACACGACAGAAGACACGACAGAAGTCACGACAGAAGTCACGACAGAAGACACGATAGAAGTCACGACAGAAGCCGCGACAGAAGACACGACAGAAGCCGCGATAGAAGTCACGACAGAAGTCACGATAGAAGTCACGACAGAAGTCACGATAGAAACACGACAGAAGTCACGATAGAAGCCACGACAGAAGTCACGATAGAAGCCACGACAGAAGTCACGATAGAAACCACGACAGAAGTCACGATAGAAGCCACGACAGAACACACGATAGAAGTCACGACAGAAGACACGACAGAAGCCGCGATAGAAGTCACGATAGAAGTCACGATAGAAGTCACGACAGAAGACACGACAGAAGCCGCGATAGAAGTCACGACAGAAGACACGATAGAAGTCACGACAGAAGCCGCGATAGAAGTCACGACAGAAGACACGATAGAAGTCACGACAGAAGCCGCGATAGAAGCCACGACAGAAGCCGCGATAGAAGTCACGACAGAAGCCGCGATAGAAGTCACGACAGAAGCCGCGATAGAAGACACGACAGAAGCCGCGATAGAAGTCACGACAGAAGACACGATAGAAGTCACGACAGAAGCCACGACAGAAGACACGATAGAAGTCACAATAGAAGTCACGACAGAAGACACGATAGAAGTCACAATAGAAGCCACGACAGAAGCCGCGATAGAAGTCACGACAGAAGACACGACAGAAACCGCGATAGAAGTCACGACAGAAGACACGACAGAAGCCGCGATAGAAGTCACGACAGAAGCCGCGATAGAAGACACAATAGAAGCCACGACAGAAGCCGCGATAGAAGTCACGACAGAAGCCGCGATAGAAGTCACGACAGAAGCCACGATAGAAGTCACGACAGAAGACACGACAGAAGCCGCGATAGAAGTCACGACAGAAGACACGATAGAAGTCACGATAGAAGTCACGATAGAAGTCACGATAGAAGTCACGACAGAAGACACGACAGAAGCCGCGATAGAAGTCACGACAGAAGACACGATAGAAGTCACGACAGAAGCCGCGATAGAAGTCACGACAGAAGACACGATAGAAGTCACGACAGAAGCCGCGATAGAAGTCACGACAGAAGCCGCGATAGAAGTCACGACAGAAGCCGCGATAGAAGTCACGACAGAAGCCGCGATAGAAGACACGACAGAAGCCGCGATAGAAGTCACGACAGAAGACACGATAGAAGTCACGACAGAAGCCACGACAGAAGACACGATAGAAGTCACGATAGAAGTCACGACAGAAGACACGATAGAAGTCACAATAGAAGCCACGACAGAAGCCGCGATAGAAGTCACGACAGAAGACACGACAGAAACCGCGATAGAAGTCACGACAGAAGACACGACAGAAGCCGCGATAGAAGTCACGACAGAAGCCGCGATAGAAGACACAATAGAAGCCACGACAGAAGCCGCGATAGAAGTCACGACAGAAGACACGACAGAAGCTGCGATAGAAGTCACGACAGAAGCCGCGATAGAAGTCACGACAGAAGCCGCGATAGAAGACACGACAGAAGACACGACAGAAGCCGCGATAGAAGTCACGACAGAAGACACGATAGAAGACACGACAGAAGTCACGACAGAAGCCGCGATAGAAGTCACGACAGAAGACACGATAGAAGTCACGACAGAAGTCACGACAGAAGACACGATAGAAGTCACGACAGAAGACACGACAGAAGACACAACAGAAGACACGACAGAAGTCACGACAGAAGTCACGACAGAAGACACGATAGAAGTCACGACAGAAGCCGCGACAGAAGACACGACAGAAGCCGCGATAGAAGTCACGACAGAAGCCGCGATAGAAGTCACATTAGAAACCACGATAGAAGCCGCGATAGAAGTCACGACAGAAGACACGATAGAAGTCACAATAGAAACACGGTAGAAGCCGCGATAGAAGTCACGACAGAAGACACGATAGAAGTCACAATAGAAGACACGATAGAAACCACGATAGAAGTCACAATAGAAACCACGACAGAAGCCGCGATAGAAGCCACGACAGAAGACACGATAGAAGTCACAATAGAAACCACGATAGAAGCCGCGATAGAAGTCACGACAGAAGACACGATAGAAGTCACAATAGAAACCACGTACATGCCGCGATAGAAGCCACGATAGAAACCACGATAGAAGTCACAATAGAAACCACGACAGAAGCCGCGATAGAAGCCACGACAGAAGACACGATAGAAGTCACAATAGAAGTCACGACAGAAGTCACAATAGAAACCACGACAGAAGTCACAATAGAAGCCACGACAGAAGTCACGATAGAAGCCACGACAGAAGTCACAATAGAAACCACGACAGAAGTCACAATAGAAGCCACGACAGAACACACGATAGAAGTCACGACAGAAGACACGACAGAAGCCGCGATAGAAGTCACGACAGAAGACACGATAGAAGTCACGACAGAAGACACGACAGAAGCCGCGATAGAAGTCACGACAGAAGACACGATAGAAGTCACGACAGAAGCCGCGATAGAAGTCACGACAGAAGACACGATAGAAGTCACGACAGAAGCCGCGACAGAAGACACGACAGAAGCCGCGATAGAAGTCACGACAGAAGCCGCGATAGAAGTCACGACAGAAGCCGCGATAGAAGTCACGACAGAAGACACGATAGAAGTCACGACAGAAGACACGATAGAAGACACGACAGAAGCCGCGATAGAAGTCACGACAGAATCGCGATAGAAGTCACGACAGAAGCCGCGATAGAAGTCACGACAGAAGACACGACAGAAACGCGATAGAAGTCACGACAGAAGACACGACAGAAGACACGATAGAAGACACGACAGAAGACACGATAGAAGTCACGACAGAAGCCGCGATAGAAGCCACGACAGAAGCCGCGATAGAAGTCACGACAGAAGCTGCGATAGAAGTCACGACAGAAGCCGCGATAGAAGTCACGACAGAAGACACGATAGAAGTCACGACAGAAGACACGATAGAAGTCACGACAGAAGCCACGACAGAAGACACGATAGAAGTCACGATAGAAGTCACGACAGAAGACACGATAGAAGTCACAATAGAAGTCACGACAGAAGTCACAATAGAAACAACGACAGAAGTCACAATAGAAGCCACGACAGAAGTCACGATAGAAGCCACGACAGAAGTCACAATAGAAACCACGACAGAAGTCACAATAGAAGCCACGACAGAACACACGATAGAAGTCACGACGAAGACACGACAGAAGCCGCGATAGAAGTCACGATAGAAGTCACGATAGAAGTCACGACAGAAGACACGACAGAAGCCGCGATAGAAGTCACGACAGAAGACACGATAGAAGTCACGACAGAAGCCGCGATAGAAGTCACGACAGAAGACACGATAGAAGTCACGACAGAAGCCGCGATAGAAGCCACGACAGAAGCCGCGATAGAAGTCACGACAGAAGCTGCGATAGAAGTCACGACAGAAGCCGCGATAGAAGTCACGACAGAAGCCGCGATAGAAGTCACGACAGAAGCCGCGATAGAAGACACGACAGAAGCCGCGATAGAAGTCACGACAGAAGACACGATAGAAGTCACGACAGAAGCCACGACAGAAGACACGATAGAAGTCACAATAGAAGTCACGACAGAAGACACGATAGAAGTCACAATAGAAGCCACGACAGAAGCCGCGATAGAAGTCACGACAGAAGACACGACAGAAACCGCGATAGAAGTCACGACAGAAGACACGACAGAAGCCGCGATAGAAGTACGACAGAAGCCGCGATAGAAGACACAATAGAAGCCACGACAGAAGCCGCGATAGAAGTCACGATAGAAGCCACGACAGAAGCCGCGATAGAAGTCACGACAGAAGACACGACAGAAACCGCGATAGAAGTCACGACAGAAGACACGACAGAAGCCGCGATAGAAGTCACGACAGAAGCCGCGATAGAAGACACAATAGAAGCCACGACAGAAGCCGCGATAGAAGTCACGATAGAAGTCACGACAGAAGACACGATAGAAGACACGACAGAAGACACGATAGAAATCACGACAGAAGTCACGACAGAAGTCACGACAGAAGACACGATAGAAGTCACGACAGAAGCCGCGACAGAAGACACGACAGAAGCCGCGATAGAAGTCACGACAGAAGCCGCGATAGAAGTCACGACAGAAGACACGATAGAAGTCACGACAGAAGTCACGACAGAAGACACGATAGAAGTCACGACAGAAGACACGACAGAAGACACGATAGAAGTCACGACAGAAGCCACGACAGAAGACACGATAGAAGTCACAATAGAAGTCACGACAGAAGACACGATAGAAGTCACAATAGAAGCCACGACAGAAGCCGCGATAGAAGTCACGACAGAAGACACGACAGAAGCTGCGATAGAAGTCACGAAAGAATCCGCGATAGAAGTCACGACAGAAGACACGATAGAAGTCACGACAGAAGTCACGACAGAAGCTGCGATAGAAGTCACGACAGAAGACACGATAGAAGTCACGACAGAAGACACGACAGAAGACACAACAGAAGACACGACAGAAGTCACGACAGAAGTCACGACAGAAGACACGATAGAAGTCACGACAGAAGCCGCGACAGAAGACGCGACAGAAGCCGCGATAGAAGTCACGACAGAAGTCACAATAGAAGTCACGACAGAAGTCACAATAGAAACAACGACAGAAGTCACAATAGAAGCCACGACAGAAGTCACGATAGAAGCCACGACAGAAGTCACAATAGAAACCACGACAGAAGTCACAATAGAAGCCACGACAGAACACACGATAGAAGTCACGACAGAAGACACGACAGAAGCCGCGATAGAAGTCACGATAGAAGTCACGATAGAAGTCACGACAGAAGACACGACAGAAGCCGCGATAGAAGTCACGACAGAAGACACGATAGAAGTCACGACAGAAGCCGCGATAGAAGTCACGACAGAAGACACGATAGAAGTCACGACAGAAGCCGCGATAGAAGCCACGACAGAAGCCGCGATAGAAGTCACGACAGAAGCCGCGATAGAAGTCACGACAGAAGCCGCGATAGAAGTCACGACAGAAGCCGCGATAGAAGTCACGACAGAAGCCGCGATAGAAGACACGACTGAAGCCGCGATAGAAGTCACGACAGAAGACACGATAGAAGTCACGACAGAAGCCACGACAGAAGACACGATAGAAGTCACAATAGAAGTCACGACAGAAGACACGATAGGAGTCACAATAGAAGCCACGACAGAAGCCGCGATAGAAGTCACACAGAAGACACGACAGAAACCGCGATAGAAGTCACGACAGAAGACACGACAGAAGCCGCGATAGAAGTAACGACAGAAGCCGCGATAGAAGACACAATAGAAGCCACGACAGAAGCCGCGATAGAAGTCACGACAGAAGACACGACAGAAGCTGCGATAGAAGTCACGGCAGAAGCCGCGATAGAAGTCACGACAGAAGCCGCGATAGAAGACACGACAGAAGACACGACAGAAGCCGCGATAGAAGTCACGACAGAAGACACGATAGAAGACACGACAGAAGACACGATAGAATCACGACAGAAGACACGATAGAAGTCACGACAGAAGTCACGACAGAAGCTGCGATAGAAGTCACGACAGAAGACACGATAGAAGTCACGACAGAAGTCACGACAGAAGACACGATAGAAGTCACGACAGAAGACACGACAGAAGACACAACAGAAGACACGACAGAAGTCACGACAGAAGTCACGACAGAAGACACGATAGAAGTCACGACAGAAGCCGCGACAGAAGACACGACAGAAGCCGCGATAGAAGTCACGACAGAAGCCGCGATAGAAGTCACATTAGAAACCACGATAGAAGCCGCGATAGAAGTCACGACAGAAGACACGATAGAAGTCACAATAGAAACCACGGTAGATGCCGCGATGGAAGTCACGACAGAAGACACGATAGAAGTCACAATAGAAGACACGATAGAAACCACGATAGAAGTCACAATAGAAACCACGACAGAAGCCGCGATAGAAGCCACGACAGAAGACACGATAGAAGTCACAATAGAAACCACGATAGAAGCCGCGATAGAAGTCACGACAGAAGACACGATAGAAGTCACAATATAAACCACGGTACATGCCGCGATAGAAGCCACGATAGAAACCACGATAGAAGTCACAATAGAAACCACGACAGAAGCCGCGATAGAAGCCACGACAGAAGACACGATAGAAGTCACAATAGAAGTCACGACTGAAGTCACAATAGAAACCACGACAGAAGTCACAATAGAAGCCACGACAGAAGTCACGATAGAAGCCACGACAGAAGTCACAATAGAAACCACGACAGAAGTCACAATAGAAGCCACGACAGAACACACGATAGAAGTCACGACAGAAGATACGACAGAAGCCGCGATAGAAGTCACGACAGAAGACACGATAGAAGTCACGACAGAAGACACGACAGAAGCCGCGATAGAAGTCACGACAGAAGACACGATAGAAGTCACGACAGAAGCCGCGATAGAAGTCACGACAGAAGCCACGATAGAAGTCACGACAGAAGCCGCGATAGAAGTCACGACAGAAGCCGCGATAGAAGTCACGACAGAAGCCGCGATAGAAGACACGACAGAAGCCGCGATAGAAGTCACGACAGAATCCGCGATAGAAGTCACGACAGAAGCCGCGATAGAAGTCACGACAGAAGACACGATAGAAGTCACAATAGAAGCCACGACAGAAGCCGCGATAGAAGTCACGACAGAAACCGCGATAGAAGTCACGACAGAAGACACGACAGAAGACACGATAGAAGACACGACAGAAGACACGATAGAAGTCACGACAGAAGCCGCGATAGAAGCCACGACAGAAGCCGCGATAGAAGTCACGACAGAAGCTGCGATAGAAGTCACGACAGAAGCCGCGATAGAAGTCACGACAGAAGACACGATAGAAGTCACGACAGAAGACACGATAGAAGTCACGACAGAAGCCACGACAGAAGACACGATAGAAGTCACAATAGAAGTCACGACAGAAGACACGATAGAAGTCACAATAGAAGTCACGACAGAAGTCACAATAGAAACAACGACAGAAGTCACAATAGAAGCCACGACAGAAGTCACGATAGAAGCCACGACAGAAGTCACAATAGAAACCACGACAGAAGTCACAATAGAAGCCACGACAGAACACACGATAGAAGTCACGAGCGAAGACACGACAGAAGCCGCGATAGAAGTCACGATAGAAGTCACGATAGAAGTCACGACAGAAGACACGACAGAAGCCGCGATAGAAGTCACGACAGAAGACACGATAGAAGTCACGACAGAAGCCGCGATAGAAGTCACGACAGAAGACACGATAGAAGTCACGACAGAAGCCGCGATAGAAGCCACGACAGAAGCCGCGATAGAAGTCACGACAGAAGCTGCGATAGAAGTCACGACAGAAGCCGCGATAGAAGTCACGACAGAAGCCGCGATAGAAGTCACGACAGAAGCCGCGATAGAAGACACGACTGAAGCCGCGATAGAAGTCACGACAGAAGACACGATAGAAGTCACGACAGAAGCCACGACAGAAGACACGATAGAAGTCACAATAGAAGTCACGACAGAAGACACGATAGAGTCACAATAGAAGCCACGACAGAAGCCGCGATAGAAGTCACGACAGAAGACACGACAGAAACCGCGATAGAAGTCACGACAGAAGACACGACAGAAGCCGCGATAGAAGTAACGACAGAAGCCGCGATAGAAGACACAATAGAAGCCACGACAGAAGCCGCGATAGAAGTCACGATAGAAGCCACGACAGAAGCCGCGATAGAAGTCACGACAGAAGACACGACAGAAACCGCGATAGAAGTCACGACAGAAGACACGACAGAAGCCGCGATAGAAGTAACGACAGAAGCCGCGATAGAAGACACAATAGAAGCCACGACAGAAGCCGCGATAGAAGTCACGATAGAAGTCACGACAGAAGACACGATAGAAGACACGACAGAAGACACGATAGAAATCACGACAGAAGTCACGACAGAAGTCACGACAGAAGACACGATAGAAGTCACGACAGAAGCCGCGATAGAAGACACGACAGAAGCCGCGATAGAAGTCACGACAGAAGCCGCGATAGAAGTCACGACAGAAGACACGATAGAAGTCACGACAGAAGTCACGACAGAAGACACGATAGAAGTCACGACAGAAGACACGACAGAAGACACGATAGAAGTCACGATAGAAGTCACGACAGAAGACACGATAGAAGTCACAATAGAAGCCACGACAGAAGCCGCGATAGAAGTCACGACAGAAGACACGACAGAAGCTGCGATAGAAGTCACGAAAGAATCCGCGATAGAAGTCACGACAGAAGACACGATAGAAGTCACGACAGAAGTCACGACAGAAGCTGCGATAGAAGTCACGACAGAAGACACGATAGAAGTCACGACAGAAGACACGACAGAAGACACAACAGAAGACACGACAGAAGTCACGACAGAAGTCACGACAGAAGACACGATAGAAGTCACGACAGAAGCCGCGACAGAAGACGCGACAGAAGCCGCGATAGAAGTCACGACAGAAGTCACAATAGAAGTCACGACAGAAGTCACAATAGAAACAACGACAGAAGTCACAATAGAAGCCACGACAGAAGTCACGATAGAAGCCACGACAGAAGTCACAATAGAAACCACGACAGAAGTCACAATAGAAGCCACGACAGAACACACGATAGAAGTCACGACAGAAGACACGACAGAAGCCGCGATAGAAGTCACGATAGAAGTCACGATAGAAGTCACGACAGAAGACACGACAGAAGCCGCGATAGAAGTCACGACAGAAGACACGATAGAAGTCACGACAGAAGCCGCGATAGAAGTCACGACAGAAGACACGATAGAAGTCACGACAGAAGCCGCGATAGAAGCCACGACAGAAGCCGCGATAGAAGTCACGACAGAAGCTGCGATAGAAGTCACGACAGAAGCCGCGATAGAAGTCACGACAGAAGCCGCGATAGAAGTCACGACAGAAGCCGCGATAGAAGACACGACTGAAGCCGCGATAGAAGTCACGACAGAAGACACGATAGAAGTCACGACAGAAGCCACGACAGAAGACACGATAGAAGTCACAATAGAAGTCACGACAGAAGACACGATAGGAGTCACAATAGAAGCCACGACAGAAGCCGCGATAGAAGTCACACAGAAGACACGACAGAAACCGCGATAGAAGTCACGACAGAAGACACGACAGAAGCCGCGATAGAAGTAACGACAGAAGCCGCGATAGAAGACACAATAGAAGCCACGACAGAAGCCGCGATAGAAGTCACGACAGAAGACACGACAGAAGCTGCGATAGAAGTCACGACAGAAGCCGCGATAGAAGTCACGACAGAAGCCGCGATAGAAGACACGACAGAAGACACGACAGAAGCCGCGATAGAAGTCACGACAGAAGACACGATAGAAGACACGACAGAAGACACGATAGAAATCACGACAGAAGACACGATAGAAGTCACGACAGAAGTCACGACAGAAGCTGCGATAGAAGTCACGACAGAAGACACGATAGAAGTCACGACAGAAGTCACGACAGAAGACACGATAGAAGTCACGACAGAAGACACGACAGAAGACACAACAGAAGACACGACAGAAGTCACGACAGAAGTCACGACAGAAGACACGATAGAAGTCACGACAGAAGCCGCGACAGAAGACACGACAGAAGCCGCGATAGAAGTCACGACAGAAGCCGCGATAGAAGTCACATTAGAAACCACGATAGAAGCCGCGATAGAAGTCACGACAGAAGACACGATAGAAGTCACAATAGAAACCACGGTAGATGCCGCGATGGAAGTCACGACAGAAGACACGATAGAAGTCACAATAGAAGACACGATAGAAACCACGATAGAAGTCACAATAGAAACCACGACAGAAGCCGCGATAGAAGCCACGACAGAAGACACGATAGAAGTCACAATAGAAACCACGATAGAAGCCGCGATAGAAGTCACGACAGAAGACACGATAGAAGTCACAATATAAACCACGGTACATGCCGCGATAGAAGCCACGATAGAAACCACGATAGAAGTCACAATAGAAACCACGACAGAAGCCGCGATAGAAGCCACGACAGAAGACACGATAGAAGTCACAATAGAAGTCACGACAGAAGTCACAATAGAAACCACGACAGAAGTCACAATAGAAGCCACGACAGAAGTCACGATAGAAGCCACGACAGAAGTCACAATAGAAACCACGACAGAAGTCACAATAGAAGCCACGACAGAACACACGATAGAAGTCACGACAGAAGATACGACAGAAGCCGCGATAGAAGTCACGACAGAAGACACGATAGAAGTCACGACAGAAGACACGACAGAAGCCGCGATAGAAGTCACGACAGAAGACACGATAGAAGTCACGACAGAAGCCGCGATAGAAGTCACGACAGAAGCCGCGATAGAAGTCACGACAGAAGCCGCGATAGAAGTCACGACAGAAGCCGCGATAGAAGTCACGACAGAATCCGCGATAGAAGACACGACAGAAGCCGCGATAGAAGTCACGACAGAATCCGCGATAGAAGTCACGACAGAAGCCGCGATAGAAGTCACGACAGAAGACACGATAGAAGTCACAATAGAAGCCACGACAGAAGCCGCGATAGAAGTCACGACAGAAGCCACGACAGAAACCGCGATAGAAGTCACGACAGAAGACACGACAGAAGACACGATAGAAGACACGACAGAAGACACGATAGAAGTCACGACAGAAGCCGCGATAGAAGCCACGACAGAAGCCGCGATAGAAGTCACGACAGAAGCTGCGATAGAAGTCACGACAGAAGCCGCGATAGAAGTCACGACAGAAGACACGATAGAAGTCACGACAGAAGACACGATAGAAGTCACGACAGAAGCCACGACAGAAGACACGATAGAAGTCACAATAGAAGTCACGACAGAAGACACGATAGAAGTCACAATAGAAGTCACGACAGAAGTCACAATAGAAACAACGACAGAAGTCACAATAGAAGCCACGACAGAAGTCACGATAGAAGCCACGACAGAAGTCACAATAGAAACCACGACAGAAGTCACAATAGAAGCCACGACAGAACACACGATAGAAGTCACGAGCGAAGACACGACAGAAGCCGCGATAGAAGTCACGATAGAAGTCACGATAGAAGTCACGACAGAAGACACGACAGAAGCCGCGATAGAAGTCACGACAGAAGACACGATAGAAGTCACGACAGAAGCCGCGATAGAAGTCACGACAGAAGACACGATAGAAGTCACGACAGAAGCCGCGATAGAAGCCACGACAGAAGCCGCGATAGAAGTCACGACAGAAGCTGCGATAGAAGTCACGACAGAAGCCGCGATAGAAGTCACGACAGAAGCCGCGATAGAAGTCACGACAGAAGCCGCGATAGAAGACACGACTGAAGCCGCGATAGAAGTCACGACAGAAGACACGATAGAAGTCACGACAGAAGCCACGACAGAAGACACGATAGAAGTCACAATAGAAGTCACGACAGAAGACACGATAGAAGTCACAATAGAAGCCACGACAGAAGCCGCGATAGAAGTCACGACAGAAGACACGACAGAAACCGCGATAGAAGTCACGACAGAAGACACGACAGAAGCCGCGATAGAAGTAACGACAGAAGCCGCGATAGAAGACACAATAGAAGCCACGACAGAAGCCGCGATAGAAGTCACGATAGAAGCCACGACAGAAGCCGCGATAGAAGTCACGACAGAAGACACGACAGAAACCGCGATAGAAGTCACGACAGAAGACACGACAGAAGCCGCGATAGAAGTAACGACAGAAGCCGCGATAGAAGACACAATAGAAGCCACGACAGAAGCCGCGATAGAAGTCACGATAGAAGTCACGACAGAAGACACGATAGAAGACACGACAGAAGACACGATAGAAATCACGACAGAAGACACGACAGAAGTCACGACAGAAGTCACGACAGAAGACACGATAGAAGTCACGACAGAAGCCGCGACAGAAGACACGACAGAAGCCGCGATAGAAGTCACGACAGAAGCTGCGATAGAAGTCACGACAGAAGACACGATAGAAGTCACGACAGAAGTCACGACAGAAGACACGATAGAAGTCACGACAGAAGACACGACAGAAGACACGACAGAAGACACGACAGAAGCACGACAGAAGTCACGACAGAAGACACGATAGAAGTCACGACAGAAGTCACGACAGAAGACACGATAGAAGACACGATAGAAGTCACGACAGAAGCCACGACAGAAGACACGACAGAAGCCGCGATAGAAGTCACGACAGAAGCCGCGATAGAAGTCACGACAGAAGACACGATAGAAGTCACGACAGAAGTCACGACAGAAGACACGATAGAAGTCACGACAGAAGACACGACAGAAGTCACGACAGAAGACACGATAGAAGTCACAATAGAAACCACGGTAGATGCCGCGATAGAAGTCACGACAGAAGACACGATAGAAGTCACAATAGAAGACACGATAGAAACCACGATAGAAGTCACAATAGAAACCACGACAGAAGCCGCGATAGAAGCCACGACAGAAGACACGATAGAAGTCACAATAGAAACCACGATAGAAGCCGCGATAGAAGTCACGACAGAAGTCACGACAGAAGCCGCGATAGAAGTCACGACAGAAGACACGATAGAAGACACGACAGAACACACGATAGAAGTCACGACAGAAGACACGACAGAAGCCGCGATAGAAGTCACGACAGAAGACACGATAGAAGTCACAATAGAAGTCACGACAGAAGTCACAATAGAAACCACGACAGAAGTCACAATAGAAGCCACGACAGAAGTCACGATAGAAGCCACGACAGAAGTCACAATAGAAACCACGACAGAAGTCACAATAGAAGCCACGACAGAACACACGATAGAAGTCACGACAGAAGACACGACAGAAGCCGCGATAGAAGTCACGACAGAAGACACGATAGAAGTCACGACAGAAGACACGACAGAAGCCGCGATAGAAGTCACGACAGAAGACACGATAGAAGTCACGACAGAAGCCGCGATAGAAGTCACGACAGAAGACACGATAGAAGTCACGACAGAAGCCGCGACAGAAGACACGACAGAAGCCGCGATAGAAGTCACGACAGAATCCGCGATAGAAGTCACGACAGAAGCCGCGATAGAAGTCACGACAGAAGACACGATAGAAGTCACAATAGAAGCCACGACAGAAGCCGCGATAGAAGTCACGACAGAAGACACGACAGAAGCTGCGATAGAAGTCACGAAAGAATCCGCGATAGAAGTCACGACAGAAGACACGATAGAAGTCACGACAGAAGTCACGACAGAAGCTGCGATAGAAGTCACGACAGAAGACACGATAGAAGTCACGACAGAAGACACGACAGAAGACACAACAGAAGACACGACAGAAGTCACGACAGAAGTCACGACAGAAGACACGATAGAAGTCACGACAGAAGCCGCGACAGAAGACACGACAGAAGCCGCGATAGAAGTCACGACAGAAGCCGCGATAGAAGCCACGACAGAAGACACGATAGAAGACACGACAGAAGCCACGACAGAAGACACGATAGAAGACACGACAGAAGTCACAATAGAAGCCACGACAGAAGCCGCGATAGAAGTCACGACAGAAGACACGACAGAAGCTGCGATAGAAGTCACGAAGAATCCGCGATAGAAGTCACGACAGAAGACACGATAGAAGTCACGACAGAAGTCACGACAGAAGCCGCGATAGAAGTCACGACAGAAGACACGATAGAAGTCACGACAGAAGACACGACAGAAGACACACAGAAGACACGACAGAAGTCACGACAGAAGTCACGACAGAAGACACGATAGAAGTCACGACAGAAGCCGCGACAGAAGACACGACAGAAGCCGCGATAGAAGTCACGACAGAAGCCGCGATAGAAGTCACGACAGAAGACACGATAGAAGTCACGACAGAAGCCGCGACAGAAGACACGATAGAAGACACGACAGAAGACACGATAGAAGTCACGACAGAAGCCGCGATAGAAGTCACGACAGAAGCCGCGATAGAAGTCACGACAGAAGCCGCGATAGAAGTCACGACAGAAGACACGATAGAAGTCACGACAGAAGACACGATAGAAGTCACGACAGAAGCCACGACAGAAGACACGATAGAAGTCACGATAGAAGTCACGACAGAAGACACGATAGAAGTCACGATAGAAGCCACGACAGAAGCCGCGATAGAAGTCACGACAGAAGACACGATAGAAGTCACGATAGAAGCCACGACAGAAGTCGCGATAGAAGTCACGACAGAAGACACGACAGAAGCCGCGATAGAAGTCACGACAGAAGACACGACAGAAGCCGCGATAGAAGTCACGACAGAAGCCGCGATAGAAGACACAATAGAAGCCACGACAGAAGCCGCGATAGAAGTCACGACAGAAGCCGCGATAGAAGTCACGACAGAAGCCGCGATAGAAGACACGACAGAAGACACGACAGAAGCCGCGATAGAAGTCACGACAGAAGACACGATAGAAGACACGACAGAAGACACGACAGAAGCCGCGATAGAAGTCACGACAGAAGACACGATAGAAGTCACGATAGAAGTCACGACAGAAGACACGATAGAAGTCACGACAGAAGCCGCGACAGAAGACACGACAGAAGCCACGATAGAAGTCACGACAGAAGCCGCGATAGAAGTCACGACAGAAGACACGATAGAAGTCACGACAGAAGACACGATAGAAGTCACGACAGAAGACACGATAGAAGTCACGACAGAAGACACGACAGAAGCCACGATAGAAGTCACGACAGAAGACACGATAGAAGTCACGACAGAAGACACGATAGAAGACACGACAGAAGACACGATAGAAGTCACGACAGAAGACACGACAGAAGTCACGATAGAAGCCACGACAGAAGCCGCGATAGAAGTCACGACAGAAGACACGATAGAAGTCACGATAGAAGCCACGACAGAAGCCGCGATAGAAGTCACGACAGAAGACACGACAGAAGCCGCGATAGAAGTCACGACAGAAGACACGACAGAAGCCGCGATAGAAGTCACGACAGAAGCCGCGATAGAAGACACAATAGAAGCCACGACAGAAGCCGCGATAGAAGTCACGACAGAAGACACGACAGAAGCTGCGATAGAAGTCACGACAGAAGCCGCGATAGAAGTCACGACAGAAGCCGCGATAGAAGACACGACAGAAGACACGACAGAAGCCACGATAGAAGTCACGACAGAAGACACGATAGAAGACACGACAGAAGACACGATAGAAGTCACGACAGAAGACACGATAGAAGTCACGACAGAAGTCACGACAGAAGACACGATAGAAGTCACGACAGAAGACACGACAGAAGACACGACAGAAGACACGACAGAAGTCACGACAGAAGACACGATAGAAGTCACGACAGAAGACACGATAGAAGACACGACAGAAGCCGCGATAGAAGTCACGACAGAAGCCGCGATAGAAGTCACGACAGAAGCCGCGATAGAAGTCACGACAGAAGACACGATAGAAGTCACGATAGAAGCCACGACAGAAGCCGCGATAGAAGTCACGACAGAAGACACGACAGAAACCGCGATAGAAGTCACGACAGAAGACACGACAGAAGACACGATAGAAGACACGACAGAAGACACGATAGAAGTCACGACAGAAGCCGCGATAGAAGCCACGACAGAAGCCGCGATAGAAGTCACGACAGAAGCTGCGATAGAAGTCACGACAGAAGCCGCGATAGAAGTCACGACAGAAGCCGCGATAGAAGTCACGACAGAAGCCGCGATAGAAGACACGACAGAAGCCGCGATAGAAGTCACGACAGAAGACACGATAGAAGTCACGACAGAAGCCACGACAGAAGACACGATAGAAGTCACAATAGAAGTCACGACAGAAGACACGATAGAAGTCACAATAGAAGCCACGACAGAAGCCGCGATAGAAGTCACGACAGAAGACACGACAGAAGCTGCGATAGAAGTCACGAAGAATCCGCGATAGAAGTCACGACAGAAGACACGATAGAAGTCACGACAGAAGTCACGACAGAAGCTGCGATAGAAGTCACGACAGAAGACACGATAGAAGTCACGACAGAAGACACGACAGAAGACACAACAGAAGACACGACAGAAGTCACGACAGAAGTCACGACAGAAGACACGATAGAAGTCACGACAGAAGCCGCGACAGAAGACGCGACAGAAGCCGCGATAGAAGTCACGACAGAAGTCACAATAGAAGTCACGACAGAAGTCACAATAGAAACAACGACAGAAGTCACAATAGAAGCCACGACAGAAGTCACGATAGAAGCCACGACAGAAGTCACAATAGAAACCACGACAGAAGTCACAATAGAAGCCACGACAGAACACACGATAGAAGTCACGACAGAAGACACGACAGAAGCCGCGATAGAAGTCACGATAGAAGTCACGATAGAAGTCACGACAGAAGACACGACAGAAGCCGCGATAGAAGTCACGACAGAAGACACGATAGAAGTCACGACAGAAGCCGCGATAGAAGTCACGACAGAAGACACGATAGAAGTCACGACAGAAGCCGCGATAGAAGCCACGACAGAAGCCGCGATAGAAGTCACGACAGAAGCCGCGATAGAAGTCACGACAGAAGCCGCGATAGAAGTCACGACAGAAGCCGCGATAGAAGACACGACTGAAGCCGCGATAGAAGTCACGACAGAAGACACGATAGAAGTCACGACAGAAGCCACGACAGAAGACACGATAGAAGTCACAATAGAAGTCACGACAGAAGACACGATAGGAGTCACAATAGAAGCCACGACAGAAGCCGCGATAGAAGTCACGACAGAAGACACGACAGAAACCGCGATAGAAGTCACGACAGAAGACACGACAGAAGCCGCGATAGAAGTAACGACAGAAGCCGCGATAGAAGACACAATAGAAGCCACGACAGAAGCCGCGATAGAAGTCACGACAGAAGACACGACAGAAGCTGCGATAGAAGTCACGACAGAAGCCGCGATAGAAGTCACGACAGAAGCCGCGATAGAAGACACGACAGAAGACACGACAGAAGCCGCGATAGAAGTCACGACAGAAGACACGATAGAAGACACGACAGAAGACACGATAGAAATCACGACAGAAGACACGATAGAAGTCACGACAGAAGTCACGACAGAAGCTGCGATAGAAGTCACGACAGAAGACACGATAGAAGTCACGACAGAAGTCACGACAGAAGACACGATAGAAGTCACGACAGAAGACACGACAGAAGACACAACAGAAGACACGACAGAAGTCACGACAGAAGTCACGACAGAAGACACGATAGAAGTCACGACAGAAGCCGCGACAGAAGACACGACAGAAGCCGCGATAGAAGTCACGACAGAAGCCGCGATAGAAGTCACAATAGAAACCACGATAGAAGCCGCGATAGAAGTCACGACAGAAGACACGATAGAAGTCACAATAGAAACCACGGTAGAAGCCGCGATGGAAGTCACGACAGAAGACACGATAGAAGTCACAATAGAAGACACGATAGAAACCACGATAGAAGTCACAATAGAAACCACGACAGAAGCCGCGATAGAAGCCACGACAGAAGACACGATAGAAGTCACAATAGAAACCACGATAGAAGCCGCGATAGAAGTCACGACAGAAGACACGATAGAAGTCACAATATAAACCACGGTACATGCCGCGATAGAAGCCACGATAGAAACCACGATAGAAGTCACAATAGAAACACGACAGAAGCCGCGATAGAAGCCACGACAGAAGACACGATAGAAGTCACAATAGAAGTCACGACAGAAGTCACAATAGAAACCACGACAGAAGTCACAATAGAAGCCACGACAGAAGTCACGATAGAAGCCACGACAGAAGTCACAATAGAAACCACGACAGAAGTCACAATAGAAGCCACGACAGAACACACGATAGAAGTCACGACAGAAGACACGACAGAAGCCGCGATAGAAGTCACGACAGAAGACACGATAGAAGTCACGACAGAAGACACGACAGAAGCCGCGATAGAAGTCACGACAGAAGACACGATAGAAGTCACGACAGAAGCCGCGATAGAAGTCACGACAGAAGACACGATAGAAGTCACGACAGAAGCCGCGACAGAAGACACGACAGAAGCCGCGATAGAAGTCACGACAGAAGCCGCGATAGAAGTCACGACAGAAGCCGCGATAGAAGTCACGACAGAAGCCGCGATAGAAGTCACGACAGAAGACACGATAGAAGTCACGACAGAAGACACGATAGAAGACACGACAGAAGCCGCGATAGAAGTCACGACAGAAGCCGCGATAGAAGTCACGACAGAAGCCGCGATAGAAGTCACGACAGAAGACACGATAGAAGTCACAATAGAAGCCACGACAGAAGCCGCGATAGAAGTCACGACAGAAGACACGACAGAAACCGCGATAGAAGTCACGACAGAAGACACGACAGAAGACACGATAGAAGTCACGACAGAAGACACGATAGAAGTCACGACAGAAGCCACGATAGAAGCCACGACAGAAGCCGCGATAGAAGTCACGACAGAAGCCGCGATAGAAGTCACGACAGAAGACACGACAGAAACCGCGATAGAAGTCACGACAGAAGACACGACAGAAGCCGCGATAGAAGTAACGACAGAAGCCGCGATAGAAGACACAATAGAAGCCACGACAGAAGCCGCGATAGAAGTCACGACAGAAGACACGACAGAAGCTGCGATAGAAGTCACGACAGAAGCCGCGATAGAAGTCACGACAGAAGCCGCGATAGAAGACACGACAGAAGACACGACAGAAGCCGCGATAGAAGTCACGACAGAAGACACGATAGAAGACACGACAGAAGACACGATAGAAATCACGACAGAAGACACGATAGAAGTCACGACAGAAGTCACGACAGAAGCTGCGATAGAAGTCACGACAGAAGACACGATAGAAGTCACGACAGAAGTCACGACAGAAGACACGATAGAAGTCACGACAGAAGACACGACAGAAGACACAACAGAAGACACGACAGAAGTCACGACAGAAGTCACGACAGAAGACACGATAGAAGTCACGACAGAAGCCGCGACAGAAGACACGACAGAAGCCGCGATAGAAGTCACGACAGAAGCCGCGATAGAAGTCACAATAGAAACCACGATAGAAGCCGCGATAGAAGTCACGACAGAAGACACGATAGAAGTCACAATAGAAACCACGGTAGATGCCGCGATAGAAGTCACGACAGAAGACACGATAGAAGTCACAATAGAAGACACGATAGAAACCACGATAGAAGTCACAATAGAAACACGACAGAAGCCGCGATAGAAGCCACGACAGAAGACACGATAGAAGTCACAATAGAAACCACGATAGAAGCCGCGATAGAAGTCACGACAGAAGACACGATAGAAGTCACAATAGAAACCACGGTACATGCCGCGATAGAAGCCACGATAGAAACCACGATAGAAGTCACAATAGAAACCACGACAGAAGCCGCGATAGAAGCCACGACAGAAGACACGATAGAAGTCACAATAGAAGTCACGACAGAAGTCACAATAGAAACCACGACAGAAGTCACAATAGAAGCCACGACAGAAGTCACGATAGAAGCCACGACAGAAGTCACAATAGAAACCACGACAGAAGTCACAATAGAAGCCACGACAGAACACACGATAGAAGTCACGACAGAAGACACGACAGAAGCCGCGATAGAAGTCACGACAGAAGACACGATAGAAGTCACGACAGAAGACACGACAGAAGCCGCGATAGAAGTCACGACAGAAGACACGATAGAAGTCACGACAGAAGCCGCGATAGAAGTCACGACAGAAGACACGATAGAAGTCACGACAGAAGCCGCGACAGAAGACACGACAGAAGCCGCGATAGAAGTCACGACAGAAGCCGCGATAGAAGTCACGACAGAAGCCGCGATAGAAGTCACGACAGAAGCCGCGATAGAAGTCACGACAGAAGACACGATAGAAGTCACGACAGAAGACACGATAGAAGACACGACAGAAGCCGCGATAGAAGTCACGACAGAAGCCGCGATAGAAGTCACGACAGAAGCCGCGATAGAAGTCACGACAGAAGACACGATAGAAGTCACGATAGAAGCCACGACAGAAGCCGCGATAGAAGTCACGACAGAAGACACGACAGAAACCGCGATAGAAGTCACGACAGAAGACACGACAGAAGACACGATAGAAGACACGACAGAAGACACGATAGAAGTCACGACAGAAGCCGCGATAGAAGCCACGACAGAAGCCGCGATAGAAGTCACGACAGAAGCTGCGATAGAAGTCACGACAGAAGCCGCGATAGAAGTCACGACAGAAGCCGCGATAGAAGTCACGACAGAAGCCGCGATAGAAGTCACGACAGAAGACACGATAGAAGTCACGACAGAAGACACGATAGAAGTCACGACAGAAGCCACGACAGAAGACACGATAGAGTCACGATAGAAGTCACGACAGAAGACACGATAGAAGTCACAATAGAAGTCACGACAGAAGTCACGATAGAAACACGACAGAAGTCACGATAGAAGCCACGACAGAAGTCACGATAGAAGCCACGACAGAAGTCACAATAGAAACCACGACAGAAGTCACAATAGAAGTCACGACAGAACACACGATAGAAGTCACGACGAAGACACGGACAGAAGCCGCGATAGAAGTCACGATAGAAGTCACGATAGAAGTCACGACAGAAGACACGACAGAAGCCGCGATAGAAGTCACGACAGAAGACACGATAGAAGTCACGACAGAAGCCGCGATAGAAAGTCACGACAGAAGACACGATAGAAGTCACGACAGAAGCCGCGATAGAAGCCACGACAGAAGCCGCGATAGAAGTCACGACAGAAGCTGCGATAGAAGTCACGACAGAAGCCGCGATAGAAGTCACGACAGAAGCCGCGATAGAAGTCACGACAGAAGCCGCGATAGAAGACACGACAGAAGCCGCGATAGAAGTCACGACAGAAGACACGATAGAAGTCACGACAGAAGCCACGACAGAAGACACGATAGAAGTCACGATAGAAGTCACGACAGAAGCCGCGATAGAAGTCACAATAGAAGCCACGACAGAAGCCGCGATAGAAGTCACACGACAGAAGACACGACAGAAACCGCGATAGAAGTCACGACAGAAGACACGACAGAAGCCGCGATAGAAGTAACGACAGAAGCCGCGATAGAAGACACAATAGAAGCCACGACAGAAGCCGCGATAGAAGTCACGATAGAAGTCACGACAGAAGCCGCGATAGAAACCACGACAGAAGCCGCGATAGAAGTCACGACAGAAGCCGCGATAGAAGTCACAATATAACCACGATAGAAGCCGCGATAGAAGTCACGACAGAAGACACGATAGAAGTCACTATAGAAACCACGACAGAAGCCGCGATAGAAGTCACGACAGAAGACACGATAGAAGTCACGATAGAAGACACGATAGAAACCACGATAGAAGTCACAATAGAAACCACGACAGAAGTCACAATAGAAGCCACGACAGAAGTCACGATAGAAGCCACGACAGAAGTCACAATAGAAACCACGACAGAAGTCACAATAGAAGCCACGACAGAACACACGATAGAAGTCACGACAGAAGATACGACAGAAGCCGCGATAGAAGTCACGACAGAAGACACGATAGAAGTCACGACAGAAGACACGACAGAAGCCGCGATAGAAGTCACGACAGAAGACACGATAGAAGTCACGACAGAAGCCGCGATAGAAGTCACGACAGAAGACACGATAGAAGTCACGACAGAAGCCGCGACAGAAGACACGACAGAAGCCGCGATAGAAGTCACGACAGAAGCCGCGATAGAAGTCACGACAGAAGCCGCGATAGAAGTCACGACAGAAGCCGCGATAGAAGTCACGACAGAAGACACGATAGAAGTCACGACAGAAGACACGATAGAAGACACGACAGAAGCCGCGATAGAAGTCACGACAGAATCCGCGATAGAAGTCACGACAGAAGCCGCGATAGAAGTCACGACAGAAGACACGATAGAAGTCACAATAGAAGCCACGACAGAAGCCGCGATAGAAGTCACGACAGAAGACACGACAGAAACCGCGATAGAAGTCACGACAGAAGACACGACAGAAGACACGATAGAAGACACGACAGAAGACACGATAGAAGTCACGACAGAAGCCGCGATAGAAGCCACGACAGAAGCCGCGATAGAAGTCACGACAGAAGCTGCGATAGAAGTCACGACAGAAGCCGCGACAGAAGACACGACAGAAGCCGCGATAGAAGACACGACTGAAGCCGCGATAGAAGTCACGACAGAAGACACGATAGAAGTCACGACAGAAGCCACGACAGAAGACACGATAGAAGTCACAATAGAAGTCACGACAGAAGACACGATAGGAGTCACAATAGAAGCCACGACAGAAGCCGCGATAGAAGTCACGACAGAAGACACGACAGAAACCGCGATAGAAGTCACGACAGAAGACACGACAGAAGCCGCGATAGAAGTAACGACAGAAGCCGCGATAGAAGACACAATAGAAGCCACGACAGAAGCCGCGATAGAAGTCACGACAGAAGACACGACAGAAGCTGCGATAGAAGTCACGGCAGAAGCCGCGATAGAAGTCACGACAGAAGCCGCGATAGAAGACACGACAGAAGACACGACAGAAGCCGCGATAGAAGTCACGACAGAAGACACGATAGAAGACACGACAGAAGACACGATAGAAATCACGACAGAAGACACGATAGAAGTCACGACAGAAGTCACGACAGAAGCTGCGATAGAAGTCACGACAGAAGACACGATAGAAGTCACGACAGAAGTCACGACAGAAGACACGATAGAAGTCACGACAGAAGACACGACAGAAGACACAACAGAAGACACGACAGAAGTCACGACAGAAGTCACGACAGAAGACACGATAGAAGTCACGACAGAAGCCGCGACAGAAGACACGACAGAAGCCGCGATAGAAGTCACGACAGAAGCCGCGATAGAAGTCACAATAGAAACCACGATAGAAGCCGCGATAGAAGTCACGACAGAAGACACGATAGAAGTCACAATAGAAACCACGGTAGATGCCGCGATGGAAGTCACGACAGAAGACACGATAGAAGTCACAATAGAAGACACGATAGAAACCACGATAGAAGTCACAATAGAAACCACGACAGAAGCCGCGATAGAAGCCACGACAGAAGACACGATAGAAGTCACAATAGAAACCACGATAGAAGCCGCGATAGAAGTCACGACAGAAGACACGATAGAAGTCACAATATAAACCACGGTACATGCCGCGATAGAAGCCACGATAGAAACCACGATAGAAGTCACAATAGAAACCACGACAGAAGCCGCGATAGAAGCCACGACAGAAGACACGATAGAAGTCACAATAGAAGTCACGACTGAAGTCACAATAGAAACCACGACAGAAGTCACAATAGAAGCCACGACAGAAGTCACGATAGAAGCCACGACAGAAGTCACAATAGAAACCACGACAGAAGTCACAATAGAAGCCACGACAGAACACACGATAGAAGTCACGACAGAAGATACGACAGAAGCCGCGATAGAAGTCACGACAGAAGACACGATAGAAGTCACGACAGAAGACACGACAGAAGCCGCGATAGAAGTCACGACAGAAGACACGATAGAAGTCACGACAGAAGCCGCGATAGAAGTCACGACAGAAGACACGATAGAAGTCACGACAGAAGCCGCGACAGAAGACACGACAGAAGCCGCGATAGAAGTCACGACAGAAGCCGCGATAGAAGTCACGACAGAAGCCGCGATAGAAGTCACGACAGAAGCCGCGATAGAAGTCACGACAGAAGACACGATAGAAGTCACGACAGAAGACACGATAGAAGACACGACAGAAGCCGCGATAGAAGTCACGACAGAATCCGCGATAGAAGTCACGACAGAAGCCGCGATAGAAGTCACGACAGAAGACACGATAGAAGTCACAATAGAAGCCACGACAGAAGCCGCGATAGAAGTCACGACAGAAGACACGACAGAAACCGCGATAGAAGTCACGACAGAAGACACGACAGAAGACACGATAGAAGACACGACAGAAGACACGATAGAAGTCACGACAGAAGCCGCGATAGAAGCCACGACAGAAGCCGCGATAGAAGTCACGACAGAAGCTGCGATAGAAGTCACGACAGAAGCCGCGATAGAAGTCACGACAGAAGCCGCGATAGAAGTCACGACAGAAGCCGCGATAGAAGTCGCGACAGAAGACACGATAGAAGTCACGACAGAAGACACGATAGAAGTCACGACAGAAGCCACGACAGAAGACACGATAGAAGTCACAATAGAAGTCACGACAGAAGACACGATAGAAGTCACAATAGAAGTCACAACAGAAGTCACAATAGAAACAACGACAGAAGTCACAATAGAAGCCACGACAGAAGTCACGATAGAAGCCACGACAGAAGTCACAATAGAAACCACGACAGAAGTCACAATAGAAGCCACGACAGAACACACGATAGAAGTCACGAGCGAAGACACGACAGAAGCCGCGATAGAAGTCACGATAGAAGTCACGATAGAAGTCACGACAGAAGACACGACAGAAGCCGCGATAGAAGTCACGACAGAAGACACGATAGAAGTCACGACAGAAGCCGCGATAGAAGTCACGACAGAAGACACGATAGAAGTCACGAAAGAAGCCGCGATAGAAGCCACGACAGAAGCCGCGATAGAAGTCACGACAGAAGCTGCGATAGAAGTCACGACAGAAGCCGCGATAGAAGTCACGACAGAAGCCGCGATAGAAGTCACGACAGAAGCCGCGATAGAAGACACGACTGAAGCCGCGATAGAAGTCACGACAGAAGACACGATAGAAGTCACGACAGAAGCCACGACAGAAGACACGATAGAAGTCACAATAGAAGTCACGACAGAAGACACGATAGGAGTCACAATAGAAGCCACGACAGAAGCCGCGATAGAAGTCACGACAGAAGACACGACAGAAACCGCGATAGAAGTCACGACAGAAGACACGACAGAAGCCGCGATAGAAGTAACGACAGAAGCCGCGATAGAAGACACAATAGAGGCCACGACAGAAGCCGCGATAGAAGTCACGATAGAAGTCACGACAGAAGCCGCGACAGAAGACACGACAGAAGCCGCGATAGAAGTCACGACAGAAGCCGCGATAGAAGTCACAATAGAAACCACGATAGAAGCCGCGATAGAAGTCACGACAGAAGACACGATAGAAGTCACAATAGAAACCACGGTAGATGCCGCGATGGAAGTCACGACAGAAGACACGATAGAAGTCACAATAGAAGACACGATAGAAACCACGATAGAAGTCACAATAGAAACCACGACAGAAGCCGCGATAGAAGTCACGACAGAAGTCACGACAGAAGCCGCGATAGAAGTCACGACAGAAGACACGATAGAAGACACGACAGAACACACGATAGAAGTCACGACAGAAGACACGACAGAAGCCGCGATAGAAGTCGCGACAGAAGACACGATAGAAGTCACAATAGAAGTCACGACAGAAGTCACAATAGAAACCACGACAGAAGTCACAATAGAAGCCACGACAGAAGTCACGATAGAAGCCACGACAGAAGTCACAATAGAAACCACGACAGAAGTCACAATAGAAGCCACGACAGAACACACGATAGAAGTCACGACAGAAGACACGACAGAAGCCGCGATAGAAGTCACGACAGAAGACACGATAGAAGTCACGACAGAAGACACGACAGAAGCCGCGATAGAAGTCACGACAGAAGACACGATAGAAGTCACGACAGAAGCCGCGATAGAAGTCACGACAGAAGACACGATAGAAGTCACGACAGAAGCCGCGAAAGAAGACACGACAGAAGCCGCGATAGAAGTCACGACAGAATCCGCGATAGAAGTCACGACAGAAGCCGCGATAGAAGTCACGACAGAAGACACGATAGAAGTCACAATAGAAGCCACGACAGAAGCCGCGATAGAAGTCACGACAGAAGACACGACAGAAGCTGCGATAGAAGTCACGAAAGAATCCGCGATAGAAGTCACGACAGAAGACACGATAGAAGTCACGACAGAAGTCACGACAGAAGCTGCGATAGAAGTCACGACAGAAGACACGATAGAAGTCACGACAGAAGACACGACAGAAGACACAACAGAAGACACGACAGAAGTCACGACAGAAGTCACGACAGAAGACACGATAGAAGTCACGACAGAAGCCGCGACAGAAGACGCGACAGAAGCCGCGATAGAAGTCACGACAGAAGCCGCGATAGAAGCCACGACAGAAGACACGATAGAAGACACGACAGAAGCCGCGACAGAAGACACGATAGAAGACACGACAGAAGTCACAATAGAAGCCACGACAGAAGCCGCGATAGAAGTCACGACAGAAGACACGACAGAAGCTGCGATAGAAGTCACGAAAGAATCCGCGATAGAAGTCACGACAGAAGACACGATAGAAGTCACGACAGAAGTCACGACAGAAGCTGCGATAGAAGTCACGACAGAAGACACGATAGAAGTCACGACAGAAGACACGACAGAAGACACAACAGAAGACACGACAGAAGTCACGACAGAAGACACGATAGAAGTCACGACAGAAGCCGCGACAGAAGACGCGACAGAAGCCGCGATAGAAGTCACGACAGAAGCCGCGATAGAAGCCACGACAGAAGACACGATAGAAGACACGACAGAAGCCGCGACAGAAGACACGATAGAAGACACGACAGAAGACACGATAGAAGTCACGACAGAAGCCGCGATAGAAGTCACGACAGAAGCCGCGATAGAAGTCACGACAGAAGCCGCGATAGAAGTCGCGACAGAAGACACGATAGAAGTCACGACAGAAGACACGATAGAAGTCACGACAGAAGCCACGACAGAAGACACGATAGAAGTCACAATAGAAGTCACGACAGAAGATACGATAGAAGTCACAATAGAAGCCACGACAGAAGCCGCGATAGAAGTCACGAAAGAAGACACGATAGAAGTCACAATAGAAGCCACGACAGAAGTCGCAATAGAAGTCACGACAGAAGACACGACAGAAACCGCGATAGAAGTCACGACAGAAGACACGACAGAAGCCGCGATAGAAGTCACGACAGAAGCCGCGATAGAAGACACAATAGAAGCCACGACAGAAGCCGCGATAGAAGTCACGACAGAAGCCGCGATAGAAGTCACGACAGAAGCCGCGATAGAAGACACGACAGAAGACACGACAGAAGCCGCGATAGAAGTCACGACAGAAGACACGATAGAAGACACGACAGAAGACACGATAGAAGTCACGACAGAAGACACGATAGAAGTCACGACAGAAGTCACGACAGAAGACACGATAGAAGTCACGACAGAAGACACGATAGAAGTCACGACAGAAGACACGACAGAAGCCGCGATAGAAGTCACGACAGAAGACACGATAGAAGTCACAATAGAAGTCACGACAGAAGACACGATAGAAGTCACGACAGAAGCCGCGACAGAAGACACGACAGAAGCCACGATAGAAGTCACGACAGAAGCCGCTATAGAAGTCACGACAGAAGACACGATAGAAGTCACGACAGAAGACAAGATAGAAGTCACGACTGAAGACACGATAGAAGTCACGACAGAAGCCGCGATAGAAGTCACGACAGAAGTCACGACAGAAGACACGATAGAAGTCACGACAGAAGTCACGACAGAAATCACGACAGAAGCCGCGATAGAAGTCACGACAGAAGACACGATAGAAGACACGACAGAACACACGATAGAAGTCACGACAGAAGACACGACAGAAGCCGCGATAGAAGTCGCGACAGAAGACACGATAGAAGTCACGACAGAAGTCACGACAGAAGACTCGATAGAAGTCACGACAGAAGACACGATAGAAGTCACGACAGAAGTCACGACAGAAATCACGACAGAAGCCGCGATAGAAGTCACGACAGAAGACACGATAGAAGACACGACAGAACACACGATAGAAGTCACGACAGAAGACACGACAGAAGCCGCGATAGAAGTCGCGACAGAAGACACGATAGAAGTCACGACAGAAGACACGATAGAAGTCACGACAGAAGCCACGACAGAAGACACGATAGAAGTCACAATAGAAGTCACGACAGAAGACACGATAGAAGTCACAATAGAAGCCACGACAGAAGCCGCGATAGAAGTCACGAAAGAAGACACGATAGAAGTCACAATAGAAGCCACGACAGAAGCCGCGATAGAAGTCACGACAGAAGACACGACAGAAACCGCGATAGAAGTCACGACAGAAGACATGACAGAAGCCGCGATAGAAGTCACGACAGAAGCCGCGATAGAAGACACAATAGAAGCCACGACAGAAGCCGCGATAGAAGTCACGACAGAAGACACGACAGAAGCTGCGATAGAAGTCACGACAGAAGCCGCGATAGAAGTCACGACAGAAGCCGCGATAGAAGACACGACAGAAGACACGACAGAAGCCGCGATAGAAGTCACGACAGAAGACACGATAGAAGACACGACAGAAGACACGATAGAAGTCACGACAGAAGACACGATAGAAGTCACGACAGAAGTCACGACAGAAGACACGATAGAAGTCACGACAGAAGACACGACAGAAGACACGACAGAAGACACGACAGAAGTCACGACAGAAGACACGACAGAAGTCACGACAGAAGACACGATAGAAGTCACGACAGAAGTCACGACAGAAATCACGACAGAAGCCGCGATAGAAGTCACGACAGAAGACACGATAGAAGTCACAATAGAAGCCACGACAGAAGCCGCGATAGAAGTCACGACAGAAGACACGACAGAAGCTGCGATAGAAGTCACGAAAGAATCCGCGATAGAAGTCACGACAGAAGACACGATAGAAGTCACGACAGAAGTCACGACAGAAGCTGCGATAGAAGTCACGACAGAAGACACGATAGAAGTCACGACAGAAGACACGACAGAAGACACAACAGAAGACACGACAGAAGTCACGACAGAAGTCACGACAGAAGACACGATAGAAGTCACGACAGAAGCCGCGACAGAAGACGCGACAGAAGCCGCGATAGAAGTCACGACAGAAGCCGCGATAGAAGCCACGACAGAAGACACGATAGAAGACACGACAGAAGCCGCGACAGAAGACACGATAGAAGACACGACAGAAGTCACAATAGAAGCCACGACAGAAGCCGCGATAGAAGTCACGACAGAAGACACGACAGAAGCTGCGATAGAAGTCACGAAAGAATCCGCGATAGAAGTCACGACAGAAGACACGATAGAAGTCACGACAGAAGTCACGACAGAAGCTGCGATAGAAGTCACGACAGAAGACACGATAGAAGTCACGACAGAAGACACGACAGAAGACACAACAGAAGACACGACAGAAGTCACGACAGAAGACACGATAGAAGTCACGACAGAAGCCGCGACAGAAGACGCGACAGAAGCCGCGATAGAAGTCACGACAGAAGCCGCGATAGAAGCCACGACAGAAGACACGATAGAAGACACGACAGAAGCCGCGACAGAAGACACGATAGAAGACACGACAGAAGACACGATAGAAGTCACGACAGAAGCCGCGATAGAAGTCACGACAGAAGCCGCGATAGAAGTCACGACAGAAGCCGCGATAGAAGTCGCGACAGAAGACACGATAGAAGTCACGACAGAAGACACGATAGAAGTCACGACAGAAGCCACGACAGAAGACACGATAGAAGTCACGACAGAAGATACGATAGAAGTCACAATAGAAGCCACGACAGAAGCCGCGATAGAAGTCACGAAAGAAGACACGATAGAAGTCACAATAGAAGCCACGACAGAAGTCGCAATAGAAGTCACGACAGAAGACACGACAGAAACCGCGATAGAAGTCACGACAGAAGACACGACAGAAGCCGCGATAGAAGTCACGACAGAAGCCGCGATAGAAGACACAATAGAAGCCACGACAGAAGCCGCGATAGAAGTCACGACAGAAGCCGCGATAGAAGTCACGACAGAAGCCGCGATAGAAGACACGACAGAAGACACGACAGAAGCCGCGATAGAAGTCACGACAGAAGACACGATAGAAGACACGACAGAAGACACGATAGAAGTCACGACAGACAGAAGACACGATAGAAGTCACGACGATAGAAGTCACGACAGAAGACACGACACGATAGAAGTCACGACAGAAGACACGATAGAAGTCACGACACGAAGAACGACACGACAGAAGCCGCGATAGAAGTCACGACAGAAGACACGATAGAAGTCACAATAGAAGTCACGACAGAAGACACGATAGAAGTCACGACAGAAGCCGCGACAGAAGACACGACAGAAGCCACGATAGAAGTCACGACAGAAGCCGCTATAGAAGTCACGACAGAAGACACGATAGAAGTCACGACAGAAGACAAGATAGAAGTCACGACTGAAGACACGATAGAAGTCACGACAGAAGCCGCGATAGAAGTCACGACAGAAGTCACGACAGAAGACACGATAGAAGTCACGACAGAAGTCACGACAGAAATCACGACAGAAGCCGCGATAGAAGTCACGACAGAAGACACGATAGAAGACACGACAGAACACACGATAGAAGTCACGACAGAAGACACGACAGAAGCCGCGATAGAAGTCGCGACAGAAGACACGATAGAAGTCACGACAGAAGTCACGACAGAAGACTCGATAGAAGTCACGACAGAAGACACGATAGAAGTCACGACAGAAGTCACGACAGAAATCACGACAGAAGCCGCGATAGAAGTCACGACAGAAGACACGATAGAAGACACGACAGAACACACGATAGAAGTCACGACAGAAGACACGACAGAAGCCGCGATAGAAGTCGCGACAGAAGACACGATAGAAGTCACGACAGAAGACACGATAGAAGTCACGACAGAAGCCACGACAGAAGACACGATAGAAGTCACAATAGAAGTCACGACAGAAGACACGATAGAAGTCACAATAGAAGCCACGACAGAAGCCGCGATAGAAGTCACGAAAGAAGACACGATAGAAGTCACAATAGAAGCCACGACAGAAGCCGCGATAGAAGTCACGACAGAAGACACGACAGAAACCGCGATAGAAGTCACGACAGAAGACATGACAGAAGCCGCGATAGAAGTCACGACAGAAGCCGCGATAGAAGACACAATAGAAGCCACGACAGAAGCCGCGATAGAAGTCACGACAGAAGACACGACAGAAGCTGCGATAGAAGTCACGACAGAAGCCGCGATAGAAGTCACGACAGAAGCCGCGATAGAAGACACGACAGAAGACACGACAGAAGCCGCGATAGAAGTCACGACAGAAGACACGATAGAAGACACGACAGAAGACACGATAGAAGTCACGACAGAAGACACGATAGAAGTCACGACAGAAGTCACGACAGAAGACACGATAGAAGTCACGACAGAAGACACGACAGAAGACACGACAGAAGACACGACAGAAGTCACGACAGAAGACACGACAGAAGTCACGACAGAAGACACGATAGAAGTCACGACAGAAGTCACGACAGAAATCACGACAGAAGCCGCGATAGAAGTCACGACAGAAGACACGATAGAAGACACGACAGAACACACGATAGAAGTCACGACAGAAGACACGACAGAAGCCGCGATAGAAGTCACGACAGAAGACACGATAGAAGTCACGACAGAAGACACGACAGAAGCCGCGATAGAAGTCACGACAGAAGACACGATAGAAGTCACAATAGAAGTCACGACAGAAGACACGATAGAAGTCACGACAGAAGCCGCGACAGAAGACACGACAGAAGCCACGATAGAAGTCACGACAGAAGCCGCGATAGAAGTCACGACAGAAGACACGATAGAAGTCACGACAGAAGACAAGATAGAAGTCACGACAGAAGACACGATAGAAGTCACGACAGAAGCCGCGATAGAAGTCACGACAGAAGACACGATAGAAGTCACGACAGAAGACACGATAGAAGACACGACAGAAGCCGCGATAGAAGTCACGACAGAAGCCGCGATAGAAGTCACAATAGAAACCATGATAGAAGCCGCGATAGAAGTCACGACAGAAGACACGATAGAAGTCACGACAGAAGCCGCGACAGAAGACACGACAGAAGCCGCGATAGAAGTCACGACAGAAGCCGCGATAGAAGTCACGACAGAAGCCGCGATAGAAGACACGACTGAAGCCGCGATAGAAGTCACGACAGAAGACACGATAGAAGTCACGACAGAAGCCGCGATAGAAGTCACGACAGAAACCGCGATAGAAGTCACGACAGAAGACACGATAGAAGACACGACAGAAGACACGATAGAAGTCACAATAGAAGTCACGACAGAAGACACGATAGAAGACACGACAGAAGACACGATAGAAGTCACAATAGAAACCACGACAGAAGTCACAATAGAAGACACGACAGAAGTTACAACAGAAACCACGATAGAAGCCGCGATAGAAGTCACAATAGAAGACACGATAGAAACCACGATAGAAGTCACAATAGAAACCACGACAGAAGCCGCGATAGAAGCCACGACAGAAGACACGATAGAAGTCACAATAGAAACCACGATAGAAGCCGCGATAGAAGTCACGACAGAAGACACGATAGAAGTCACAATAGAAACCACGGTAGAAGCCGCGATAGAAGCCACGATAGAAACCACGATAGAAGTCACAATAGAAACCACGACAGAAGCCGCGATAGAAGCCACGACAGAAGACACGATAGAAGTCACAATAGAAGCCACGACAGAAGTCACGATAGAAGCCACGACAGAAGTCACAATAGAAGTCACGACAGAAGTCACAATAGAAGCCACGACAGAAGTCACGATAGAAGCCACGACAGAAGTCACGATAGAAGCCACGACAGAAGTCACGATAGAAGCCACGACAGAAACCACGACAGAAGTCACAATAGAAGCCACGACAGAAGTCACAATAGAAGCCACGACAGAAGTCACAATAGAAACCACGACAGAAGTCACAATAGAAGCCACGACAGAAGTCACAATAGAAGCCATGACAAAAGCTACAATAGAAACCACGACAGAAGTCACAATAGAAGCCATGATAGAAGCTACAATAGAAACCACGACAGAAGTCACAATAGAAGCCACGACAGAAGCTACAATAGAAACCACGACAGAAGTCACAATAGAAGCCACGACAGAAGCTACAATAGAAACCACGACAGAAGTCACAATAGAAGCCACAACAGAAGCTACAATAGAAGCCACGACAGAAGCTACAATAGAAGCCACGACAGAAGCTACAATAGAAACCACGACAGAAGTCACAATAGAAACCACGACAGAAGCTACAATAGAAACCACGACAGAAGTCACAATAGAAACCACGACAGAAGTCACAATAGAAACCACGACAGAAGTCACAATAGAAACCACGACAGAAGCTACAATAGAAACCACGACAGAAGTCACAATAGAAACCACGACAGAAGTCACAATAGAAACCACGACAGAAGTCACAATAGAAACCACGACAGAAGCTACCATAGAAACCACGACAGAAGCTACAATAGAAGCCACGACAGAAGCTACAATAGAAGCCTCGATAGAAACCGTTTTAGAAACCTTCACACAAAATTGAATCCCCTTGCGACTTTGCTAGGGATGTACAGGCTGATTCACAGGAACAAACCCACCAGAGGTATGCTCTCCTGACAGTAAAAACCATTGTCAGTTCATGCTTGTGTAGACTTTCCTCGATATTGTCTCTTCACTTCATCTGAATCAGAGCCTGTCTGAGTTGCTACTTCTTCTCCTTCACTTATACACTTTGCCCGACATTCCATGAGAAGAGAATCTCCAGCGGGAACAAACTGTTTCATTAGTTCTCCCTGGCTACAGTTCAATGTAGTTAAAGTCTATTACCTTTTATGTATCTGTTTGTTTGTTTGTTATTGTTTTCTGAGAAAGGCCACTTGTAGGCTGAAACGTTATAATTTTGTCTTGTATGTAAAGCTGTCACAATACTCTGTGCTCAACGTGTTCCCTATCGCCAGCTTTACCGCAGTACTTGCCTATTTACTTGGTTCTATACTGACTCGTGTGATCTTGTTCATAGTTTTGTAGCCTTTAATCTCTCTAAAGTCAGCACTTTTTTCAAATTATTGGACAGCTATCACCACTGATGTCCAACAAGGAAATAACTCTAGAGGCAAAACGGGCACTGTAGAATAAAATCTTCATCCCAACGTTGTACTACAAATGTCAGTCCTAGACCCTAGATGCTAGAACAATTTTAAAAAAATAACCTCTACTGAGATGAAATGTGTTAGGGGAATTCTGAAACATCCTGAGAGATCAGATCAGAAATGAAGAACAGAAGAAAAGCTAGGAACAATTCACACTATATGATATATAAAGGGGAAAAAAACACAAAAAAACTGGTGATAAGATAGAACGACCAAAACACAAAATAACGAGCCTTCAATAAATGTTGCGAGAACACCAGATTCAAGGGCCAACCACGAAAAAGATGGTTTGATGGAATATTAGAAACACTAAAAAACAACAGCAGGCGAGGCAAACAGAGAGCAAAAGACCACAAAGTATATCTCCCCTCGACGCTGGTAAGCTAATGTGGACAGTGAAAAATAAGAAGTAAATAGAGCCGTTTCTTCAAACACCCGTGGCTATCAAATTCTGATTTAAACGAGAAAGATACAAAAGGTGAATGACGTGAGCTATATTTCCTCAACGTGACTATAGAATTAGTTCCCTTCGATCAACTAATACGCTCATTGTCTCTCCCTAGATCTGTAACTACGAAACTGCCGCTCGCTCGGTGATAAATTAATTGCCGACTCTGTTTACATTTCAATGACCAGACTGTGTGTGTTTAGATGTTATAAACAACTTCCGGCTAATGACGTCATCTCGCGGGGAGTATTCATTGACTTGGATCTACATGTTGCTGTGTCCCGTAGCTTAACACTGGCAGAGTGTGTATGGAAACGGACAGTAGAATAAAGGATTTTAGAAGTGAAACAAAACAACTCGTTTCTACGGGAAAGAGATTATTGAAACCGTGACAGGAGAAAAGTATTTAAAACATCAGCTTTTTAACAAACAAACAAAAAAGCTCCGTGGCTAGTCGTAAACTAGCGACACAGCGCTAATACGACGCCCACTTCACGAGTAAATGATGAGGAGAAAATGGGAAAAGATACGGCAGAAAGAAGAGAGGACAACAAGTTCTCGGCAGCTTACACGTCTAGTATGGAAAAGATTAGCGGAATAACGGGTAATAAATACACAAGATTAGCGGAGTAACGGGTAATGAATACACAAGATTAGCGGAATAACGGGTAATGAATACACAAGATTAGCGGAGTAACGGGTAATGAATACACAAGATTAGCGGAGTAACGGGTAATGAATACACAAGATTAGCGGAGTAACGGGTAATGAATACACAAGATTAGCGGAGTAACGGGTAATGAATACACAAGATTAGCGGAGTAACGGGTAATGAATACACACGATTAGCGGAGTAACTGGTAATGAATACACAAGATTAGCGGAGTAACGGGTAATAAATACACAAGATTAGCGGAGTAACGGGTAATGAATACACAAGATTAGCGGAGTAACGGGTAATGAATACACAAGATCAGCGGAGTAACGGGTAATGAATACACAAGATTAGCGGAGTAACTGGTAATGAATACACAAGATTAGCGGAGTAACGGGTAATGAATACACAAGATTAGCGGAGTAACGGGTAATGAATACACAAGATTAGCGGAGTAACGGGTAATGAATACACAAGATTAGCGGATTAACTGGTAATGAATACACAAGATTAGCGGAGTAACTGGTAATGAATACACAAGATTAGCGGAGTAACTGGTAATGAATACACAAGATTAGCGGAGTAACTGGTAATGAATACACAAGATTAGCGGAGTAACTGGTAATGAATACACAAGATTAGCGGAGTAACTGGTAATGAATACACAAGATTAGCAGAGTAACTGGTAATGAATACACAAGATTAGCGGAGTAACTGGTAATGAATACACAAGATTAGCGGAGTAACTGGTAATGAATACACAAGATTAGCGGAGTAACTGGTAATGAATACACAAGATTAGCGGAGTAACTGGTAATGAATACACAAGATTAGCTTTTAGTAATATAAAACTCTTTATACAGCGCTTCGCAACAGGAAGCAATCTGATCATCGGAAGCAGTCCCGTCGAGGAAGTGGTTCTAGCGTTTACCGTCTTGACACTCTAAGGTAGGTTAATACGTTGCACTGTGTTCTGCGCCAGTGGCCCAGTGCATCGGATTTCAGCCAGCATTTTATTCGGGTTTGCTTTTCCTAGTGACCTGGCTCAGAACATCATCTAAAGATCAATGGATTGTGACCTGGCTCAGAACATCATCTAAAGATGAGTGGAATGTGACCAGGCTCAGAACATCATCTATAGATGAGTGGAATGTGACCTGGCTCAGAACATCATCTATAGATGGGTGGAATGTGACCTGGCTCAGAACATCATCTATAGATGTGTGGAATGTGACCTGGCTCAGAACATCATCTATAGATGGGTGGAATGTGACCAGGCTCAGAACATCATCTATAGATGAGTGGAATGTGACCAGGCTCAGAACATCATCTATAGATGAGTGGAATGTGACCTGGCTCAGAACATCATCTATAGATGAGTGGAATGTAACCAGGCTCAGAACATCATCTATAGATGAGTGGAATGTGACCTGGCTCAGAACATCATCTATAGATGGGTGGAATGTGACCTGGCTCAGAACATCATCTATAGATGAGTGGAATGTGACCTGGCTCAGAACATCATCTATAGATGGGTGGAATGTGACCTGGCTCAGAACATCATCTATAGATGAGTGGAATGTGACCAGACTCAGAACATCATCTATAGATGGGTGGAATGTGACCTGGCTCAGGACATCATCTATAGATGAGTGGAATGTGACCAGGCTCAGAACATCATCTATAGATGGGTGGAATGTGACCTGGCTCAGAACATCATCTATAGATGAGTGGAATGTACCAGGCTCAGAACATCATCTATAGATGGGTGGAATGTACCAGGCTCAGAACATCATCTATAGATGAGTGGAATGTACCAGGCTCAGAGCATCATCTATAGATGAGTGGAATGTGACCAGGCTCAGAACATCATCTATAGATGAGTGGAATGTGACCTGGCTCAGAACATCATCTATAGATGAGTGGAACGTGACCAGGCTCAGAACATCATCTATAGATGAGTGGAATGTGACCAGGCTCAGAACATCATCTATAGATGAGTGGAATGTGACCAGGCTCAGAACATCATCTATAGATGAGTGGAATGTGACCTGGCTCAGAACATCATCTATAGATGAGTGGAATGTACCAGGCTCAGAACATCATCTATAGATGAGTGGAATGTGACCAGGCTCAGAACATCATCTATAGATGGGTGGAATGTGACCTGGCTCAGAACATCATCTATAGATGAGTGGAATATGACAAGCCTCAGAACATCATCTATAGATGAGTGGAACGTGACCTGGCTCAGAACATCATCTATAGATGGGTGGAATGTGACCAGGCTCAGAACATCATCTATAGATGAGTGGAATGTGACCTGGCTCAGAACATCATCTATAGATGAGTGGAATGTACCAGGCTCGGAACATCATCTATAGATGAGTGGAATGTACCAGGCTCAGAACATCATCTATAGATAAGTGGAATGTGACCTGGCTCAGAACATCATCTATAGATGGGTGGAATGTGACCTGGCTCAGAACATCATCTATAGATGAGTGGAATGTGACCAGGCTCAGAACATCATCTATAGATGAGTGGAATGTGACCAGGCTCAGAACATCATCTATAGATGAGTGGAATGTGACCAGGCTCAGAACATCATCTATAGATGAGTGGAATGTGACCAGGCTCAGAACATCATCTATAGATGAGTGTAATGTGACCAGGCTCAGAACATCATCTATAGATGGGTGGAATGTACCAGGCTCAGAACATCATCTATAGATGGGTGGAATGTACAAGGCTCAGAATATCATCTATAAATGAGTGGAATGTGACCTGGCTCGGAACATCTTCTATAGATGAGTGGAATGCACCAGGCTCAGAACATCATCTATAGATGAGTGGAATGTACCAGGCTCAGAACATCATCTATAGATGAGTGGAATGTACCAGGCTCAGAACGTCATCTGTAAATGAGTGGAATGTGACCTGGCTCGGAACATCATCTATAGATGAGTGGAATGTACCAGGCTCAGAACATCATCTATAGATGAGTGGAATGTACCAGGCTCAGAACATCATCTATAGATGAGTGGAATGTACCAGGCTCAGAACATCATCTATAGATGAGTGGAATGTACCAGGCTCAGAACATCATCTATAGATGAGTGGAATGTGACCTGGCTCAGAACATCATCTATAGATGAGTGGAATGTACCAGGCTCAGGGCATCATCTATAGATGAGTGGAATGTACCAGGCTCAGAACATCATCTATAGATGAGTGGAATGTGACCAGGCTCAGAACATCATCTATAGATGAGTGGAATGTACCAGGCTCAGAACATCATCTATAAATGAGTGGAATGTGACCTGGCTCGGAACATCATCTATAGATGAGTGGAATGTACCAGGCTCAGAACATCATCTATAGATGAGTGGAATGTACCAGGCTCAGAACATCATCTATAGATGAGTGGAATGTACCAGGCTCAGAACATCATCTATAGATGAGTGGAATGTACCAGGCTCAGAACATCATCTATAGATGAGTGGAATGTACCAGGCTCAGAACATCATCTATAGATGAGTGGAATGTACCAGGCTCAGAACATCATCTATAGATGGGTGGAATGTGACCAGGCTCAGAACATCATCTATAGATGAGTGGAATGTGACCAGGCTCAGAACATCATCTACAGATGAGTGGAATGTGACCAGGCTCAGAACATCATCTATAGATGAGTGGAATGTGACCAGGCTCAGAACATCATCTATAGATGAGTGGAATGTACCAGGCTCAGAACATCATCTATAGATGAGTGGAATGTGACCAGGCTCAGAACATCATCTATAGATGAGTGGAATGTGACCAGGCTCAGAACATCATCTATAGATGAGTGGAATGTGACTAGGCTCAGAACATCATCTATAGATGAGTGGAATGTGACCAGGCTCAGAACATCATCTATAGATGAGTGGAATGTGACCAGGCTCAGAACATCATCTATAGATGAGTGGAATGTGACCAGGCTCAGAACATCATCTATAGATGAGTGGAATGTGACCTGGCTCAGAACATCATCTATAGATGAGTGGAATGTGACCAGGCTCAGAACATCATCTATAGATGAGTGGAATGTGACCAGGCTCAGAACATCATCTATAGATGAGTGGAATGTGACCTGGCTCAGAACATCATCTATAGATGAGTGGAATGTACCAGGCTCAGAACATCATCTATAGATGAGTGGAACGTGACCAGGCTCAGAACATCATCTATAGATGAGTGGAATGTGACCAGGCTCAGAACATTATCTATAGATGAGTGGAACGTGACCAGGCTCAGAACATCATCTATAGATGAGTGGAATGTGACCAGGCTCAGAACATCATCTATAGATGAGTGGAATGTGACCAGGCTCAGAACATCATCTATAGATGAGTGGAATGTGACCAGGCTCAGAACATCATCTATAGATGAGTGGAATGTGACCAGGCTCAGAACATCATCTATAGATGGGTGGAATGTGACCAGGCTCAGAACATCATCTATAGATGAGTGGAATGTGACCAGGCTCAGAACATCATCTATAGATGAGTGGAATGTGACCAGGCTCAGAACATCATCTATAGATGAGTGGAATGTGACCTGGCTCAGAACATCATCTATAGATGAGTGGAACGTGACCAGGCTCAGAACATCATCTATAGATGAGTGGAATGTGACCAGGCTCAGAACATCATCTATAGATGAGTGGAATGTGACCAGGCTCAGAACATCATCTATAAATGCTGAACAAGTTCCTGGATTAAAACCAAAATGTCACGTTCAGATTAAAACAAACAGCCGTACCTGCGCGGTGGTGGAGATTGGTGGTTCCTATCTTGAGTTTCTTGTAAAGGAAGAGTTTTCTTTGTGTCTTGGCCAGTTCGGAGTCCAATTTTACTAACATTCTGTAAAATATTCAAAGTAAATAACCAAGATAAGGAAGCATATTATTTTCTGTCTTTTCTACAAGTTGTCCAATGTGAAATTTCCTATCATTTTTGAACAATTTAGAAAGAATCACACTTGTCTTGTACCGGTCACGGCACGTGACGTAAGGGTAATACTGTCTCTGTAGTCATGTTTAACGTGCGGTCTTCACAACATCCACAGAAATAAAAAAAATATATATATAATAAAAGCAGAATAGTTCAGGTTAAAATAACATTTCAGGAAATGAAAAAAGCGTCTTACGCAACAAGTGTAGGCCAATATACGTGAGAAAGAGAGTTCATCAATATTATATAGAGCCAATTCTGACCTATAGAAGCGAATCATGGACAGTAGACAAACAAATGAAAAAAGCGTTTAGAGGCCACAGATATTAGATTCATCAGAAGAATGTTGAAAGTTCCCTGGACAGCTAAAAAGATCAATGAGGACATTCTCAAAGAGGCCAACACAAAAAGGGAGCTCCTAAAAAACATCAGAAGGAAACAATCAACATTTTACGGGCACTTCATGAGAAGAGGAAAATTGGAATACTTGGTTACAACTGACAAAATAAGGGAAAGAGAAATCGTAGACGACAAAGAGGGAAGCTACTAGATGGCTTGGTGTCATGGCATGGAAAACAGTCAACAACAGAATTGATACGATGCACTGTGGATAGAAGATTGTGGAGGGATATGATCACCTACGCCAACAAGCATGGCACATGATGATGATGATTATCAGCAGTGCACAAATCTGACCTACTTTCACATTAAAATAAAATCTGGGACATTTTTTTTTCCAAACGGCACACGGAACTTCAAATCAATGTCGCTTCCCTTTGCCACTCCCCCCCCCCCAACCCCCAAACTCTCTCTCTCTCTCTCTCTCTCTCTCTCTCTTTTCTACGCCAGCGAAGGAAACAAAATGAATATTTGATAAGACAAACAATGAAGTTCTGAATCGACAGGGCTAGAAAATAAAAATAAAAGTTCCCTCCCCTGCCTTGTTAGGCGTATGGAGAATATGGTGTTAGTGACCAGATTTTTCTTTGACCGCGGCACATTTTTGGGTGATGTCGTCAGTATCACGCCAGGCCGCCTTTACTTCCTCAGAAAAATCTCTGGTACCCATTTTTAAAGACTGGGTGAATTCCGGAGCCTTGTCATGTTGAAAGTTCCGAAAAATATCCGCCACTGGTGGAAATCGAACGCGGACCCTTCTAGTCAAGAAGCGAGCACACTAACCACTCAGCCACCGAGGCTCCAATCGACAGGGCTAACTAGCCAATAATGTCCTCGTTTTGAAGAAAAAATACTTTCTTACAATTGAAATTGTATCTGTATCACACCATTTAGGAGAAGGGGTATGTGCTTTGACGTGTTTTACTTCTCTATTTCGATATCCATAAAAATAAAATCTCTTAGTTGTCACCCTGTGCAAACCGCACCATTTTCCCTTGCTTGGTATGCCCCTGCATACAAGTCCCTTATATTTTATTTAAAAAAAGTTTCCCCGCCTGATTTCCCTCAAATATAATATTTGAATGGCTTCAAGATCCTAACTGGCCCGCCAACGTCATCTCTTTCTTTTGAACGTTTCCAGGCTTTCATGAGAAGTTCTAGATAGTCCAAGGACACGCCCATTTGGTTTTTGAATGAAATCTGCAACATCCGCTTGGTACGTTCACTTCCTTGAACATTAGAGAGGTCTTAAAAGTGGGAGCCAATCTCGTGTACCAGGCCCGTGCTGCTGATGTTTCCTTGGAAGATGGACTCGTTGGGGTGGAAGAGTAGCTTCTCAACAGGTGGGGGGTCTAGAATGTCCGCTTGGTGCGCTTATTTATCTGGTTCGGATCTTACTTTGAGTGATCGAGGCTTTTTCTTCAGTGATTCGGCGTCCATCAGCTTCATCTGCTTTCACTCTGTGCTCAACTACTACTGTTACTACTACTACTACTACTATTACTACTACTACTACTACTGTTACTACTACTACTTCTACCACTACTACAAATACTACCACTACTGCTACTATTACTACTACTACTACTAATTCTACCACTACTACAAATACTACCACTACTACAACTACTACTACTACTACTACTACTACTACTACTATTACTACTACTTCTACCACTACTACAAATACTTTCACTACTGCTACTATTACTACTATTGCTAATATTACTTATACTGCTGCTACTACTACTACTACTACTACCACTACAGTAACAACCACTACTACTACTGTTACAACTATTGCTACAGCAACAACTGTTACTAATACCCCTACAACAACAACACCAACAGCTATTACTACAACAACAACAATTACTACTGCAATAACAATAGCAACAACAGCTACTATAACAATTACTACAACAACAGCAAACTTCTATTACTGCTACAACAAGTACTATTGCAACAACAACTGCTAGAACATTACTACCACTACTTAACATTTACTTTTTCGTCTTTTATTTTGTATTCCGCTTACATACATCCTCCCTCCCTCCCTCCCTCCCTCCCTCCCTCCCACCTTCCTTCCGACATTTTTCTTCATTATTTTCTTATTGATGCTCGTAGTTCACTGATTCTAGCGCTGGTAGTTAGGCCTTGGTCTCTAGCGCTGGCAGTTAGACCTTGACCTTGTTCTACCCAGTTCGTTCACTTCTTTTTTTCACCTTTCTTCCTATCATTACTTTTCTTTTCTCTCATTACTTTCCTTCTCGTGGTCTCCCCTGGTAATAGCCAGCGTCAAAACAGGCTGGCTAACAGAAGCTAGGATCGCCGTGTTCCCTGTAGTGGTGGCTGTTACTGATATAGAAGACCTAGTATTGAGTCTAAAACAAAACAGGCTGGCTAACAGAAGCTAGGATCGCCGTGTTCCCTGTAGTGGTGGCTGTTACTGATATAGAAGACCTAGTATTGAGTCTAAAACAAAACAGGCTGGCTAACAGAAGCTAGGATCGCCGTATTCCCTGTAGTGGTGGCTGTTACTGATATAGAAGACCTAGTATTGAGTCTAAAACAAAACAGGCTGGCTAACAGAAGCTAGGATCGCCGTGTTCCCTGTAGTGGTGGCTGTTACTGATATAGAAGACCTAGTATTGAGTCTAAAACAAAACAGGCTGGCTAACAGAAGCTAGGATCGCCGTGTTTCCTGTAGTGGTGGCTGTTACTGATATAGAAGACCTAGTATTGAGTCTAAAACAAAACAGGCTGGCTAACAGAAGCTAGGATCGCCGTATTCCCTGTAGTGGTGGCTGTTACTGATATAGAAGACCTAGTATTGCAGTACCTCTGGGCTGGACTAGTAGTTTCCAGGCATAGTCTGGGATAGACGAACTCCAAATGCTCCAGTAAGAGCAGAGAATGTCAAGAAAGCCATTACGACCCGCCACATCAACGAGTCAAAGGGCAACTTGCCCGCATCAACTTGTAACATTACGTCAAATAAAAACAAAAGTCTTGTACTTTAGCATTTCATCAGCTGGATGTTCAACGTTTATATTTCAGTGTTGTTTTTCCTCATTACGTTTTCGGTATTCATGCGTTTTTTGTTTGCAAACTTATTACGTCATTGTCCCGATTCTGTTGTATTCTTAAAATTGGAAATAAATTGAGTAAAAAAGTCAAGTACCCCCGCCACGCCAAGTGGCGTATAGGGAATATGGTGTTAGTGACCATACATTTTACAGACCTTCAGCACATGATTTTTGGGATAATGTGGTCGGTATTACGTCCGTGTCGCTTTACTTTCCCAGAAATAAATCCGGCACCCATTTAAGGCTAGGTGAACCGGAAGCCGTCGGTTAGGATCGAATCCTACCCATTGTTCTTTGTAGTCCAGTTCACTAACCACTCACATTATTCTATTATAATGAGGTAACAATAATTATAATGATCTATCTCTGTGATACGTTGAACTCAACCTTGACCCTGCTAGCGCCGCTGACGTCACATAAGGCTCGTAATATTTTTCGACATCCACATATATTCTTGTCGAGATGTTCGATTTTATCTAATGAGTCTATGCCTGCCAACTTTGCTTCTCTTATAAGAATTCTTTTTAGTGGCTCTGTATGTCTTCCTCTTTCTCTGTGTATTGATATCTCCCATAGAAGAGCCTGTTTTTGGAATTCTCTTGTTGTCTCTTCTCAGCACATGTCCAACATATGCCCATCTTCTTTCCTTAACTGTAGATGAGATCTTTGGTTGCATGACCATCTCTCTTATCTCTATATTAGTCTTGAATTGATTCACTCGTACACAGAATTTTCTTCTTAAGCATTTGTCTTCAAAAACGTTTAGTTTTCTCTCAATCTCTTTTGTTGTTTTCCATCTTTCCCTTTCGTAGGCAAAAACTCAATACAGATATTTAATTCCCTTCTTTGATGAACGTAACTTCCAACAGTTGAACATATCTTCCATCAAATTCTCCACAAACATCAACATTAGCAAAATAACCTTCAATCAGAAGGCTTTACCAAACTGCAATTAGTTGTCTATTCAGGAATTTAGTCGAACAAGGAACGTAATTTAAATATGTTAGTTTAATGAGCTTGAAAACCGTGTCATTCTTTCGTACATTCTAAAACTAGAAACGAAACAAATCCAGTTTAGATCAATTTCAAAAGCTGCATCTCATTAGCGGATGACGCAAATGTGAAATCTGGCGGCTTTCAAGCTCTCTCTCTCTCTCTCTTCATGAACTGCAGAACAAGTTGCCCTTTAACAAATTTAAATTTACAAATAAAATATGAACGCGACAATATCAAGGAAATTCGGATGAATGTGTCTTGCCGTGGAAAACGAATACAAAATCCATTTTTTTAAAATGCGAATTATATCAGCGGAACAAATGTTGAGTACCGTGACCTGGATAAGCGTGAACAACTTGACAAAAATGACGTTTGAAGAAGAAGGTCAAGGTAATCATACGGTGACGATCTTACTCTAAAAGGATGGCGCAGGCGCCACGGAAGTGCTGCATATGTCACGTGGTTTTATTGTGTCCTTTGAAACATTATTCCAAATTCATGATTTCTTCTTCTTATTTGCTCCTTTCTTTCACCTCTTATCAACGGACTATGTGACACTGAGTTTCACACTTTTCGTCCAGTGCATCCTACGTCAGCATGCAATTGTTCACAAATGCTTTCTTTTCATCTCTTTTTCTCTTTATTTTTATCTTGTATTTCCTATTGTGCCTTGACCTTGGTGGTTTAGAGGCCAGATTTCAACTTCTGGACAAAAAGGACCCGAGTTCAAAGCCCACTACAGTCGGGGCAAAATGGATCCGTTGCCTCTTCGTGACGTAACTCTCCCGTGATTTCTTTGGTAGTGAAATGTGATGTCCTAGCCCTCTCGGATAACGGCAAGAAACAGGAGGTTCCGTGTGCACTCGCGCATGTTAAAGAAACCCTGGCAGTTAAAATCGAAGAGAGTAGGCCATTAATGTGGTTGCTGACTGAACAAAGTGGCAGGCAAATCGTACCCACACAGTTGATCATAAAACGTGATTCGGAGTTCGTGCGCATTGATTCAGAGATACCCCTTGATTTGTATCTCCTTTATAGGTGGGGTATATCAGGGCTCTTATGAAATCATCCGGTGCGCTATTACTACCACCACTACTATTACTACTACATCTGCCACTACCACTATTACTACTACTACTACTACCACTACTACTACCACTACTACTACTACTACATCTGCCACTACTACTACCACCACTACTATTACTACTACATCTGTCACTACCACTACCACTATTACTACTACCACTACTACTATTGGGAGCCGCGATAGCTCAGTGGTTAGTGAACTGGACTACCACGGACAAGGGGTAGGGTTCGATGCCAACCGACGGCTTCCGGGTTCACCCAACCTTAAATGGGTACCGGGTTTTTTCTGGGAAAATAAAGCAGCACGGGCGTAATACTGACCACATTACCCAAAAATCATGTGCTGAAGGTCTGTAAAATATAGGGTCACTAACACCATATTTCCCTATACGCCACTTGGCGTGACGGGGGTACTTTACTTTTTTTTACTACTACTATTACTACTACATCTGCCACTACTACTACCACTACCACTACCACTCTTACTTCTACCACTACTACTACTACTACATCTGCCACTACTACTACCACTACCACTACCACTGTTACTTCTACCACTACTACTACTACTACTACATCTGCCACTACTACTACCACTACCACTACCACTACCACTGTTACTTCTACCACTACTACTACTACTACTACATCTGCCACTACTACTACTGCCACTACCACTACCACTATTACTTCTACCACTACTACTACTACCACTACATCTGCCACTATTACTACTACCACTACATCTGCCACTACTACTACTACCGCTACATCTGCCACTACTACTACTACTACTACATCTGCCACTACTACTACTAGAACTACATCTGCCACTACTACTACTAGAACTACATCTGCCACTACTACTACTAGAACTACATCTGCACTACTACTACTACTACTACTACTACTACATCTGCCACTACTACTACTACTACTACTACTACTACTACTACTACATCTGCCACTACTACTATAGAACTACATCTGCCACTACCACTCTTACTTCTACCACTGCTACTACTACCACTACATCTGCCACTACTACTATAGAACTACATCTGCCACTACTACTACTACTACTACTACTACATCTACTACTACATCTGCCACTACTACTACTAGAACAACATCTGCCACTACTACTACCACTACCACTATTACTACTACCACTACTACTGATACCACTTCATCTGCCACTACTACTACTACCACTACCACTATTACTACTACCACTACTACTGCTACCACTATATCTTCCACTACTACTACTACCACTACCACTATTTCTACTACCACTACTACTGCTACCACTATATCTGCTACTACTACTACTACTACCACTACCATTACCACTACCACTACCACTACTAACTACTAATACTACTACTACATCTGCTGCTACAACTACTACTACTACAACTACGACTACATCTACTACTACAACTACTACTACTACTATATCTACTACTACGACTACATCTACTACTACTACTACTATATCTACTACTACAACTACTACTACTACTACTACTACTATATCTACTACTACGACTACATCTACTACTACTACTACTATATCTACTACTACAACTACTACTACTACTATATCTACTACTACTACTACATCTACTACTACTACTACTATATCTACTACTACTACTATATCTACTACTACATCTACTACTACTACTACAACTACTACTACTATATCTACTACTATATCTACTACTACTACTATATCTACTACTATATCTACTACTATATCTACTACTATATCTACTACTACTACTATATCTACTACTATATCTACTACTACATCTACTACTACTACTATATCTACTACTACTACTACTATATCTACTACTACTACTACTATATCTACTACTATATCTACTACTACTACTATATCTACTACTACTACTACTACTACTACTACTACTATATCTACTACTACTACTATATCTACTACTATATCTACTACTACTACTATATCTACTACTATATCTACTACTACATCTACTACTACTACTATATCTACTACTACTACTATATCTACTACTACGACTACATCTACTACTACTACTACTATATCTACTACTACAACTACTACTACTACTATATCTACTACTACAACTACTACTACTACTATATCTACTACTACATCTACTACTACTACTATATCTACTACTACTACTACAACTACTACTACTACTACAACTACTACAACTACTACTACTACTATATCTACTACTACTACTACTACAACTACTACAACTACTACTACTACTACAACTACTACTACTACTACTACTACTACATCTACTACTACTACATCTACTACTACTACTACAACTACTACTACTACTACTATATCTACTACTACTACTACATCTACTACTACTACTATATCTACTACTACTACTACAACTACTACTACTACTACTACAACAACTACTACTACTACTACAACTACTACTACTACTACTACTACAACTACTACTACTACTACTACTACAACTACTACTACTACAACTACTACAACTACTACTACTACTACTACTACAACTACTACAACTACTACTACTACTACTACTACAACTACTACAACTACTACAACTACTACTACTACTACTACTACAACTACTACAACTACTACTACTACTACTACTACAACTACTACTACTACAACTACTACTACTACTACAACTACTACTACTACAACTACTACAACTACTACTACTACTACTACTACAACTACTACAACTACTACTACTACTACTACTACAACTACTACTACTACTACTACTACAACTACTACTACTACAACTACTACATCTACTACTACTACTACTACTACAACTACTACTACTACTACTACAACTACAACTACTACTACTACTACAACTACTACTACTACAACTACTACTACAACTACAACTACTACTACTACTACAACTACTACTACTACTACTACAACTACTACTACTACTACATCTACTACTACTACTATATCTACTACTACTACTACAACTACTACAACTACAACAACTACTACTACTACAACTACTACTACTACTATATCTACTACTACTACTACATCTACTACTACTACTACTACAACTACTACTACTACTACAACTACTACTACTACTACAACTACTACTACTACTATATCTACTACTACTACTACATCTACTACTACTACAACTACAACTACTACTACTACTACAACTACTACTACTACTACATCTACTACTACTACTATATCTACTACTACTACTACATCTACTACTACTACTACTACAACTACTACTACTACTACAACTACTACTACTACTACAACTACTACTACTACTACTACTACTACTACAACTACTACTACTACTACAACTACTACTACTACTACATCTACTACTACTACTATATCTACTACTACTACTACAATTTACTAAGCATGTATTTTTTACCTTTAGATCAACCTTCTTCAACGAATATATGTTCAGAAATATTTTCCTTTCATGTTTTCGTAGAATTAACCACAGGAGCCATTTCATAAAACTCGTATTTACATCTTTTATTCTTCTGTACATTTCATTTTCTATTTTATTATATTTAAATATAACATTATCTTGTCAACTGAGTGTTTATTGTTGGGATCATCATCACTGCACACCGGACGATCCCATAGGTGCACCGATCCAGCTCGAGAAAATCCGAGGAGAATCCTGGCCGGTGTGTACGAACTCCGAAGCACGGTCTGTGATCCGCGGTGTGAGTAGGTTTCTGCCGTCATTTGTGCCCGGACAGCTGCAATATTCATGGCCTACTCTTTTCGATTTGAACTACCAAGGGATCTTTAACGTGCGCGACTGCACCCGTGACCTCCAGTTTATTGCCGTTATCCGAGAGGGCTAGACATCGGATCTCACCATCTAAGAGATCAGGGTAGGGTAGCGTCATAAAAAAAAAACAAAAACGAATCAATGTTTCCCATTTTGGAAAAAAATTACCACGGCTTATGGTGGGCTCTGAACCCGGGTCCTTCCTTCCCTGTACACTTGACGTACTTCGGTACCTTCCTGTCCTGTACACTTGACGTACTTCGGTACCTTCCTGTTCTGTACACTTGACGTACTTCGGTACCTTCCTGTTCTGTACACTTGACGTACTTCGTTTCCTTCCTGTCCTGTACACTTGACGTACTTCGTGTCCTTCCTGCCCTGTACACTTGACGTACTTCGTGTCCTTTCATTCCTGTACACTTGACGTATTTCGGGTCCTTCCTGTCCTGTACACTTGACGTACTTCGTGTCCTTCCTGCCCTGTACACTTGACGTACTTCGGGTCCTTTCTGTCCTGTACACTTGACGTACTTCGTGTCCTTCCTGTCCTGTACATTTGACGTACTTCGGGTCCTCCCTGTCCTGTACACTTGACGTACTTCGGGTCCTTCCTGTCCTGTACACTTGACGTACTTCGGGTCCTTCCTGTCATGTACACTTGACGTACTTCGGGTCCTTTCTGTCCTGTACACTTGACGTACTTCGGGTCCTTTCTGTCCTGTACACTTGACGTACTTCGGATCCTTCCTTTCCTGTACACTTGACGTACTTCGGATCCTTCCTTTCCTGTACACTTGACGTACTTCGGATCCTTCCTTTCCTGTACACTTGACGTACTTCGGATCCTTCCTTTCCTGTACACTTGACGTACTTCGGATCCTTCCTTTCCTGTACACTTGACGTACTTCGGATCCTTCCTTTCCTGTACACTTGACGTACTTCGGATCCTTCCTTTCCTGTACACTTGACGTACTTCGGATCCTTCCTTTCCTGTACACTTGACGTACTTCGGATCCTTCCTTTCCTGTACACTTGACGTACTTCGGATCCTTCCTTTCCTGTGGCCGACGTCTAACTCTAAACTTCCCAGCCCCCACGACCTGGGTGTGTTAAAGACAAGTTCACCGTGTTACAGTGGGGAAAACGATAAAACCATTGAGGAAGACTGTCTTCAACAGTGATCATATTATCACAAACAATGTATTACATAATAAAGTGAAGCCAACGAAAGCATTTGATATCAAATGAAAGTTTATTGTCGCTATATCCGTTATTACCGCTCGTTTTACTCTCATTTAATGGCTGGCAAATGTGGCAATGACTGTGGTTATGTTTGGAAGACGGTGGGAGTTTAACAAGTGGGGCTTTGGGGCATGAAGACATCACATTAACCGGTTTGTATTTGGTTGGTGACAGATATAATATCAAAATGATTTCTTTCTTTCATTTTTCAATCTTTTTCTTTCTTTCTTTTTCTTTCTTTCTTTTTCTTTCTTTCTTTCTTTCTTTCTTTCTTTCTTTCTTTCTTTCTTTCTTTCTTTCTTTCTTTCTCTCTCTCTCTCTCTTTCGTTCCCACTCTTTCTTTCTCTCTCTCTCTCTTCGTTCTCACTTTCTTTGTTTCTTTCTCTCTCTCTCTCTCTTTCGTTCTCACTCTTTCTTTCTCTCTCTCTCTCTTTCGTTCTCACTTTCTTTGTTTCTTTCTCTCTCTCTCTCTCTCTCTCTCTCTCTCTCTTTCGTTCTAACTTTCTTTCTTTCTCTTTCTTTCTTTCTCTCTCTCTCTCTCTTTCTCTCTTTCGTTCTTTCTTTCTTCCACCCAACGGCTAAAGAAAGTAATACATATTTTCATATCGCGCCCTCAAAAAGACGTTAATGTAGCCCCGTTCGTTTGTCCTTCACAGCATTTATGATATGTGTGCCTTTGATATCAACATATCCGACTTCAATTTGGCGTTTAAAATAATCTGCCTTCCCTCTTGGCCTCTTTCACCTGGCCAGACTGGTTAGTTTATCGTTAGGTGCACCGCGAAGAGGTGGCGTAAAATCAGACTTGGTGCTGACAGATGTGTGCTCATCTAGGACATTAATTAGATTGTCTGTACGGATTAACCAAGGTCAGGAACTGTTGATCTTTCTTTCAGAGCCACACCCGTCTTTAGAGATAGGCCTGCGCGCAAACCCTACTAGCTTGGCGTCATCATTCAATAGTTTAGCTTTGCGAGCTACAGATGTCATCTCAAGGCTGACAGAAAATCCAGCCAACAAGCCACGCCCCCTTGTTCACAAAGCTGAACCTAGACTGATGACGTCATGCTTGTAGGGCTAAGTAGGGTTGCCAGCAGGCATATCACTGAAATAATCTCATGTAGGTGACGAGGCACAGCTAGTTCTTGAATAATCTCTGAAACCCGTTATTGGTTCTTCTTTATTGGCAGTTCAAGGGATCTGAGCGCCAAAGCAGCGTAGCCGAGACTGTTTGACGACTAATAACTGACTGTTTGCATTCGTCATCATCATCAAGTACCATGCCTGCTGGCGTAGGTGATCGTGTCTCTCCATAACTCTCGATCTCCAGTTATTTATCATTTATGTTGTTGACCTTTTGCCAAACCATTCTCTTAAGCTATCTGTTATCTTTTCTCTTTGCTTCCCTCTATCTCTTCGTCCCTCAATTCGTCCCCAGTTGTCACAATATATTTCAGCTGTTCTTTTCTCATTACATGGCCAAACGATGATGATGGTTCTTCATAATATTAGAAATTTGCTCTGTTTTGGCAATTGCCTCTAACAGAAGGTCTTCATTACTTTCATCAGCTGTCCATGGTGTTCTCAACAGTTTTCTGTTTGCATACGTTATGACCACGAGCAGCATGACGATGAAGGTGATGACAGTGACCAAGCCATTCATCTGGTTAGTGTCACAAGACTACATCCACGCCTGTACACTGTGTGATTCGATGAGCATCATAAGAAAAGTGAAGGTGGGCTCTGTACGTAGGCAATGGGTAGAGTCGTTGTAGAAGTAACAAATATGTAAGGTCACCTCTGTCTACGTCCCAGGACATGCGGGAGTACGGGGAAATGAAAGAGCGGACAGGTTGGCTAGCTGCGCTATTATTGATGACGGTCAACCACTGGATCGGGCGGACATCATCAATGCCCTCCGGGAAGTGGGAAGGACACAGGACTTCGACAACCATGAGTCCACGTCACTCCTTCTGATGAAAGAGATGGGAGTTAAGATGGGCACAACCAGAAACGAGAAACTTAGTGGGCGTGTAAGAAGACTTATCAACCAACACAGAACTGGAGTCGTCAGTCGCTGGACACTGCAAGACTTGCTGAGAAGGAGATCTGAGCACCTATGTTCGAAGTACAATGATGATTACCCTCAAATAACTCAATAACTCAATAACTCTGTTTGCAAACGGATCAGTTCAAACAGCTTCTCGAGGTCCTAACACCTCCATGGGGTAGATTCATCTATCCTGGGTCCTTATTTTGATGTTCATCGCTGTCCATATTTTATTAATTTGAATGATAACTGTTCAGGCTTTATTTACACTCTTCGTAATATCTGTCTCTCTCTCTCTCTCTCTCTCTCTCTTTCTCTCTGCTCCTCCCCCTTTGTCGGTAACGCAACCCAAGTATGTAAAGTGATCCACGACCTCGATTCATACGCCTTCTATTTCTACTGGATTATATCGTGTGTTGTTACATTTCATATTTCTGCTTTATTGAAATTAATCTATTGTCCCATTTTGGTAGAGTTTATTTTTAATTGTCATAACTTGTCTTTCATTGGTTGTGGCTGTGCGCAAGTATAGCTTGACCCTCATTGGTTGTGGCTACATGCAAGTATAGCTTGACCCTCATTGGTTGTTGCTGTGTGCAAGTATAGATGGACCCTCATTGGTTGTTGCTGTGTGCAAGTATAGCTTGATCCTCATTGGTTGTTGCTGTGTGCAAGTATAGCTTGACCCTCATTGGTTGTTGCTGTGTGCAAGTATAGCTTGACCCTCATTAGGTTGTGGCTGTGTGCAAGTATAGCTTGACCCTTATTGGTTGTGGCTGTGTGCAAGTATAGCTTGACCCTCATTGGTTGTTGCTGTGCGCAAGTATAGCTTGACCCTCATTGGTTGTTGCTGTGTGCAAGTATAGCTTGACCCTTATTGGTTGTTGCTGTGTGCAAGTATAGCTTGACCCTCATTGGTTGTTGTTGTGTGCAAGTATAGCTTGACCCTCATTGGTTGTTGTTGTGTGCAAGTATAGCTTGACCATTATTGGTTGTGGCTACCTGCAAGTATAGGTTAACTTTTACTAATTGTGCTACCTTAAAGTATAGCTTGACTTTCACTAGTTGTGGCTACCAGCAAGTATAGCTTGACTTTCATTGGTTGTGGTTACCAGCAAGTATAGCTTGACTTTCATTGGTTGTGGCTGTGTGCAAGTATAGCTTGACCTTCATTGTTTGTGGCTGTGTGCAAGTATAGCGTGACTTCCATTGTTTGTGGCTGTGTGCAAGTATAGCTTAACCTTCATTGGTTGTGGCTGTGTGCAAGTATAGCTTGACCTTTACTGGCTGCTGGCAAGTAGTGCAACATTATCTACAAAATCCAAGTTCTAAAGTTTGGCTACAGTAGGTATATCGTAACTTCCTGTCAGGTAACCACATAAACTAACAAGAGGTTATCAGCCCAAAGACTTATGAAACCACAACAACAACCACAACAACAAAAACAACAACAACCACAAAAACAACAACAAAAACAACAACAACTACAACAACAACCACGACAACAACCACAACAACCACAACAAAAAAACCAACAACAACAACAACAACCACAACAACAACAACAACCACAACAACAACAACAACAACAACCACAACAACAACAACAACCACAACAACAACAACCACAAAAACCACAACAACAACGACAACAACAACCACAACAACCACAACAACCACAACAACAACAACAACAACCACAACAACAACAACAACCACAACAACCACAACAACAACAACAACAACCACAACAACAACAACCACAACAACAACAACAACCACAACAACAACAACAACCACAACAACAACAACAACAACAACAACAACAACAACCACAACAACAACAACAACCACAACAACAACAACAACAACCACAACAACAACAACAACAACAACCACAACAACAACAACAACAACCACAACAACCACAACAACAACAACCACAACAACAACAACAACAACAACCACAACAACAACCACAACAACAACCACAACAACAACAACCACAACAACAACAACAACAACAACCACTACAACAATGACAATAACAACCCAACAACAATGACAATAACAACCCCAACAACAATGACAATAACAACCCCAACAACAATGACAATAACAACCCCAACAACAATGACAATAACAACCCCAACAACAATGACAATAACAACCCCAACAACAATGACAATAACAGCATAAACTACTACAACAACAATGACAATAACAACCCCAACAACAATGACAATAACAACATAAACAACTACAACAACAACCACAACATGATCAACAACAACTACAATAACAACCATAACAATCACAATAGCTTAAACAACCACAACAACAACAACCACAACAACAAATGCAATAACAACCCCAACAACAATGACAATAAAACATAAACAACAACAACAACAACAACCACAATATCATCAACAACAGCAATAACATCAACAGCAACAACTAGAACAACAACAACGACAACACCATCCACAACAACTACAATAACAACTATAACAATCACGATAGTAACAACAACCACAATAACAGCAAACCAAAAAAATGTTTCCGGAGTTGCAGTTTGAAGCCATTTTGAGAAATGACGTCAGAGAACTGGTTGCAATCACACCGTACATGAAGCATAACGAAGCACAGAAGATAAAGTTTGCACCCCCATCTGGTGAGAGCACGTGATAATTAGTCACAACCACGTGACTGCAACCACGCGACGAATGGACATTAGCACGGCATTAGTCCAGGGCAGTACAGTCTAACATTGTCCACATCCACATGCCTGGCCCAGAATAGAAAACTGCATCACCCCACAACGCTTCACTGCTTAAAATGATTGGGTAGGAATAAAGATGAAAAGTGTCTCCTGACGCCCTGTGACGTATTGGAAATATTGTGATCTTATTTGTTAAAAAAAAACACCGTTACATGTTTTCATTCATGTGAACTACATACTTATAGATAGAGGGCGGGGTTTGAACCAATGCCTATCGGGATCGAACCGAGCCTATCCTCAGCAGCAGAGGCGGATATTTAGAGGAGGTGGCGGGGGCCACGTCATAACATAGTCACATTCCAGCTCAATGAGTTAAATACCTCTACTAGACGTTCAATCTTACATATATCTGGGCGGTAATATAGATAAAAAGGGAGGAACAGAAAATACCAAAATAAGGATATCAAAAGCAAGAGGAGCTTTTGTTGCACTGGGAAACAAATGGAAGTCAAAAGAAATTAGGTTAAATACAAAAATAAAAATGTTCAACTTCAATGTTAAGGGCTATTATATGGCTGTGAAACATGGAGAACAACAAAAGTGACAATCACGAAGATACAGACTTTCATTATTGGATGCTTACGCAGAATAAAAGGATGGAAATGGCAGGACAAAATCACTAACATAGAATTATGGAAATGTACCAGTCAAATACCAGTGGATAAAGAGATACAGCGAAGACGATGGCGCTGGATAGGACACACGCTACGGAAGCCAACTGAGAGTATTACACAACAGACCCTTTTTTGGAATCCCCTGGGGAAAAGACAAAGAGGAAGTCCAAGAAATTCTTGGAAAAGACAGATGGAAGCAGAGATGAAGATGATGGGGAAGACATGGAATCACTCTTAAAAGAATGGCAAGAAACAAAACGGCTTGGAAAGTGTTTGTTGAAGATCTATGCTCCACAGGGAGCTGAAAGTGTTTGTTAAAGATCTATGCTCCACAGGGACCTGAAAGTGTTTGTTGAAGACCTTTGCTCCACATGGAGCTGGAAGTGTTTGTTGAAGACCTTTGCTCCACAGGGAGTTGAAAGGAAGAAGAAGAAGAAGAATAATCCGCCAGCGTATTTCAGAGTCTGTCGATTCATAGTTCATAGAAAATAAACATACAAAGGTATTGGGCAGTTAGACTAACAGAAAGACAAGATAGCCTACAACGTGTCGGCAAAAGCCTTCATCAGGTATAACACACGAACTATACTCAAAACACGATAATCAAAACTAAAGTGAGCACACAATCACAGCTCTAACAACGTTTAGTTTGGATTTCTGTGTTATGTGTATCGTTTGTTTGCTATACCTGATGAAGGCTATTGTCGAAACGTTGTAGGTTGTCTTGTCTTTATGTTAGTCTACTCAATACCAATGCAAGTTTATTTTCTGCTTCCTGCAGCTATTCTTGTGGCACCACACAGTATTTCATATTTCCATATCTGATATATATACTTAGTTCAAACAATTCGAGCCGCTACTAATAGACAGACCCCAATGTCTATGGAGATCAAACCTACTACAACCGAACAACGACATATATTGCCCTTGCAATGTGAAATAAAACTGGGTAGGCTATTTCATCAATTACATCCCTGGTTGCCATTACAACAGTGGTTCAACTAATAAATTAACATTCTCTCCTTTTATCGTAACATGTGCCAACATTAGTCAGGACGGAGACCACAAAATCGAACCCCTCCTTAAATTACAGAAATGCGTCTTTGTATTAAAAAAAAATTGAACAAAACTGTAAGAGATGTTAATAAACAGCAAAACCAACTTTATATTCTTAAATAAGATGTTATGATGTAATTACGATATTTTAGGGCAATTACTTTTGGAGCTATTTTATATAGTGTCAATTGACGTAATATTAAATTGACGTAATATTGAATTGGCGTAATACTCAATTGACGTAATATTTAATTGACGTAATATTTATTTGGTGTAATTTTTAATTGACGTAATTTTTAATTGGCGTAATACTCAATTGACGTAATATTTAAATGACGTTAAATTTAATTGGTGTAATATTTAATTGACGTAATATTTAATTGACGTAATATTTAATTGACGTTATATTTAATTGGTGTAATATTTAATTGACGTAATATTTAATTGACGTTATATTTAATTGACGTAATATTTAAATGGCGTAATACTCATTTGACGCAATATTTAATTGACGCTATATTTAATTGGTGTAATATTTAATTGACGTAATATTTAATTGGTGTAATATTTAATTGACGTAATATTTAATTGACGTAATATTTAATTGGTGTAATATTTAATTGGCGTAATATTTAATTGACGTAATATTTAATTGGTGTAATATTTAATTGACGTAATATTTAATTGACGTAATATTTAATTGGTGTAATATTTAATTGACGTAATATTTAATTGGTGTAATATTTAATTGACGTAATATTTAATTGACGTAATATTTAATTGGTGTAATATTTAATTGGCGTAATATTTAATTGACGTAATATTTAATTGGTGTAATATTTAATTGACGTAATATTTAATTGACGTAATATTTAATTGATGTAATATTCAATTGACGTAATATTTAATTGGTGTAATATTTAATTGATGTAATATTTAATTGACGTAATATTTAATTGACGTAATATTTAATTAGTGTAATATTTAATTGACGTAATATTTAATTGACGTAATATTTAATTGACGTAATATTTAATTGGTGTAATATTTAATTGACGTAATATTTAATTGGTGTAATATTTAATTGCCGTAATATTTAATTGATGCAATATTTAATTGACGTAATATCTAATTGGTGTAATATTTAATTGACGTAATATATAATTGACGTAATATTTAATTGACGTAATATTTAATTGACGTAATATTTAATTGGTGTAATATTTAATTGACGTAATATTTAATTGACGTAATATTTAATTGGTGTAATATTTAATTGACGTAATATTTAATTGGTGTAATATTTAATTGGCGTAATATTTAATTGACGTAATATTTAATTGGTGTAATATTTAATTGACGTAATATTTAATTGACGTAATATTTAATTGGTGTAATATTTAATTGACGTAATATTTAATTGGTGTAATATTTAATTGACGTAATATTTAATTGACGTAATATTTAATTGGTGTAATATTTAATTGGCGTAATATTTAATTGACGTAATATTTAATTGGTGTAATATTTAATTGACGTAATATTTAATTGACGTAATATTTAATTGATGTAATATTCAATTGACGTAATATTTAATTGGTGTAATATTTAATTGATGTAATATTTAATTGACGTAATATTTAATTGACGTAATATTTAATTAGTGTAATATTTAATTGACGTAATATTTAATTGACGTAATATTTAATTGACGTAATATTTAATTGGTGTAATATTTAATTGACGTAATATTTAATTGGTGTAATATTTAATTGCCGTAATATTTAATTGATGCAATATTTAATTGACGTAATATCTAATTGGTGTAATATTTAATTGACGTAATATATAATTGACGTAATATTTAATTGACGTAATATTTAATTGACGTAATATCTAATTGACGTAATATTTAATTGACGTAATATATAATTGACGTAATATTTAATTGACGTAATATTTAATTGACGTAATATCTAATTGACGTAATATTTACTTTGTCATTTTAGCTAAGATGGTCGTCGATCAAGCTTCGGATCAGGACCACATGGAAGTGATTTACTTAATTTCCTTATAGATAGTCGAGATTATTACTATCATCATCATCATCATCATCATCAATCATCATCATCATCATCATTGAATGCCGTCTCCGCATCGAAGGTTGGGTACCATGGAGCGACATTCCGTTATCCCTTGCTTTGATGGTGCTGGTTGTCATAGGCTGACTTGACCATCTTTTGATGTTACTCGTCCACATTAATCTTAGTCTGCCTCTGCCTCTTTTACCTTGTATTTTCCCTTCCAAGATTACTTTTAGTAGGCTGTTTTCTTTTAACATGCCTCCAAAAATCTCATTTGTCTTGTCTCAATTGTGTTTAGTAGTTCTCTTTTCATTTTAGTTATTTGAAGACTTCATTGTTTGTATTATAATGCATAGTAGTATAGTTGCAGGAGCTACTGAGTTAGGTGTTCTGTGAACACTGTGAGCTGTGTGTTTCATCCGTTTTGATCATGTTTCGATATTCCAATTGTTTACGAGGAATGATGATATCGTATGGCAGGGAAAAATTGGCTGTGTCCACTTTCTGTGTGGTTTCGCCTTATGTCTTTTGGCGTGTGCTGAGACTGCTATAATGATGATTACAGCTACCTTTCTTTGTTTGGGTGATGAGTTAGTAATTCGGGTGATTCCACTGGCACGGGCTGTTGAGCAATTATGAATTTTAAGTAGTTTGCTATGATACCGGGGCCTTCCATAACCAAAGAACCAAAAAACCAAAGTAGTATAGTGCATATTGGTATAGTGCATGGTATTATAATGCATAGTAGTCAAAAAAAGTAAAGTATCCCGTCACGCCAAGTGGCGTATAGGGAAAATGGTGTTAGTGACCATAAATTTTACAGACCCTCGGCACATGATTTTTGTGGTAATGTGGTCGGTATTACGCCCGTGCCGCTTTACTTTTCCAGAAAAAAAATCCGGTACCCATTAAAGGCTGGGTGAACCGGAAGCTGTCAGTTGGGATCGAACCCTACCTCTTGTCCTTTGTAGTGCATAGTAGTAACAGAGCATATTATCGCCATGTGGTTAGATATCTATGTGTGTCCTTATATATTTTTCTGTTGTTTTTTTTTTTATTGTTTCAGCTGACGGCCCTACTTGTCCGAAACGTCATTCTGCTTTTGTTTTGTTCCTCACCAACGTAAAGCTGTAACCAAAGCACTTTTTAATTTTCATTCATATTTTAAAAAATAATATTAAAAAAAAAAAACATTTAATGCGCCCATTAAGCACGTCCCGGTCTCCTCAAGTTACGGCCTCACTGTCCGCCGCCATAAGCAGATTATATCGATAACCACTTCGCAAAGCGGGATCCCGTGACAGGCAAGACAAGTTACAAATAGCCAAACTGGCAAAAAGGAACTTATGCAAAACGAGCCTAGGATAATAAAATAGTTGAAGACATTGTAAATTCCATGCACGCTAGATTTAGGCGTAAACAAGTCCAGAAACGGGATTTATCAAACACAAAAGTAAACAAGCCGAAAGGACAGGGCAAATCGACAAGTCGACAATGAGGAACGAAACAGCACAAAGACCCGGAAGTTTGAGAAATATTAAAAAAAAAAAATAATTTGTGTGTGTGTGCGCACCAGATGCCGCGATAGTGATTAGACGTTTCCAGGTAGAAACATAAAAGTGGAGTCAAAAAATGTATCAATCACTGCCTGTCTGTGATACGATGCTTTGCACTTTAGGCAAGCTAATTATAATTACAAATAAAATATAAATAGATTATTGGGAATGTGATAAACACGAGCACGTCATGAAAGTTTGATGTCACTACAAATACATGCCATCTCTAGTGGTGGTCTTGTGGATCAGATGACGCAAAGAGAAATACGAAAGAAGACATCTAATGTATTAATACACTTATGGCCATGTTCAGAGTGCAATGATGATAACCCACATATTTAACTCAATAACACGTAACGTGTCGACAAATATCTTCTTCAGGATGTACACGTCACATGTAGAAGCAATGTGTCGAAGTCAATTGTATGGAGATTTATTTCCAGACCCTCGTCGCCATGAATGTCTGGACACATGTCGGTAAATTGTAAAAAAGTAAAGTAAAGTACTCCCGTCACGGCAAGTGGCGTATAGGGAAATATGATGTTAGTGACCTTATATTTTACAGACCTTCAGCACATGATTTTTGGGGTAATGTGGTCGGTATTACGCCCGTGCTGATTTATTTTCCCAGAAAAAAAAATCCGGTACCCATTTAAGGCTGGGTGAATCCGGAAGTCGTCGGTTGGGATCGAACCCTACCCCTTGTCCTTTGTAGTCCAGTTCACTAACCATTGAGCTATCACGGCTCCCTTGGTAAATTGTACACAATATTTATGTCTGGACACATGTCGGTAAATTGTACACAATGTTTATGTCTGGACACATGTCGGTAAATTGTACACAATGTTTATGTCTGGACACATGTCGGTAAATTGTACACAATGTTTATGTCTGGACACATGTCGGTAAATTGTACACAATGTTTATGTCTGGACACATGTCGGTAAATTGTACACCATGTTTATATCTGGACACATGTCGGTAAATTGTATGCAATGTTTATGTCTGGACACATGTTGGTAAATTGTACACAATGTTTATATATGGACACATATAGGTAAATTGTACAGAATGTTTATGTCTGGACACATGTCGGTAAATTGTACACAATGTTTATATCTGGACACATGTTGGTAAATTGTACACAATGTTTATATCTGGACACATATAGGTAAATTGTACACGATGTCTATGTCTAACACATATAGGCAAATTGTTCACGATGTCTATATCAGGACACATATAGGTAAATTGTACACGATGTCTATGTCTAACACATATAGGCAAATTGTTCACGATGTCTATATCAGGACACATGTAGGCAAATTGTACACGATGTCTGTGTCCGGACACATGAAGGTAAATTGTACGCGGTATCTATGACTGTACACATATATGTAAATCGTACACAATGCCTATGTCAAAAACAGAGCATTAATAACATGCATGTATGTGTGTGCTTGCTTGTATGCATATATATGTAGGCGTATGTATATATATGTGTATGTTGATATGTATAAGTATGTGCACGTCTGATTTAACGTGTATATATGTATACACGCATCTGTGTGTGTGTATACATGTATTTATGGGCCCTTAGATACTTTCAGACATAGTCGGTGTCTTTGCAGTCGACGTAATCTAGACAGCGTTCCCCCCACTCGTGCATTTTTAGAACCCTTCACCCCTGACCAGAGGGTATAATTACAGCTACACCCGTGGGACAATTCCTTTCCCATTCTGACCACGGTCCACGACACAGGGAAGTCAATTTTCTTTTCTTTAACCAATTTTGATTATTTTGTTTTGGGTGTTTTATTACTAGTTTAGCTGTGTAGGATTAGTTTTATTTACTCACATATCTCTCTGTGTGTGTGTGTTGTTTGTTTGTTCCTGCTGAAGACCTATTGAGCCGAAACGTCGTTCAAATCTGTGTCGTCTACCAATCACGTAAAGCTTTTATCATACATTTTTTTTCTATTTTTTTTTATTCAATCCCCCCATTCAATCCAGTATAAACGCCAGCTGACAAATCCCCCCCCCCACCCCAACCCCAGGGCCCCCCCCCCCCAAAAAAAAAAAATAAAATAAAAAAGAAGAGAGGATTAGGATGTATGGAAAATGTGTACTTTCATTGACTCTAATGTGTACTATCAGTGATTCAAATGTGTACTTTCAGTGATTCTAATGTGTACTTTCAGTGAATCTAATGTGTACTTTCTGTGATTCTAATGTGTACTTTCAGTGAATTTAATGTGTACTTTCAGTGATTGTAATGTGTACTTTCAGGGATTCGTGTACGTGTTTTCTGTAATTCTGTATGGATCTATATGCGCGAAGAATAATTAAAAACAAACACAATTTAAGACGTCATCATTTCAAACAATCTTCTTGAGGACAACATCTGTGAATAATTTGCAAGTCAAATCAACAACTATAAACTGTTATGTGTTGTTGTTGTTGTTGTTGTTGTTTATGTTATGTTTTTATAAGATGTGTAATGAAGACACGCCCGCAGTGATGACAGTTCATACAGCAGGATAGATTCAGGTCTGAAACAGATTCGGAAATAATTACAAGAACAATGGACCCCAGGAAAAAAAAAAGCTGAATAGAGATAGACAAAGGATAACGTGAAGGAGAAATTATTTCCTTCTTCTTTGTCTCCATTCTTTCCTGATTTCTAAAATTAGCCCTTTGGAAATCGCAAATATTATAAGTCTGAGTAGGGGGGGGGGGGCTACTGAGGCCAACTGAGAGTATTGCATAACCGGCCATTTTTTGGAATCCCCAGGGGAAGAGACAAAGAGGAAGACCACAATATTCTTGGAGAAGACAGGTATGAAGATGATGGGGAAGACATGAAATGATCTTTAAAAAATGGCAAGAGACAGAACGGCTTGGAAAGTGTTTGTTAAAAACCAACGCTCCACAGGGAGTTAAAAGTGTTTGTTAAAGATCTACACTCCACAGGGAACTGGAAGTGTTTGTTGAAGATCTACACTCCACAGGGAACTGGAAGTGTTTGTTGAAGATCTACACTTCACAGGGAACTGGAAGTGTTTGTTGAAGATCTACACTCCACAGGGAACTGGAAGTGTTTGTTGAAGATCTACACTCCACAGGGAACTGGAAGTGTTTGTTGAAGATCTACACTCCACAGGGAACTGGAAGTGTTTGTTGAAGATCTACACTCCACAGGGAACTGGAAGTGTTTGTTGAAGATCTACACTTCACAGGGAACTGGAAGTGTTTGTTGAAGATCTACACTTCACAGGGAACTGGAAGTGTTTGTTGAAGATCTACACTTCACAGGGAACTGGAAGTGTTTGTTGAAGATCTACACTTCACAGGGAACTGGAAGTGTTTGTTGAAGATCTGCACTTCACAGGGAACTGGAAGTGTTTGTTGAAGATCTACACTCAACAGGGAACTGGAAGTGTTTGTTGAAGATCTACACTTCACAGGGAACTGGAAGTGTTTGTTGAAGATCTACACTCAACAGGGAACTGGAAGTGTTTGTTGAAGATCTACACTCAACAGGGAACTGGAAGTGTTTGTTGAAGATCTATACTTCCCTTGAAACTGAAAGGAAGAAAAGGGGGGGGGGAACTGTGTGGTCTAGAGGCAGAACGTTGGCCTTTAGACAACAAGACTCTGGGTTCGATTCCCACAACTCCCAGCGGAAATTTTTTTCAAAATTCGAATCCATGGTTTCAGCGTTGCTTTACCTTCCCCTAGTCTCTGGGTAGTGAGATCCGATAATTTGCTCTCTCGGATAACGGCGAATGACGTACCATGTGCACTCGAGAACGTTAAAGAACCCTTGGTAGTTACAAGTCGCAAAGAGTAGGCCCAAATTGATAACTGTTCCGGCAAACGTTGAAGCAAACCTTGGAAAAACATTCACAAATAATCAGTTTCGGCAGTCTCCGTCCGTCCTATTTTAAACACCTGTTAGTTCGGAGCTCGATGCTATTCTCCGTTGTCTACGTAAGATCCTCGGGTTAGAGGCAGTCTGTGAAAAGTATCGACATTCAGACCATCGAGCGATCTCTTGTAATCTCTCAGCTGAAATTCATTGCTGGTGACGACTCACCGTTCTGAGTCCGGTCAACCAATCGACGCTTGCTGAGTCGTCATCTCCGTTGTTATTCTACTTCACCTACCACTTATTCATCTTTTATTCTTCCTGGTTGCTCAAACTATTACAGAATAGCTGAGGCAAAATAAACTTTGCAAAAAAAATGAGGAAATTACTGTTTAACCATTTTTGACAATAGAAACAAGAAAAAGAGTTCTCAAATATTATGTAGAGCCAGTCTTAACATATGGATATGAATCATGGACAAAGAACAAGAGATAAGTAAATCACTGGAGGCTGTAGAAATGTGGTTTTAGAGAAGAATGTTAAGAATACCATGGACGTTTAAGTAGAGTAATGAAAATGTTGTGAAAGAGGTCAAAGCAAAAAGAGAGCTAATTTCCAATATTAGGAAGAAACAATTGTCATTTTTTGGCCATGTAATGAGAAGAGAACAACTGGAATATATTGTAACAACTGGGAAAATTGAGGGACGAAGAGATAGAGGGAAGCAAAGAGAAAAGATACCAGACAATTTAAGAGAATGGCTTGGCAGAAGGTCAACAGCGGAAATGAATAATAACTGTCGAGATTGAAAGTTGTGGAGAGACATGATCACCTACGCCAGCCGGCACGGTACTTGATGTTAATGATCTCTCAATGCATTTTACTGGATGCAGTCTTGTAAGATCATGATGTGTGATTTGTGGTCTACCTATACACGTGTTTTGTGCTTCTAATGTGTTTACTGTGCTTGTGGTTCCAAACAAATTGTGTCCCATCTTTAAAATAATGATGCTAGAAACAGGGTGCATGTTCGTGGTTGTGTGTGTGATAGAGAGAGAGAGAGAGAGAGAGAGAGAGAGAGAGAGAGAGAGAAAGAGAAAGAGATTCTTCTGTTTCGATGAAAAGTAGGTAAGTAAGTAAAGGTTACCTCCCCTGCCTTGCCATGCTTATGGGGATATGGTGTTTGTGACCATATTTGTATATGACCACGGCATATTTTTGGGTGATGTGGCCGGTATCACGCCAGTTCGCATTTACTTCCAAAAAAATATCTGGTACCCATTTTTAGAGGCTGGGTGAACCCCGGAACCTTGTCAGTTCGAGACAATATCCTGCACTGCTGGGAATCGAACTCGGACACTTCTGGTCAGAAAGCGAGAGAAGTAGGAGAGAGGGTTAATATAACCAACGGAGTGTTGTACATCCCAATGAAAGATAACACCTATCAATATGACCGATTACCTCTCAGTCACCTTGAGTGAGAGAACTGCCCTCTAACTTTGAGCCGACGAGACAGGAAGCCCTCAAGTCTTCCTCGGCAAGGGTACCAAAACAAGTCATTTGTGGGTGCGTGTGCATGTATTTGTGTATGTGCGTGTATGGTACATTGACCGAGCCAGTAGGAGAGGGTAGAATTCGAGGTCCCCGAGTTACCGGTGTAAGAATGACACGCTCTGATTGTCAAGAATAAAGGTTTGCTTCACAATGGTTTGTTCTTTTATTTTATTAATTTGTTTACAAGCAGAAAATGTGGGTTAAAATATGTAAAAAAAAAAAAAAAAGTAAAAAAAAATAGGAGGACAGATAACACCAACGATAGGATAAGGAGGGAACTTGAACTTTAACCACATCACCTGATCGGAAATATGAGTTAACAGTTTAAAGATAAAAGATTTTATTTATGGGCTAGTGGTTGGGGTAGAGATAATAATAGAAACACACTGTTAACCGTTTCCAGGAGAAATTTAAAAAGGAAGAAATGGATTCGTCAAGACTGTAATAGACAGTAAAAATAGAGACAGAACAAGAGCTGGCAACATACAGTAAAAAAAGAGTCAGAACAAGAGCTGGCAACATGCAGTAAAAGTGGAGATAGAACAAAAGTTGGCGCACTTGTTGCAAGAAGTGACAGACAAAAATGTGTCCTCATGAACAAATAATGGCAGAAAATTATGAAACGAATAACAGTCAGTTACAGTAATAACAGACAAAAGAGGCAGAAGTAATGGTAGATAAAGTAAAAATGGGCAAACAAACAAATCAGAGGTAGACAAAGAAAAAAATGGGCAAACAATAAAAAGAATGACTGACAGTGAAATGAAACACAGGCATTAAAAGAAGACTCACAATAAAGGGAATATAAAAAATATTTAAAAAAAGTATAGAGACCCCGTCACGCCAAGTGGCGTATAGGGAATATGGTGTTAGTGATCATACATTTTACACACCTTCGGCACATGATTTTTGGGGTAATGTGGTCGGTATTACGCCCATGCCGCTTTACTTTCCCAGAAAAAAAATCCGGCACCCATTTAAGGCTGGGTGAACCCGGAAGCCGTCGGTTGGGATCGAACCCTACCCCTTGTCCTTTGTGGTCCAGTTCACTAACCACTGAGCTATCGCGGCTCCCAAAGGGAATATGACTTCGAACAATCTTCTTCCTTTATTTCTTCACCTCATCTTGTACCTGGTGTCGAGGGTGATACAAAGTTCTGGTTATTGCCCTGTTGTCGGCTTTAATCCTTGTCATTTGATATTGTTGTTGTGTTACTTTGATGGTGTCTGTCAGTCTGTCTATAATAATGTGTTGAAAGTGCGCTTCCTAATTGTTATTACTTCCATATCTCGTGTTAGACGTCAAGTTATACTGGCAGTCGACTTCTTCTTCCTCTTCTTCTATCCTTCCTCCATTGCCGTTGGCGTCGAGGGGAGATCATCATTGTGTGCCTTCTCCGCAACGAAGGTTGGCTACTATGGATCGCCATTGTACCCTGTTTCTTGCTTTGATGGTGCAGGCTGTCATAGATTGACTTGTCCATCTTTTGATGTTACTCGTCCATGTTAGTCTTGGTCTGCCTCTGCCTCTTTTACCTTGTATTTTTCCTTCGAATATTACTTTTAGTAAGCTGTTGTGTCTTTTAATATGCCCCAAAAATTTCATTTGTCTTGTCTTAATTGTATTTAGTAGTTATCTTTTTATTTTCAGTTGTTTTAAAACTTTATCGTTTGTTATCTTTTGTTTCCATCCAATTCAACCTATTCTTCTATAAATCCACATTTCAAAGGCTTCAATTTTCTGATCTGTTTTCTTGTCTAACGTCCATATTTCTGCACCATACAGGAATATTGAGAAGATGTAACATTTTGCCATTCTTAGTTTCAGCCCTGCTGATATTTCGAGGGGAGATGCAATCTGCGATTCTTTGCTCTTCTGTTGGCCTTTTCTGGTGTTATCCCTCCTAGTGACTCTAGTATTCCCTTTATCCATCTCTTTCTCGGTCTTCCTCTTAATCTGGCGTTTTCGAAACGTTTGTTTATGGCTCTTTGAGTCATTGTTAGTTCTTTTTGTCTTGTTATGTGGCCGAACCAATTTATCTGTTGTTTCTTTATGTATTCGATGGCTGGTTCAATTTCGAGTTTTTTCCTCAGGTCGGTGTTTCTTACTCTGTCCCTTAAGCTGTTTCCTGTCATTCTTGGCAGGTCGAGTGGTCAAAAATATTCGGCGACAGGTGTATTGTGTACACGCAAAATGAGATAACAAGTCAAGGACGCCAGGCAGTAGAAGTTGTTTACTTATTGACTTGCACAGAGAACCATCATCTTTACACTTGAACAAGTACTCTAGCATGTTCTTCTCCATTCTCAAATGCCACGAGTTCTTTTCAAAACTTATATTAACGTGTTATCGCCCGCTTGAGACAAGGGAAATAATTCAATCTGTTCTATCTTAAGAAGAGGCGTTACGTGTTGACGAGAGAAAGATCTTTCTAGAACTCGAACCAAATAGCTTTAAGCGATAGGCCAACCAGGCAACTCAAAATAACAGCGTCAATAAAGTACTAGAAAAGCGATCATCATCATTGAGTGCCGTCTCCGCATCGAGGGTTTGTTACCATGGAGCGCCATTCCACTCTGTCTCTTGCTTTGATGTTGCAGGCTGTCATAGGCTGACTTGTCCATCTTTTGATGTTACTCGTCCACGTTAGTCTTGTTTTTGCCACTGCCTCTTTTACCTTGTATTTTCCCTTCCAAGATTACTTTTAGTAGGCTGTTGTTTTCTTTTAACATGCCCCAAAAATCACATTTGTCTTGTTCGAGCTGTGTTTAGTAGTTCTCCTTTCATTTTTTAGTTTGTTTTAAGACTTCATCGTTTGTTTTATTTTATTTCCATCCAACTCCACCTATTCTTCTATGTATCCGCATCTCAAAGGCTTCAATTTTCTGTTGTTTTCTTGTCTGGTGTCCATGTTAGAAACCCTATACAACAACAATACAAACCAAATATTGGAACTGCTCTACCCTATACTGCAACTCAAAGCAATACCTATTATTACACAGAAACGTTATCTACAGAGTATATTCATTCCCACATTGTGCTAGCAATGCCAAACATGGTCACTTACGACAAAACATAAAAGAAAGCTTCTCACCACAAAGATGAAATGACATGCAGTGAGGAAAACGTTTGGAGTGACCAGAAATCAGAACCGGAAATGATATCAGAAAAAAGAAAAGGCATTGAGACATCATAAGATATACACAGAAATAAAAAAAAATAGAATGGCTTGCCCATCTAGAAAGAATTCCGTGTGATTCCTTACCATATAATAAAAGAGAAGAAAGGAGAAGATCAAGAGGCAGGCCCAGAATGAGATGGACAGACAACACCAAAGAAACGCCACAACAATATCAATAGACAATGATTGCAGTCGCATAAAAGGGCGCGAACTATGTATCTCCCTTGACAACCGAGCGTTTACGAGAGGAAGTGACGATATCAATAGACAATGATTGGAGTCGTCAAAAGGGCGCGAACTATGTATCTCCATTGACAACCGAGCGTTTACGAGAGGAAGTGACGATAGCAAAAGAAATAGAGAAAGGTTAACAAAAGGGAGAAAACAAGGAAAATGAAGGACATGGAGTTGCAGAGGTTGTCGTTCTTGAAGTTGTTTGTGGTAATGGGAAATATAAATTTATATTTCCTATTCTTGCATTTTCCACATGAACATTGTAGAATAGGCCTTCAACAAGTTTTTCTATCTTTCTGTTTCCATTTCTGTCTCTTCCATTCCCCCCCTCTAGGCCGTATTCATCGTTGTGATACATGTCTCAAGGTTGTGATGCTAGGAAAGGTTTGATGCGGGCTCAGAACGCAGGCAGTCGGTTGGGCCATTACAGAAGTCAACGACACGTCACATTTGACTACTTCCATGATCTTCCGGGTGTCAGGGCAAGTGAAAGAGCGGATAGGCTGGCTAGATGTGCTGTCGTTGAAGACGGTCAACCAATGGATCAGGCGGTCGTCATTAATGGCTTCCGAGATGTGGGAAGGGCACTGGACTTTGACAACCATGAGTCTACGTCACTCCTTCGGATGAAAGAGGCGGGAGTTGAGCACAGACAGAAACGAGAAACTTAGTGGGCGTGAAAGAAGACTTATCAACCAACACAGAACTGGTGTAGTCAGTCGCTGAGGAGGGGATCTGAGCACGTATTGACATGTTCGGAGTGCAAAGATGATAAGCTACAAATAACTCAAGATTTCATCTCCATATGTTTCTCTAGGTCTTCCCAGTTTCCTCTTTACCTGATGATTCCAGATTAGAACTTGTCTGGCAATACTTGTAGTTGGCTTTATTAAGTGTAGCCTTATCCCTCCTCACCATCTGTTACGCTTGTTCCACTGTCAACAGAGTTGTTGTCTCCCCACAGTTCATTGTCTGTAAAGATGTTTTACCACATGATCTGAAGCAATTTCATTATCATCATCATGTGCCATACCGGTTGGTGAAGGCGATCATGTCTTTCCACAATTTTCTATCTACAGTGCATCGTATCAGTTCTGTTGTTGACTGTTTTCCATGCCATGATAGCATGACAACAAGCTATTCAGTATTTTCTCTCTTTGTCGTCAACAACCTCTCTTTCCCTATATTTTGCCAGTCGTAACCAAATATTCCAACTTTCATCTTCTCATGATGTGCCAGGAAAATGTCGATTGTTTCTTTCTGATGTTACTTAGCAGGTCGCATCTTGCTTTAGCCTCTTTGAGAATGTCCTTGTTGGTCTCTTTTTGCTGCCCAGTGAGAACCATACTGACCCTCGCTTCCCCCCCCCCTCCTTTTTTCCCCACCTTTTCCAACTTAAATTGTAAAAAATCTGATATTATTTAATTCAATATTTCTTTCATTCAATGCTTTCTCTCTAACTACTCACAACCAATGTGAAGTCTTTCACTGTAGACTTAGAATGGATCGAGTACAGTAGAGAACATACAACTAATGTTTAGACTGGATCGAGTACAGTAGAGAACATACAACTAATGTTTAGACTGGATCGAGTACAGTAGAGAACATACAACTAATGTTTAGACTGGATCAAGTACAGTAGAAGGCATGCAACTAATGAAATTACTGTAACGTGAAAGGTTAACCCTGGTCCAGCGTTGGCTATTCAAAGGAAACAACGGAGGCCCCGACGCCTCTAATATTTGATCAAAACATAACACAATCACATTCCAGCTCAATGAGTTAAATGTCAGTGTACAACCAGCTACTGTATTCCCTAGTATAGACGTGATATAGTTTGATGTCAGTGTACAACCACCTACTGTATTCCCTAGTATAGCCGTGATATAGTTCAATGTCAGTGTACAACCATCTACTGTATTCCCTAGTATAGACGTGATATAGTTCAATGTCAGTGTACAACCACCTACTGTATTCCCTAGTATAGACGTGATATAGTTCAATGTCAGTGTACAACCATCTACTGTATTCCCTAGTATAGACGTGATATAGTTTGATGTCAGTGTACAACCACCTACTGTATTCCCTAGTATAGCCGTGATATAGTTCAATGTCAGTGTACAACCATCTACTGTATTCCCTAGTATAGACGTGATATAGTTCAATGTCAGTGTACAACTACCTACTGTATTCCCTAGTATAGACGTGATATAGTTCAATGTCAGTGTACAACCATCTACTGTATTCCCTAGTATAGACGTGATATAGTTTGATGTCAGTGTACAACCACCTACTGTATTCCCTAGTATAGCCGTGATATAGTTCAATGTCAGTGTACAACCATCTACTGTATTCCCTAGTATAGACGTGATATAGTTCAATGTCAGTGTACAACCACCTACTGTATTCCCTAGTATAGCCGTGATATAGTTCAATGTCAGTGTACAACCAGCTACCGTATTCCCTAGTATAGCCGTGATATAGTTCAATGTCAGTGTACAACCAGCTAACGTATTCCCTAGTATAGCCGTGATATAGTTCAATGTCAGTGTACAACCAGCTACCGTATTCCCTAGTATAGCCGTGATATAGTTCAATGTCAGTGTACAACCAGCTACTGTATTCCCTAGTATAGCCGTGATATAGTTCAATGTCAGTGTACAACCAGCTACCGTATTCCCTAGTATAGACGTGATATAGTTCAATGTCAGTGTACAACCACCTACTGTATTCCCTAGTATAGCCGTGATATAGTTCAATGTCAGTGTACAACCAGCTACCGTATTCCCTAGTATAGACGTGATATAGTTCAATGTCAGTGTACAACTAGCTACCGTATTACCTAGTATAGACGTGATATAGTTCAAATAATTCGAGTCCTTACTAATAAACAGGCTTGAATGTCTATGGAGGTCAAACCTACAAAAAACCAAGCAAAGGCATCTGCGCACCGTGAAATGTGTATTAGAAATAGGTAGGCCATCTTGACAAACAGCTACACGTTGCCATGGCAACAGAAGAAAGACTAATAAGACGGCGCCCTATCTCTTTATCGAAACATACAGAATTAGAGCCAATAGGCAGCTGTACTATTTTGTGCCTCCTGCAAGGATCACTGGGCTACGTCTATATATATATATATATTAATGCGAACAAAACTGTAAGAGATGTTCATTAGCAGCAAACCCGTGTTTTTCTTATAACTAATAATGTAATAGATAACTAAGGCGCCGATTCATGTCTCGTACTTTAACTAAGATGATAGGTTATTATTGAAATTATGTTAATTTAGGGCAATAATTGAATGAACTAATTTACATAGCGCAAATTGCAGTAATGTTTATGTCCTCATTTACCGGATTAAAGGTTTCAAAAGTTCGATCTCACCGTCCTGGCCTTCTCAAGTTTCGAACTCACTGTCCGCCGCTGCCCTGGTCTCTCTACAAAGTGCTGATCGAAGCGGAACGTTTGGTCCGTGTTTTTGTAGGCTGAAAGCACCATGCAAAGGAAATAATTCTCGATCATCGCGACAACAGCGCAATGGCAGTACAAAGACGACAGAAATATAAGTCAATAGAAAATACTTGAACGAAGCCTGGAGAAGAAAGCGAAACAAAGCGGGAAAAAAGCAGAAATTGGAACTCGTGACATTTGCGGGGGTGATCAAAACACTTAAAGTAACCTAAAAATGGAGTTAAGTATAATTTGAAAGCTTCTATTTAAAAGAAATCAGTTTTAAAAAATAGAACGAAAAAAAAGTGTAACAATTTTGTATGTGATTTTTTTCCCATAACATTTTATATGTATTGTGAGAAGAGGAGATTTCCTGAGTAGAAAGACATTGGATAAGAGAGATAGACAGACTGAGAGGCGGAAGATTTATAGACAGTCAGAAAGACAGCAGGTAGAGAGACAGATATGCAGACATACAGGTAGACAGGCAGGCAGACAGAAAGGCAGCAGGTAGAGAAACAGATATACAGACATACAGGTAGACAGACAGGCAGACAGAAAGGCAGCAGGTAGAGAAACAGATATACAGACATACAGGTAGACAGACAGGCAGACAGAAAGGCAGCAGGTAGAGAAACAGATATACAGACATACAGGAAGACAGACAGACAGACAGCAGATAGATAGATAGATAGATAGATAGATAGATAGATAGATAGATAGATAGATAGATAGATAGATAGATAGATAGATAGATAGATAGATAGATAGATAGATAGATAGATAGATAGATAGATAGATAGATAGATAGATAGATAGATAGATAGATAGATAGATAGATAGATAGATAGATAGATAGATAGATAGATAGATAGATAGATAGATAGATAGATCAGTAAGGGACATGCCTGGAATAACAATTGAAGGTCATAATATAAGTAATCTGAGGTATGCTGATGATACAGTCTGAATCATTGTGGATGAAAATGAGTTACAAGAAATGTTGGACATTATAGTCATAGAAGGAAAACACAAATAAAGGACTCAGCCTTAATAGCAAAAAGATAGAAGCAATGGTAGCAACAAAGAAAAAGACTTCACCGTAATGCACAATAAAGCCAAGTGGAACATTATTAAAACAGGTAAATGAATTTAAATATCTGGGAACAGTGTTGACCTCATATGGTAGATGTACAACAGAGGTGAGATGCAGAATGGCTCAGGCAAAAGCAGCTTTCCAAAAAAATGAGGGAGTTACTGTGCAATCCATTTTTGACAATGGAAACAAGAAAAAAAGAGTTCTTAAATGTTATGTAGAGCCAGTCTTAATATATAGATGTGAATCATGGACAATGAAACAACAGACAAGAAAATCACTGGAGGCTGTAGAAATGTGGTTTTATAGAAGATTGTTGATAATTAAGAAGAGTAATGAAAATGATGAAACGATTTGATGTTACTCGTCCATGTTAGTCTTGGTCTGCCTCTGCCTCTGCCTCTTTTACCTTGTATTTTCCCCTCCAGGATTACTTTTAGTAGGCTGTTGTTTTCTTTTAACTTGGCCCAAAAATCGCATTTGTCTTGTTCTAATTGTGTTTAGTAGTTCTCTTTTTATTTTTAGTTGTTTTAAAACTTCATCGTTTGTTTTCTTTTCTTTCCATCCAATTATTTATATTCTTCTATATATTCACATTTCAAAGGCTTCAATTTGCTGTTCTGTTTTTTTCTCTAATGACCATGTTTCTGCACTATGTAGGAATATTGAGAAGATGTAACATTTTGCTATTCTTAGTTTTAGCCCTGGTGTTATTTGTTTTATGTTAGTATATTCTTCATGACATTAAAATTACTTTTGCCATTCCTATTCTTTTGTTTATTTCAGTTGTACATTTTCCATCACTGGTTATAGTATGTCCAAGGTAGTTATAGTTCTGAACTGTCTCCAGGTCTATTCCTTCAACTTTAATATCCACTTGTGGGTTTTGAGTATTTTCTTTGTTTATGATCATAGTTTTAGTCTTTTTGATATTCATATCTAATAAAAATGGAAATATATGGAAAAGCAAAAAGAGAGCTAATTTCTAATATTAGGAAGAAACAATCATCATATTTTGGCCATGTAATAAGAAGGGAACAGCTGGAATATATTGTGGCAACTGGGAAAACTGAGGGACGAAGATATAGTGGAAGCAAAGAGAAAAGATAACAGACAGCTTAAGAGAATAGCTAACCAAAAGTCAACAGCAGAAATGATAAATAACTGTCGAGATCGATAGTCGTGTAGAGAAATGATCACCTACGCCAGCAGACATGGTACTTGATGGTGATAATGATGATGATGATGATGATGATGATGATAATGATGATGATAATGATGATGATAATGATGATGATAATAATGATGATGATAATGATGATTATGATGATGATGATGATGATGATGATGATGATGATAATGATGATGATAATGATGATGATAATAATAATGATTATGATGATGATGATGATGATGATAATTATGATGATGATGATAATGATGATAATTATAATGATGATGATAATGATTATAATGATTATAATTATTATAATGATGATAACGATGATGATTATGGTGATAATGATGATGATGATGATAATAATGATGATTATGATGATGGTTATAATGATGATAATGATGATAATGATGATAATGATGATACTGATGATACTGATTATTATGATAATGAAGATAATGATGATGATGATAATGATGATGATAATGATAATGATGATGATGATGATGATGATAATAATAATAATAATGGTGATAATGATAATAATGATGATAATGATGATAATGATTATAATGATGATAATGATAATAATGATGATAATGATGATAATGATAATAATGATAATAATGATGATAATGATAATAATTATAATACTGATGATAATGATGATGATTATAATAATGATAATGATGATGACTGCATAAAAAGAATGTAAATGATGATCCACTGGTAATCCACGGCCGTACTCCATGAATAACTGAAGCAACCAGTTCAGCAAATACAGCTCTCAAAAGACGACGCAAACTAATGACGCGTGAGAGAATTCAGGATTCAAATAATTGCCCAACAAACTCAAATAATAACTTTATGTGTGAAGAAGAAGAAGTAAGTTCATTGGCAAAAAGATCTCAGCTGAGTGGAAGAGGAGCGATTCGATCCTTCAGGGAATACATGAAATACAGAGAAGAGAAGCTCAAAGCATTGTCTTGGACCTGGCGTATTCTCTATGAAGCAGCCATTTCTACCAGTCAGTGTAAAAGGGGATTTCCTAAATAAATCTGACACTGGCTCGGAGAAGGATCTCTTTGTAAGTCAAAACAAGAGCATAGCTATTGTTCGGTTATTGTTAGGCCTTCATTCAGATTGTTGGACCTCAATTAACGTTAATAGACCTTCATTGACATTGTTGGACCTCCATTAACGTTAATAGACCTCCATTAACAATGTTGGACCTCCATTAACGTTAATAGACCTTCATTAACATTGTTGGACCTCAATTAACGTTAATAGGCCTCCATTAACTTTGTTGGACCTCCATTAACGTTAATAGACCTTCATTAACATTGTTGGACCTCAATTAACGTTAATAGATTTTCATTAACATTGTTGGACCTCCATTAACGTTAATAGACCTTCATTAACATTGTTGGACCTCAATTAACGTTAATAGGCCTCCATTAACTTTGTTGGACCTCAATTAACGTTAATAGACCTTCATTAACTTTGTTGGACCTCAATTAACGTTAATAGACCTCCATTAACATTGTTGGACATCCATTAACGTTAATAGACCTCCATTAACAATGTTGGACCTCCATTAACGTTAATAGACCTCCATTAACATTGTTGGACCTCAATTAACATTAGTGGACCTCGATTAACTTTGTTGGACTTCCATTAACATTGTTAGACCTCCATTAACTTTGTTGGACCTCAATTAACGTTAATAGACCTCCATTAACAATGTTGGACCTCCATTAACGTTAATAGACCTCCATTAACAATGTTGGGCCTTCATTAACGTTAATAGACCTCCATTAACTTTGTTGGACTTCCATTAACATTGTTAGACCTCCATTAACTTTGTTCGACTCCATTATCATCTATGGCCCACCAGTAACATTATAGGCGCTCCATTAACTTAGTTTTACCTCCATTTACATTGTTGGACCTCCATTAACTTTGTTTTACCTCCATTAACATTGTTGGACCTCCATTAACTTTGTTGAACCTCCATTAACATTGGTGGACCCCCATTAACTTTGTTGAACCTCCATTAACATTGGTGGACCCCCATTAACTTTGTTGGACCTCCATTAACATTGGTGGACCCCCATTAACTTTGTTGAACCTGCATTAACATCTCTGAACCACCGGTAACATTATAAGACCTTCTCCTAACTTTGTTTGACCTTCATTAACATTGTTGGGCTTCCGTTAACTTTGTTGGATCCTCTCTCTCTCTCTCTCTCTCTCTCTCTCTCTCTCTGCGATCAAGACTCAATCAGAGTAGGATTCCAGACTCTCTCATGAAGGCAGCTGTCTGTTTAAGCGAATCGATTGCCCCATATAGTGTTTCTTCCAGGGAGGTGGGCGTGGACCACATTGCTCTTCTCAGGTCTGTGTACTGGGGGCAATCCTGTAGAACATGTTTTGAAGTCATATTGTCCAGTGTACAGTGGCATAGGCGGGTTGTACCTATTTTGAATTTGGTGAACATGTGATTTCTCCTTCTATTGTGGCCAGTGCGTAGGCGAAGTATGATGACTTGATCCCTCCTTGATAGTTGGTAGTATCCGTCACTCTCGTTATGCTTTGGGTGTTCTCGTTTCCATTTTTCATGGAATTGACCCTTGATGATGGATTTGGCTTCATCATAACTGAGCGGATGGTTCTCTTGTGGTAATCTCCCTCCCTCTTTAGCTAATTTGTCTGCGCGATCGTTCCAGTGTATATTACAGTGTGATGGTATCCACTGAATGACTACTCTCTGGAAGTTATTGCATAGTTGGTCCAGGCGTGTTCTCAAGTCATCTAGCTCACTGTTCTTGGAGCTTTTTAGAGCTGATAGTACTGACAGTGCATCAGTCAGAAACACCAATTTATTGTGCATGTTATTTTTGTGTTGAGTAGCCAGTGTTGCAGCATCTCTGATGGCCTCAGTTTCTGATTTAAAGTTGTTTAAGAATTTCCCAGTAGCTATTGACTTGATGATCTCGTCCTGATTATTCAGCGTCAAGAACCCACCTCTCCCTCCATTTATGGTGGCATTTGTAGCAGAGCCATCTATGTATATGTGGGACCAAAAGACCTGTGGACAGGTATCGTGTATATGTTTTTCTGCTACGTGTTTTCTTTCTGTGTCTGATTGGGTGCCATTTTCATGATTCCTGTTGTATTTTCCCGAAGTTCTGGTATTTTATGTTTTCCATGAGGAGACATATCAGATGGGCCCAAGGGTTTCGATATTGTTTGGGAAAGTACTGGATCTCCAGTAGTTAGTTCATTGGCAATTGCAGCGAAGTTGCTCCTCTTTAGTCGTACAATTCCGGAACCAGAATTTTCTCTTTCTTGTTGCTTCCTTTTACTATTATGTCTATCATTTCTTGTAGTTCATTCTCTATCTCTGCTATTAAGACTGTGTCATCCGCATATTGTTTATGTTGTGACCGTTGACTTCAATCAAACGTTATGTAATTATGCGGTAAAATTGTTGACTGCTAGTGGTATAAAGCTTTCAGTATGTTTCTCCTTTCCTGTCTTGTCATCTCTGCCATATCGTTTAGAAAAAGAAGAAAAAAGCTCTGACTATATGTATGCATATATGTGAAGAATTCGGTTAAATACAAAAATAACAATGTTCAACGCCAATGTTAAGTCAGTCCTATTATATGGCTGTGAAACATGGAGAACCACAAAATTGACAATCATGAAGATGGAGACTTTCATTAATGGATGCTTACGCAGAATAAAAGAATGGAAATGGCAGGACAAATTCACTGACATAGAATTATGGAAATGTAGCAGTCAAATACCAGTGGACAAAGAGATAAAGCGAAGACGATGGCGATGGATAGGACACACACTACGGAAGCCAACTGAGAGTATTACACAACAGGCCCTTTTTTTAGAATCCCCAGGGGAAAAGACAAAGAGGAAGACCAAGGAATTCTTGGAGAAGACAGATAGAAGCAGAGATGAAGATGATGGGGAAGACATGGAATGATATTAAAAGAATGGCAACAACCAGAACGACTTGGAAAGTGTTTGTTGAAGACCTATGTTCCACAGGGAACTGAAAGATAGAAGAAGAAGAAGAAGATATATGTGAAGGGTGTGAGTGGAAGCAGAAGGTGACAGCTTATTCGATGACAAGAGGACAACTTATTCGATTACACGTGGATAACATTTTCGATGACCAGGTGTCAACTTATTCGATGACAAGAGGGCAACTTATTCGATTACAAAGGAATAATATTTTCGATGACAAAGTGTCAGCTTATTCGATTGCAGCGGGTCAACTTATACGATTATACGGGAACAACTTATTCGATGCAGTTTTCAAATCTTTTAAAAATATTTTATAAAATATCGCCATTTGTCTCTGTTCTGTGCAAGCAGCTCTATCTCATTGAGGGAGCCAATTCTTGCTGTTATTGCCTCTCTCATCAATGTTCTTATCAGTGTCTCTGGTTCTTCCTCTTTTCCTCTTATCTGTTGTTTCCCATATGAGGGCTTGCTTTGCTATTCGGTTATTATCTCTTCTCATCACATGTCCAACATATGACCATCGTCTTTTCTTTATTACTGAAGATATTAGTGGTTGATTGGCGATTTCTCTAATTTCCTCCTTTGTTTTGAATTCGTTCCACGCTATACCAAGTATTTTCCTTAGACATTTATTTTCGAATGCGTTCAACTTTGTTTCTATATCTATTGTTGTTTTCCAGCTTTCCCACGCATACGTAAGGGTTGATAGTACATTTAATTTGAATAGTCTCAGTTTTGTGTTTGTGCTGATGATTGTTGCAATATGCGCTATGTAATATATGTCCTTTAATCATTGCCCTAAATTAATATCATTATAATGACATCATAATATTATAATTATTTGCATTATAAGTTATGAACAAAAAACATGGTTTTGCTGATAGTTGAAATGGCTTACCATTTTGTTGAGATTTTCTTTGCTTATAAAGACTCAGCGGGGAGGCGCGATAGCTCAGTGGTTAGTGAAATGGACTACAAAGGACAAGGGGTAGGGTTCGATCCCAACCGACGGCTTCCTGGCTCACACAGCCTTAAATGGATACAGAATTTTTTTCTGGGAAAGTGAAGCGGCACGGGCATAATACCAACCACATTACCCCAAAAATCACGCGCAGAAGGTCTGTAAAATTTATGGTCACTAACACCATATTCCCTATACTCCACTTGGCGTGACGGGGGTACTTTACTTTTTGTTTATAAAGTCTGAACGCAGTGATTCCCACAAGAGGAACTAATCAATTCCCCTCCCCATCCGCACTACTTCTATATGTTTAATTAAACGATAAAATACTATCTGATTTGTCCTTCTTCTGTTGCCATGGAAACATGGAGGAAATTGTTAAAATGGCCTCCCTAGTTCTCATACACATAGCAAGGTCGATAGATGCCGTTGTACGGTTGTAGTAGGTTTGACCTCCATAGACATTGAAGCCTATTTATTATTAACAGCTTGAGTTATTTGAACTATACCATGTCTATACGAAGGAATACGGTAGCTGGTTGTACACTGACATTGAACTCATTGAGCTGGAATGTGATTGTGTTATGTTTTCTGATCAAATATTACAGGAATCGTAGCCTCCGATGTCTCCTCTGAATATCCGCCGCTGGTGAAGAGATTCTGACCGAACTAGCAAACTAATTCCGGAGCTGAAGATCTAAAGAAACGTTAAGTTACCCCCCTTTCATCCTCTCCTCAGCCACCAACCGTGACTCTCTTGTATCTATTGAAATAACTTTTTAGAAATGGGCTGACTGGCCACCTGTGGGGATGCCGTCACTACAGTGACGTGAGTTCTAGAACTACATTTACCTCTTTTCTTTGATTTTTTGCTTAATTCTTTTTACAAAAATTATGGTGCTGGTATGTGTGACCCCTGGAAGGTTAGGAAGGCCTTCTGGGAAGGTACGGAACTAACTGGGTCATAATCTGAAGTGCTCTACCCCTGTCGGAATAATAATTTATTTGGCGGGTCACACTTTGAAGACGTTCCATTTTTATCCACACTTCCGGGGATATTTTCATACGAGATTTACCAGTTCTGTCAATAGTCGGCGGTAATGAAGAAAGAGAATAATTGTGTTCGCAGAGATTAACTCCGACTTGGCGCTCTACTGACGTTAGCTAAAAGTTCTAAGAAAGTATGGATAAGGGGATCCAATTTTAGAATTTCAAATCTGTCTATCTGTTGTCGTCTGACCACAGCCATCCATAGATTGACAAAGGCCCGCGAGAGGAAAGTAAAGTAGGAAAACCCTCTAACTAGCGTGACCTCATCAGCTGTAGAAGTTATAGACGGATGACGTCACTGTACCCAGAACCGCCCTAGCTCGCAAAGCTAGAATCGTCACGCTAGTTGGGAATTGTCCGTGAATGTTCCTTTCAGCCCGTAGGCTTTTGTAAATCTATAGATGGATATGGTATGGTTTACCATTTCGCTTTGTCTATCTGTCATTCCTTAGAATTAATTTCATTGCAGACGAGGTATTCCCATATCGGCTCCACCATCCTTCACATAATTTCTCAAAACCTGCTCAAGCTCACACAAGGTTAGCCCGGTCCCGTTTAGCGTCCCTAAACTCACAAGTCTCTCATCATTGTCCCACCTAACACCCTTGGCCCACACAACATCCGTGTCCCATAAAATATCCATGTCCCACACAACATCGACAAGTTTGCAGAGAGTGTGTTTCTTGATAGGCTGAAAATTGTATGCAGTTTTTTTTTCGTTGATTGGTAAGAACCAGGTGTTCGTCCATTTTTCAAGTTCACCTAGGGCATCGTGCATCCTGGGTCCAGCCACCTACATACTTTCCTCGCGAGCCCATAACGCCAGATCATCTGCGAATATTGCTGAGTGTATTCTGGGCTGAATGTCCATTACGATGCAATTTATGAAAATTAAAAAGAGTGTTGGGGACAAGACTCCACCTTGCGGGACACCTTGTTCGATTGAGACTTTCTTACTTAGTTGACCTTGAACTTGTACTCTGGCCGTTCTATCCTGAAGGTATTGAGAGACCCAATTGAATAAACGACCTTGGATGCCAAGTCTAAAAAGCTTGTTCTTTAAACCCTCTCGCCAGACCCTATCAAAAGCCTTCTCCATGTCGACCCACACTGCCAGTGTGTGTTTCTTTTCATGTAGAGCATCCTCTATTTCCTGTGCAATGTTGGTGACCAGGTCCTCAGTTGATCTGTGCTGACGGAAGCCACTTTGTTGTGGTACGATTTGTTGTTTTGTCTCCAAATGCCACATACTTTTTCTGTTAACCAGCCTTTCCATGAGTTTACTCAGGTAGCTCAGTAGGCTAATTGGTCTATAGCTACTTGGGTCTAGTGGGTCTTTTCCACACTTGAGGATGGGCACCATAATAGCTTCTTTCCAGATTGCCGGCACATGACCTCTCTTCCAGCTAGCATTTATTATCCTTAGAAGCTGTCTCTTGGCTTTCTGTCCAAGATTTAGGAGCATTTCGTTGGAGATTCCATCTTTACCAGGGGAACTTTTGAGCTTCAATCCTTTGAGGGCAACATCTAATTCAATTGGGGTAAAGATGGTCGTCTGATGCTCTTCTGGTGCTAAAGGCATGTGTTTTGCATCTTGTTTTTCCTGCCTTGTAGCTTTCTGTTTGTGTATTGGAATGCTTATTTTACTAATGTTTTTGTAAGTCTAAGTTTTATTCAAGAAAATAATTCATAAATTAAACTACGCAAGAATGCACAAATATTAAACCCAACATCATGAAAGGGGAACTCGAATAAGCAATCAAATATGCACCAAGAAATGAAGCACCGGGGATAGATAACATACCAGTAGAGTAGTAGGAAACTCTTTGTACAGAGCTTCGCAGCAGGAGGCAATCTGATCATCAGAAGAGGACCCCCCCCCCCGTCGAGCAAGTGTTTCGGCCCTTTAGCTTCTTGACACTCTTGGGTAGGTGGGCCCGCCTGGGTCATGACTCCCAGGCGTCGACCTCCTGCTGCATTGCCTATAAGGTTCACACAGTATGTTCGGCACAAAATAACTACACTTAATACACAAAACATCCGAAAATAGTTTACCTAACCTAACCTAAGGCTTACATTGTATGTTCGGCACAAAATAGTTACACTTAATACGCCCAGCAGCAGGTGAAACAGGAGTGACATGGCTGCACAGAATATTTAATGCAGTATGACACCAACAAAAAGCCCCAGAAGACTGGCAACGGGAAATCATCTTACCAATATGGAAAAATAAAGATAGCAAGAGAGACTGCATTCAACATAGAGGTATATCGCTTCTCAGCCGTGAGAAAAGTTATACACCAAAATTGTGGGGAAAATGCTGAGACCAATAATAGAACTACAGTTAAGTGATTCTCAAAACAAAATTCATTGTTCTATTCACCTTAAAACAGCTTGTAGAAAAGACGATAAAACACAATCACATTTTTTACATTACCTTCATTGACCAGGAAAAAGCATTTGACTTAGTAAACAGAGAACAAGTGTGGGAGATACTAGCAACATATAGAGTAAGCCAATATCTAACCAACCTAATTAAAAGTCTGTACATCAACAGCAGCTGCACAATCAGAACAGCAGCAGGCTACACAGACCACTTCAAAGTTAGATAAAGTGTCAGACAGGGGTGCGTACTATACCCCCTACTGTTTATTACATGCATGGACCATATATGCAAGCTAGCCAACCCATCAGAGACAGAGGAGATCAACGAGCTTTTATTTGCAGACGATCGGGCACTACTAATACGTGGAATAAATAGCAGATCTACAACAACACTTAAATAGACTCAACAGCACAGGCACAAAATACAACATGAAAATCAACATCAACAAAATAGAAGTCATGAATATCGCAAAAGAGAAACAGAACAACAATATAACTGTAGACAGCTGACAACTGAAACAAGTAGAGGAATTCAAATACCTAGGAAGTCTAATGACAAATGATAATTTACAAACAGCAGAGATAGAATCAAGATCCAACAAAGCTTGTCAAATCATTGGACAGTTATCACCACTATTGTCCAACAAGGAAATAACTCTGGAGGCAAAACAGGCACTCTACAATACAATCTTCATCCCAACGTTGTGCTACCAATGCCAGACCTGGACCCTAGATGCAAGAACAATAAGAAAAATAACCTCTACAGAGATGAAATGTGTTAGACGAATGACAGGAAACAGTCTAAGAGACAAGATCATAAATGAAAAACTGAGAAATAAGCTAGGAAGATATTCCCCGTCTTATAATACATAAAGAAACAACAGATAAAATGGTTTGGACACGTGACAAGGCAGAAATATCAAAACACAACGAGCCATCAATAAACGTTTCGAGAACATCATACCAAAGAGCCGACCACGAAAAAGATGGACTGACAGAATATATTGGAAACACAAGGAAATATAATAGCAGCAGAGGCGATCAGAAGAGCACAAGACCACAAATTATATGTCCCCTCGACGCTGAAAGGCAAATGAAGGAAAGAAGAAGAATTAATAAATAATGGGATTCAACTAAAAATGTTCGAGTTTCAGACGAATATTTTTTTTTAGAATTTAATATATATTTATTTATTTTCTCACAAAAGTGTGATTCCATTTATTGTGTATGGAATCTAGTCTTTTACATTTCTCTTTAACGAGAGCAGCATTTGTGTGTGGGGGCGGGTAGAAACGATCTTTGCAATCATAAACAGCTCTATTTTCACAGGACCTGTTCTCAAGGACATATCAAGGGTAAAGGTCACTAAAACTTGTAAAATAAATAATCACGCCCTAATTACTAAAAATAGCCGCACGTGTTTAGAAAATATAGGACAAGATGGCGCGATGCGGGGTAAAAAGGGGGAGGGTGGGTGTTTGGGGACGGATTAAATAATGATGATGAAGAAAAAACCAAAATGCACATAACGAGAAGAATAAAGAATAATAGACAATATAGTGGAAACAAACAATAAAAACATTTACTGCGAAAAATAGTTCAAAAGAAATATGAGTGAGGCTAATTCGTTTAATCAAGTGCGTATAGGAGAGTGGGTGGTCAAATTGATAACTTATTGGGCTCCAAATATTTTTTGTTCTTTCGGGGGGGGGGGGGGGGGTTTGTTGAAATAAAAACTCTGACATGAACACTTCGTGGCGACTGCACTGGACAAGTGGTCTTTATTCTACGGTCCTATCCCGCGGGCAGACCCCTGGGGGCCCTGTGACGGGATAATGTTTCTCGTTACCATAATGGGATAGTTGTTTGTTTCAACAACTTGATAGCAACTACAAACTTCCGGGGAGTAGGTGAAAGGAAGGGCGGGCGATGACAGTAAGGGAGGGTACTCGTGACACATTTTGGCGCTTATGGGTATCAAAGCTTTAGTTTTCCATGACCTCGACACATTTATGGTCGGTATCACGCCAGGCCGCCATACTTTTAACAGACAGACTCCTGAAGATGTATTGGTCCGGACAAAAAAATTATTTTACATTCGAGAAAAAAAAGGGGGGGGGGGGGTTAAAGGTGTCCGGAACCTTCAAGCGACTCATAGCTAGTGGTTTGCGTCACAATAGGTGAAGCAGAATTTTACTTAACCTAACCTCCACCTCTTCGCTGTGCTCCTAGCAATAAACTAGGAAGCCGCGATAGCTCAGTGGTTAGTGAACTGGACTACAAAGGACAAGAGGTAGGGTTCGATCCCAACCGTCGTCTTCCGGTTCACCCAGCCTTTAATGGGTACCGGATTTTTTCTGCGAAAGTAAAGCGGCACGGGCGTAATACCGACCACATTATCCCAAAAATCATTTGCTGAAGGTCTTTAATATGGTCACTAACACCAAATTTCCTATACGTCACCTGGTGTGACGGGGGTACTTTACTTTTACTTTACTAGCAACAAACTTACTAGTCTAGCCTGGCCAATTGAGTAGGGATTGAGAGGGAAGGCAAGCTACTACTCAAAAACGGTTTGCCAAAGACGGATGTGTCGGGCTGAAAGGTGTCAATATCACAACTTTATTGCAAACTACAACGGCAACAACAACAACGACAACAACAACGATAACAACAACGATAACAATAACAATAACAACGACGACAACAACAACAACAACGATAACGATAACAACGATAACGATAACAATAACAACAACAACGACGACGACAACGACAAAAAAACGATGAAGACAACAACGACGACGACAACAACAACGACGACAATAACAACAACGACGACGACGACAACAACGACGACAACAACAACAACGACGACAACAACAACGACGTCAACAACAACAGCGGCGACAACAACAACGACGACAACAACAACAACGACGTCAACAACAACGACGTCAACAACAACAGCGGCGACAACAACAACGACGACGACGACGACAACAATGACGACGACAACAACAACGACGACAATAACAACAACGACGACAACAACAACAACGGCGACAACAACAACAACAACGACAAAGACAACAACAACGACGACAACAACAACAACGACGAAGACAACAACAATAACAACGACGACGACAACAACAACGACAAAGACAACAACAAAAACGACGACGACAACAACATCAACAACAACGACGACGACAACAACAACAACAACGACGACGACAACAACAACAACGACGACGACAACAACAACGACGGCAACAATAACAACAACGTCGACGACGACAACAACAACAACAACGTCGACAACAACAACAACAACGTCGACGACGACAACAACAACAACAACGTCGACAACAACAACAACAACGACGACGACAACAACAACAACGTCGACAACAACAACAACAACGTCGACAACAACAACAACAACAACGACGACGACAACAACAACAACGTCGACAACAATAACAACAACGTCGACGACGACAACAACAACAACAACGTCGACAACAACAACAACAACGACGACGACAACAACAACAACGTCGACAACAACAACAACAACGACGACAACAACGACGACAATAACAACAACGACGACAACAACAACAACGGCGACAACAACAACGACGACAATAACAACAACGACGACAACAACAACAACGGCGACAACAACAACAACAACAACGTCGACAACAACAACAACGACAAAGACAACAACAACGACGACAACAACAACAACGACGAAGACAACAACAACAACAACGTCGACAACAACAACAACAACGACGACGACAACAACAACGACGACAACAACAACAACGACGACGACGACAACAACAACGACAAAGACAACAACAACAACGACGACGACAACAACATCAACAACAACGACGACGACAACAACAACAACAACGACGACGACAACAACAACAACGACGACGACAACAACAACGACGGCAACAATAACAACAACGTCGACGACGACAACAACAACAACAACGTCGACAACAACAACAACAACGACGACGACAACAACAACAACGTCGACAACAACAACAACAACGTCGACAACAACAACAACAACGTCGACGACGACAACAACAACAACGACGACGACAACAACAACAACAACGTCGACGACGACAACAACAACAACGACGACAACAACAACAACAACGACGACGACAACAACAACAACGTCGACAACAACAACAACAACGACGACAACAACAACAACAACGTCGACAACAACAACAACAACGACGACGACAACAACAACGACGACAACAACAACAACAACAACGACGACGACGACGACAACAACAACGTCGACGACGACAACAACGACGACAACAACAACAACAACGTCGACAACAACAACAACAACAACGACGACGACGACAACAACGACGACGACAACAACAACAACAACGACAACCACAAAAGCAACGACAACAACAACAACAACGACAATAACAACGTCAACAACGATGACGACAACAACAACAACAACGACAATAACAACGTCAACAACGATGACGAAAACAACAACGACAACAACGATGACGACAAAAACAACAACAACAACAACAACAACAACGACGACGACGGCAACAACGATGACGACAACAACAACAACGACGGTAACAACAACGACGACGACAACAACAACAACAACAACAACGACAACAACAACAACAACGACGATGACAACAACAACAACGACGACGACAACAACAACAACAACGTCGACAACAACAACGACGACGACGACAACAACAACAACAACAACGTCGACAACAACAACAACAACAACGACGACAACAACAACAACGACGACGACAACAACAACAACAACGACGGCAACAACAACAACAACAACGTCGACAACAACAACAACAACAACGTCGACAACAACAACAACAACGTCGACAACAACAACAACAACAACGTCGACAACAACAACAACGTCGACAACAACAACTATAACAACAACGTCAAATACAACAATAACGTCGACGACAACAACAACAACGACGACGACAACTATAACGTCGACGACAACAACTACAACAACAACGACAAATACAACAATGACGACGATGACGACAACAACAACGACAACAACAACGACGACAACAACAACGACGACAACAACGCTAACAACAATGACGACGACGACAACAGTAACGATACATTTCCACCCCCTGAATGTCAATTTAAGGGCGGATGACGAAGAGGCACAATTCTTCCTTTAGTCATCGGTTGAATGTAAAGAAGAAGAACACGGAACCTCGCTATCAGTCGCTGAATACACTATCCACACTGCCAGCTCGGTTTCGCCAGATTTGCAACCTACATCTACCCTGTAGAAGAGTTTTCTCGCTTCCACTCCCGTAAATCAGATTGGACCCCACAACCCGGCACATCACAGGCCTTGGATCTCTACATAAAGACCACCTCACGTGAGATACAACAACTGTGCCCTAGAAAACTTCACCGCTCTAATTTATCTCCCTCTGAGTGTCGGGCCCTCTCTAATCTCCGCCGCCGGGAGGACATTGTCATCAAACCGGCAGACAAGAGGGGAGCGGTGGTAGTTTGGCGTAAAGACTTATACATTTCAGAGGGCAACAAACAGTTATCCAATACCACGTTTTCTAAACCCCGCCCTGATGACGCTACTGTCCTCCACAACAAGCAGGTCCAATGCGCCATCAAGGAACTGATCCGAGACAACCTCCTTCCTCCAAGTGCGTCCCGCCTCATTATCCCAAATAGTGGTCTTGGGAAACCATCATCCTACATGCTCCCCAAAATTCACAAAATCGACAATCCTGGACGCCCCATCGTGTCAGCGTGTGCTTGCCCGACTGAACACATATCAGACTATCTAGACAGTGTCTTCCAGCCTATGGTCGTTAGTCTTCCCTCATATGCCAAGGACACAAACCATGTCTTGAGTATCTTCTCTTCCATCTCTCTCTCTCCCGTGGTCGATCATAACAAGTTTTTACCCTTGATGTTTGCTCCCTCTACACCTCTATTCCTCACTCCGACGGCATCCTGGCTCTACGTTTCTTTCTTGGCCAGAGGCAACACCCCTCTGTTGATACTGCCACTCTTCTCCGCCTTACTGAGCTTGTACTCAACCTCAACACCTTTGAGTTCGATGGTAACTTCTATGACCAAGTTAGTGGAGTAGCCATGGGCACCAAGATGGGTCCCAGCTATGCTTGCCTATTTATGGGTTACCTGGAACACCAAATTCTCAATTCGTATCAAGGTCCCCTTCCCATCATATACCTCCGGTACATTGATGACTGCTTCGGACCTACCGATCTACCTGAGGATGACCTCTCCAGGTTTATCGACTACATTGGTAGCTATCACAAAGCTATCAAGATCACATCTTGTATATCCACTTCCTCTGTTACCTTCCTAGATCTTATTGTTTCTTTGGGTACTTCTGGTCTCCACACCTCGGTTTTCTATAAACCCACAGACGCCCATTGCTATCTTCTTTATACTTCATCAGATTCACCTTCTTGTCGTGATGAAATCCCGTTCTCACAGTTATTGCGTCTCCGTCGCATCTGCCAGATGGCCAAGATTTCCTCCAACAGGCTCACCTCATGTTAGGTTTCTTCAGCCGTTGGCTTTATCCACATTCGATCCTCCAGTCTGCTCTCAAGCGAGTCCTCCTTATCTCCTGTCCCGAGGCACTCACTCCTTCCAACCGCCCCCCTCCCCTCTGAGAGAACCATACTCACTCTCACCTACCATCCTCACAACTTAGCTGCTGTGAAGATACTCAACCACTACCGTTCCATTCTCCTCTCTGATCCCACTACCCGTCTACTTTTCAGTGATCCCCCGATGATCGCCTTCAAGCGCGACAGGAATTTGGGAGATATTCTGGTTAGGAGCCATCTCCCTCGCTCTTCGGTACGGCCCCTTGTGGTCGGAACTGTATCACCTGTGCCTATGTGCTCCCTACTGACTCGGTCTTATTCCGTAATGGACGGTTCGAGATCAAGCATGGCTTCACATGTGTGTCCCGTAACATCATTTATGCCATCATATGCCAACGATGCCACATGACGTACATTGGCGAGGTTGGAAGACGATTATCAGAAAGATTTTGTGAACATCTACGAGATGTTCAACAGAATACTGGCACTCCAGTGTCTTCCCATTTCAACTCCCCAGATCACAAGGGCAAAGACGACATCCGTATCACTGGTATTGTCCTTTGTCACTCTTGCGACCGCAGCCGATTCGCTTTGGATAATCGCCTCATAGTCCAGTATGGCTCGCTGACCCCACGAGGCATGAATGTATCACACTCGTACACATAGTTCCCTTTCGGTTACTCCTTCCCTTTTGCATAGTCTTTTCTACTGCCCATGTTTGGGCTCTTTAATCTGTCTACTATGCCATGCCATTCATAGCTCACCTCCACTAGTCCCCATTGAAACACGTCGGTGTTCTCCTACACCTCTTTTTTCTGTGCTACTTACCCCTCATATGTTTTTATTGTACCCCACTCTCAGCCTTTTGAGTACTTGTTATTCTACTGTTCTATTCATTCTCCTCTGTTTTTCCACACTGAGCCCGGTGTGTACTCTTCTGGTGATATGTGCGTTGTGTGCACATTTCTACACATATATGATTGTCCCTATATAGGTGTGCACATGCATGTGTGTGTACATATGTATGGGTATATATATATATATATACACATGCTTGTATGTGTATGCAGGTATGTATGCACATATATATATATATATATATATATATATATATATATATATATATGTGTGTGTACACACACATGCATGTGCACACCTATACAGGGACAATCATATATGTGTAGAAATGTGAAAAAAAGTGAAAATGTGGAGAAAAAAAAATGACTTCCCTGTTATGCACCGTGGTCAGAACGGGAAAAGGACGAGTCACATGGGTCTAGCTGTAATTATACCCTCTGGTCAGGTGAAGGGTTCTAAAAATACACGAGTGAGGTGAACGCTGTCTAGGTAACCTCGACTGCAAAGACACTGACAATGTCTGAAAGTATCTAAGTTTCCGTAAATACATGTATACACACACAGAGATGCATGTATACATATATACACGTACAAACAGACATGCATCTACTTATACATATCAACATACACCTACATATACATTGTACGTACAATGTATAAGTAGATGCATGTCTGTTTGTACGTGTATATATGTATACATGTATCTGTGTGTGTGTATACATGTATTTACGGAAACTTAGATACTTTCAGACATTGTCAGTGTCTTTGCAGTCGAGGTTACCTAGACAGCGTTCACCTCACTCGTGTATTTTTAGAACCCTTCACCTGACCAGAGGGTATAATTACAGCTAGACCCATGTGACTCGTTCTTTTCCCGTTCTGACCACGGTGCATAACAGGGAAGTCATTTTCTTTTCTTTTCGTTAACCAATTTCGATTATTTTGTTTTGGATGTTTCGTTACTCGTTAGCTATGTAGGATTAGTTTATTTACTTACATATCTGAATGTGCGTGTTGTTTGTTTGTTCCTGCTGAAGGCCTATTGGGCCGAAACGTCATTCAAATCTATGTGGTCTACTAATCACGTAAAGCTTTTACCATACCATTTTTTTCAATTTTTTTTTTCAATTTTCCCTCACATTCAGCTTCACTGCAGCTTCGTATGTTTAAGCATTCATTTGTATTTCTTTGCTTTAACAACCTACTACTACAGACTGGATCATGTTTGATCATATTTTGGGGTCGCTGTAGTATAATTTAAAAATGTAGCTTCCCTCCCCCCCCCAACCCCCTTTTCCGAAAGACGTGACTTTGGTGTTCAACCAATCTTTGAAAATGTGTACCAGATGTTTTGTTATTGCAAATACATCTGCTATACGTGGTGCTGATCACACTGCCAATTAATGGTTGTTGATTCCCTGTAAGCCTCTCTCTTGTATCTCTAACAAGGCGCCCAAAACTTGCTGAATGTGTAGACCATTTGCACTTATAAAACTTACAAAAAGTTTGATATAAATAAATGGTTATTACTATATCTTCAAACTTAATCAAGTTAAGGCCCTCATAACTTATGCCTGACCATTGTAAAGAAAAACAAACGAAATCATTTGGGAGTTTGAAATTACATAACATTCAGCATGAACATGTCTTCCGGGACATGACGAGTGAGATTTTCTTACTGTCATTGTTTCGTTCAAAACAATTATTCAAAGATCTTCTCTCCATATAAGCTCTTTGTCAAAACTATCGTATGCTTCCTTGTCGTCTTGTATTCATTGAACATAAACATCCACATTCTTGGATCCAGCCATGAAATGACCGTTTCTCTAAAATATGCATTGTTTTCTTCTCAGAATTTGATATTGAACGATACATAATTTCCCGTTTAGTTTATATGTAGAAATATTGATAAATCTTCGTCGCGATGTTTTGAAGTGCAATGATTTCCACCGATACACTCTTTGTCAAATACATTAGTCCACGACGAGTTTTATACACCTTTGAAATGAACTGTAACACGCAGGCTGTTTCCACTTCTCTATTCAGTGAAAGAGTGAGTGCCTAGTTTCCACGAATTCGTGAGAAAATTAATTTTTGTTTAAAATTGTGAGTGTAATGTTGACCAGTAGAAGCTGTAAATATTCGATTTGACTAACTATATATTATATACGTATACATATATATCTTTGCTTTTTTTTGACAACAGAAGTAGTGGAGATCTGGCTAGAGGCAGAGATTTTTTTTCAGACGGGCTGAGGTGAATGCAAAGATAATGCGACCCGCTGTTGATATTTATTGTTAAATACCGAAAATAAGACAAAATTAAACCATCTGTTCGTATCCAGCGCATATTTGTTACACAACGTCGTGGCAATAAACAGTTGACATACACAATGTCATGGCAATAAACAGTTGACATACACAATGTCATGGCAATAAACAGTTGACATACACAATGTCATGGCAATAAACAGTTGACATACACAATGTCATGGCAATAAACAGTTGACATATACAATGTCAACAACTGAAACCAAACAGTTATTAAATTATTGCATTTTGAAGAGGGGTACGAGTTTGAAACCAGTCCTGGACCCTATATGCAAGAACAATAAGAAAAAATAAACTTTACTGAGATGAAATGTGTTATATTAATGTCAAAAAAACAGTATGATAGATAAGATCAGAAATGAAAAACTGAGAAAAAAAGCTAAGGAGTAACCCCCGCCATAGAATATATAAAGAAACAACAGATACAACTGTTTGGCCACGTGACAAGGCAAAAAGATCAAAACAAAGCACAACAAGCCTTCAATAAACATTGCGAGAACACCATACCCAAGGGTCGACAACGAAAAAAAGATGAATTGATAGAATATTAGAAACACTAGGAAACACAACAGCAGTAGAGGCGAACAGAACGGCAAAAGACCGCAACTGATATCTCCCCTCGACGCTGAAAGGCAAATGAAGAAGGAAAGTAGAAGAAAGTACTTTAGAGACATGAGATAAGCGGGGCGACGCCCACGTTGAAGTGACCAATCAAATCGCTCGACCCATGCAGCGCGCAAATACAATTTGTCTTCCGCCATTTTCTCCCGCAAATGTAAACACTAATGGTGTCTTCTTAGTCTGGTGTTCTTCATGAAGTAATCGATTTATCAACAGTTTCACAATGTTAACGGGTTGTTCTTTACAGTTTAATAATGACATTCACTTATCTATAGCATAGTTATTACGCTTAAGAACATTAGCATGATCTTATAGTTCGATTTTTTTTGGGTAAAAGTAGAAGATCCACTCACTCGTCTGTGGTGTGTGGGGCTCTCCTGTCTGACTGTGACTGTTGTGAACAGTTGTGTCTCCTCAGCTGCTTCCAGCAGCTGGTGAGTTCGTTTTCATTTCACTAATTTGACTAATCTCAGTGAGACTCAGTCATCTGACAGTAAGTAAGTTAAACTGTGAAATTTATTTGATGCTGATAAGTTATCATAAATAATGAAAATATTAATATTGAAATGAAATGTCATACAGTGCAGTGAGTGAGTATGTCACTTTTTTTGTCAGTATGATGTTGTTTTAGTTTAGTTTATTTTGTAGTCAGTCATGACTCATGACTGCCACTTGACTACTACTGACAGTGACAGACATATAAAAAGATGATCTTAATATGTGTGTTAGTTGTTATAAAACTTCAAAGTAGTAGTAATGTTGTAAGTATTTAGTATATTAAGTATAAATAATAGACAACATCAACAATTGTCACGATCGGCGATCGGATGTCGTGATGATGGTCATATTATTCAAGATTGGGTAATTTCCTAGTTTGATCAGATATATTATTTCAGTTGGAAGAGTGATGTCCCCTAAAATGTCTGCCAAAATACAGTGGTTCTACGCATTCTTGGCGTTGGGGTCATTACGCTGGCATGTAATCATTTCGGAGTATCTGTTGATTGGGCGTTGGGTCCAGGGGTTAGGTTTAGCTTTAGTGTTAAATATTTATAAATATATTATAACGCGTGACAAAAACGACGCCACTCGGCCTAATTATGATCTTCTTATCGAAGGGAATTGTGCGGTTGATTACCAATCGCCGTAATTTACTGCCAAATGTTGGAAGATTGTCAAACTTTGGCTATTAATTAAAATGCACACACACACACATAAATACAAAAAATATCTAGAAATAGCTTTATGAAACACAATGCAACGTCTGTATTACCTCAAATTACCTGTCAGCGATTAGCAATCTGGTGCGGAGCTTGAGAATAACAACGAGTGTGATGAAAGTCCTCAAAAGGACCATAGTGAAAACTCTAGGCAATCTAAAATAGTTAATTGTGAATGTTTGGTTGTCCTGAAAAGGACAGTTGTGAAGTGGGCAGGTTTGGAGCAATCTTATGTTGTCCTGAAAAGGACAGTAGTTTGCAGGGATGTGATGATTTTACACAGGATAACTCTCTGCAATTCCTGTAATTAGCGTCCCTAGGACGTTCCCTTGTCTGATTTCATTTCTGAAGGCGAACTCGTGTAGAAACGATGGGAACAATGTACGCCTAGTGCCGAACTGTCTCTTCAATTTCCTTTTGGCCCGCATCCACATATTTTCAATATTCTGTGTGTGAATTTCGGGATCATCTGGGTCGACAAAATTCTCTTGATGGATGACTGAACAATGGGTATAAATACCATTTGCAATTCGACTGATATTGGCATATGCAGACCAGCCGTCAGAAATAATGTGGCTTCCAGGTAAAATATGGGCAACTATCTCTTTTGTTAAAGTAGCCTCGGAGCGATCTGGTACTTCTACTAGAAAGCATTTTCCTGAAATCCTTTCTATTCCACCGAACACCCAGTGACCCTCATTCCATTGTCCCCTGTGATATTTTCGGTGAAAATATTTGGACTCGTCAATTTCCACAACGATTGGTTGGCCTAGAATGTCCATACCACCAATTTGACTGAAGTGTCTGACCATGTATTTCTCACATTCCTCGCGTAAAAAATTACACCAATCCACTACAGTATTTTTATTGACGCCTGCCTCATGCTGGATCAAGCTCTGTGGAAAATCGCTGCTCCAACAGTAGATCATAATTAAAATTTGTTTTAGTGATAGATGGCTCTTTGTGAAAAATGATCCATCACGAACAGACTTTCCAAAACTGCACCCCTGACATGACCACTGATAGCCATCTACTCCTCTGCTGTAGGCTACTAAACGCGCAGGCATATGACAAATGTTGCATAGACACGTATTTATTATTAGTCTACGCTTAGCTAACCACTGAATACACAATTTATTAGTGGCAATCTCGGGAATCAGAGTTAGTAAATTCCATCTATCCTCTGCAATGATGTCATGAAAAGTCATGATCTGCCCAACATTCACAACTTCAGTTGGGGCTCTAGGTCGCCCGGTCATTTTGCAAATACAGTAGTACCAAATTCAAGTAAGTGAACTCAGAACTGCTTAGCTGGTTTTTAAATATTAGACAAACTAGCCTATATATATAGGCGGATAATTAGTAAGAAGAAGCATAAGAAAGGATAGGGGTTCAGCCAATTATTAATTAACATCTCGATTTGGACGCAGACGCTGACCCGAACGCCACGCTGACCCAAACGCCAGTGTGAGTGACACATGCCAGCGTAATGACCCCAACGCCAAGAATGCGTAGAACCACTGTATTTTGGCAGACATATTTTAGGGGACATCACTCTTCCAAACTGAAATAATATATCTGATCAAACTAGGAAATTACCCAAGATTGATTGATTGTAATAATAGTAATATATATAAACGTGGTATAAGGTGGTATGCTGATGATACACTGATACAGTCTTAATCCCTAAGAGTGAAAATGAGTTGTAAGAAATGTTGGACATTATAGTGAAATAAAGCAAAAATAAAGGACTCAGCCTTAATAGCAAAAAGACAGAGGTAATGGTAACAACAAAGAAAAAGACATCACCTCAGTGCAAAATAAAGACTAGTGGAACAATATTAAAACAGATAAATGAATTTAAATATTTGGGAACTTTGCTAACCTCAGACGGAAGATGTACAAAAGAGGTGAGATGCAGAATGGCTCAGGCAAAAGCAACTTTTAACTACTTTACAAAAAATAAGGAAGATACTATGCAATCCATTTTTAACAATAGAAACAAGAAAAAGAGTTCTTAAATGTTACGTAGAGCCAGTCTTAACATATGGATGCGAATCATGGACAATAGGACAACAGACAAGAAAACACTGAAGTCTGTAGAAATATGGTTTTACAGAAGAATGTTGAGAATACCATGGACAGCTAAGAAGAGTAATGAAGATGTTATGAAAGAGGTCAAAGCAAAAAGAGAGCTAATTTCCAATATTAGGAAGAAATAATCATCATTTTCTGGCCATGTAATGAGAAGAGAACAACTGGAATATATAATATTGTAACAAATGGAAAAATTGAGGGATGAAGAGACAGAGGGAAGCAAAGAGAAAAAATAACAGACAGCTTAAGAGAATGGCTTGGCAGAAGGTCAACAACAGAAATGATAAATAGCTGCTGAGATCGAAAGTTGCGGAGAGACATGATCACCTACGCCAGTAGGCCCGGTACTTGATGATGATGATATAAATTATAAGTATTATATTATTATTCATTAGGAAGTACTTGATCTAGAGTTAGTACTTCTTACTTCTTAGGTACTACAACTAAACAATTGAGTCTACTCAAAAACTGAAATATTTACTGTATTTTTATAATCATCACTTATATTATAATCACTCCTCTTTATTTCTTTGTTTAAAAGAGACGTTATGTGGGTGTTGATACATTCTATTGTGGTTTGCTGCTGATATTTGCACCTTTTGATCCAACATGTCCGACTTCAGCACAGCATTTTTTAGTATCAGGTTGTTGCTTTTCCTCTTTGATCCTTACTGTTCTGTGTTTCCAAAATCACCAGAGGAGGTGTTGTACTATCAACTGTTGCTGCTGCTCATCCTGACATAAGTGGTCAGCTATAAGTTACAGACCACATACTGCCCTGATGCTATACAGACTTCTTTGTTTTCCTCTAAACTATAATTCAAGCTTTGTCTTATCTAAAAGTAAGGTAAAGTACGAGACTTGAATTGGAGTCCTAGCACGCGAGTTTTCACCCATATGTGCTCAGATACCTATCCAAAAGTGTAAAAGTGCAGATACCTACCATTTCTGCGAGCCACTGAGTTGACCGTGGTGGTATTTTTTTTTTTCCAACCACGAGTACAACTCACACTGCTTCCAGTGGGAATCCTACACTGGTTGTCAAATGTCGGTAGCCCAGTCAAGTGGTTTTCCCAACTACCAAGTGCCCCCACCCAATGTCTTATCTATCCATACTTACCTGAAGAGTTGTTGGAACTATTTATCATGGATCATATGTTAAGATAATATAGAGTGGCAGTGTACCAAATACAGTCTCTTGTGGCAAGGCGCTATGTCGAGGAGCACATGCTTGGTCCTGGTTTAGACTGTCTATTGTTTTTTTTCCCCTGCTATTTGTGGATCATCATGAGAAGAGGAAAGTTGGAATACTTGGTTATAACTGCCAAAATAAAAGGAAAGAGATCGCGGACGACAAAGAGAGAAAATACTGGTTAGCTTGGTGTCATGGCATGGAAAACAGTCAACAACAGAACTGATACGATGCACTGTGGATAGAAGATTGTGGAGGGACATGGTCACCTACGCCAATCGGTATGGCACATGATGATGATTTGTGGATCTTTAGAATTATGGAAATGTACCAGTCAAATACAAGTGGATAAAGAGATACAGCGAAGACGATGGCGCTGGATAGGACACACACTATGGAGGCCAACTGAGAGTATTACACAACAGGCCTTTTTTGGAATCCCCAGGGGTAAAGACAAAGAGGAAGACCAAGGAATTCTTGGAGAAGACAGATAGAAGCAGAGATGAAGATGATGGGGAAGACATGGAATGATCTTAAAAGAATGGCAAAAAACAGAATGACTTGGAAAATGTTTGTTGAAGACCTATGCTCCACTGGGAGCTAAAATGTAGAAGAAGAACTCTCTGTTTCTCTCTTTCACTTTTCGTCTGTCTTCAAACACCCATGTTTGAGAAAAAATGATAAATGTAACCCATTATGTCATTGGTGTATGTGAAATATGTTGGTGCTAATTTTTTTCCTATGGCCATTTAAAGACGATGGTCATATGTTGGACATGTGATGAGAAGAGATAATAACCGAATAGCAAAGCAAGCTCTCATGTGGGAAACAACAGGTAAAAGGAAAAGAGGAAGACCCAGAGAGACACTGAAAACATTGATGAGAGAGGCAAAAGCAGCAGGAATCAGCTCCCACAATGAGATAGAGTTGCTTGCACAGAACAGAGACAAATGGCGATATTTGATAAAATATCTTTAAAAGAATTGAAAACTGCTAGAATACAAAGTTAGATGAGAGAAGGAGTATCTTGGTCTACGCCCTATGGGCCGGCTACGGCTCTAACGGTCAATAGATAGATAGATTAAAAAATTAATGAGGTTTTAGAACCATGCCAGGCCGCATCAAAAATAATCTTTTACCCTTTTCCATGTTCATTGCGGAGTGTACTAACTACTTTGTAAGTGCAGCTTCTTAGTTTGAAGTTAAAAGGTAAAGACCAAGTAATCTGGTAGAAAATAACATCTTCTGTAACAAAAAGAATAAATTCTTTAAAGCCAAATATAAAAAGTGAGAAATATGAAGATGTGCAATCATATACTGAAAATATGAAGATGTGCAATCATATACTGAAAATATGAAGATGTGCAATCATATATTGAAAATATGAATGGAGATTGAGCAATATTTGGAAGGTGTGGCTCAGCTGGTTTGATTAGTTTAAGAAAAAAAAAGTTTGATATTTGTTGACTGCAGATCATCATCAGGTCGCATATCCTTTGCAAAATGTTGCATTCACCACAGCCTGTCTGAAAGAGTAGATGTCTTTTGCTAGATCTGTCACAGAACGTTGCATTCACCACAGCCTGTCTGAAAGAGTAGATGTCTTTTGCTAGATCTGTCATAGAATGCTGCATTCACCACAGCCTGTCTGAAAGAGTAGATGTCTTTTGCTAGATCTGTCACAGAACGTTGCATTCACCACAGCCTGTCTGAAAGAGTAGATGTCTTTTGCTAGATCTGCCACAGAACGTTGCATTCACCACAGCCTGTCTGAAAGAGTAGATGTCTTTTGCTAGATCTGCCACAGAACGTTGCATTCACCACAGCCTGTCTGAAAGAGTAGATGTCTTTTGCTAGATCTGTCACAGAACGTTGCATTCACCACAGCCTGTCTGAAAGAGTAGATGTCTTTTGCTAGATCTGTCACAGAACGTTGCATTCACCACAGCCTGTCTGAAAGAGTAGATGTCTTTTGCTAGATCTGTCACAGAACGTTGCATTCACCACAGCCTGTCTGAAAGAGTAGATGTCTTTTGCTAGATCTCCCACAGAGCGCTGCCTACACCACAGCCCATCTGAAAGAGTCTCTGTCTCTAGCCAGATCTCCCTGCATAGAATGCTACCTTCACCACAGCATTTCAATAGATTTAATTTCACAGGTACTCAATTTCTTCATTTTCTGACTGTAGATACCAGCTCAATTTCAAGGTAAAATGTCACACTGAAAGAAAAGCTTTGTTCCATATTTTGGGTGATTACAGGATTAGCTCACATCTGAAAGGAAGATTTTCTCCATGTAAGTAATTCTGTTGTGCTCATTTATGTTCTTTGTTTTATTTCAGTACAATCAATTAGGAGCCGTGATAGCTCAGTGGTTAGTGAACTGGACTACCACGGACAAGGGGTAGGGTTCGATCCCAACCGACGGCTTCCGGGTTCACCCAGCCTTAAATGGGTACTGGATTTTTTTACGGGAAAGTAAAGCAGCATGGGCGTAATACTGACCACATTACCCAAAAAATCATGTGCTGAAGGTCTGTAAAATATAGGGTCACTAACACCATATTTCCCTATACGCCACTTGGCGTGACGGGGGTACTTTACTTTTTTTATTTTACAATCAATTACTTTTAAGAAAAAATCCAAACTTGGGGACACAGAAATAGAAGGCAAACAGATAAATGTTGTTGGCGATGAACGTGTGTTCAAGTGTGGCAATTTCCAGGGTTTCTGGTTATATCTTACCCCTTTAAATTTCATCTGATTTTCTTTCTTGTTCTATTTTATCCTTTAACCTCAAATGACTTTCTTTTCAGTCTTCTTTGTGGATTTTCTCATGTTCACCATATCTTTCTAATGATTAAAGTTAGCCTCAATATATTCTTGTTAGTTTAATAGGTGCTCAATTTCTTCATTTTAATTAGTCACAGTTTGATAATCATAGTTAATTTTGTGTTGACCAGCAACCCACACACAAACAGTCAATAAAGATATTTTTGGTAAACATTTTTTAAAAACATATCGAACATTTCCACACACTCACATATTTAATGAGACATTTGTCTTCTCTCCCCCCCCATCTCATGAATGTGAGAACAATTCTGATTTTGATTATTTCGAGAAATGGAGTGGTCCAGATGTAAGACGTTGCCCTCTAGACAGGAAAGTCCTGGATTCCAGTCCCAGGCTTGTACTACCAAGAATCCATAGTTTCTTTGTGACTTCCTGGTCTCTTGGTAGTAAGTAAGATCCAATTTCTAGCCCTCTCAGATAACAGTGGAAAAACTGAAGTTTCCTTGAGCACGCTCATAAGCTGTTGGCAGTTAAAAGTTTACAAGAGTAGGTCAGAAATGGCAGCTTCCCTGGCAGAAATTGTTAAGTAAATCTACCCACGACGATATGTGTGTGTGTTGAAAGGTGCACATATCACAGCTTTGTGATAAAACTAGTATCACCACAACACATCCATGGCCACTAATTGGGCGAATACTAAGAAAAAGAAGAAGGATCATTTCGATCAGGGGTGATATAAAATATCACTGTCATGGGGCATGCTGCCTTTATTCGCCAACATGCTACCCTCCACCACCCTCTTGTAAGAACCCCCTGGGTGACCCCATAAAAGTGAGTTGGGGGTGGGGTGGGGGGGGGGGGTGTTAAAATGTGGGTATCTGATCAAGTAGAAAGATGTAGGACACCAATCGGGAAAATGTTATACATCTGGTTACCCATAATGAAAGTGAACTACAAACTGTAAGAATTATTTGCGAACTCATCGTTGACCTCTGAACTAGGACCTGAGTCTGAATCTTGCAAAGAAATGGTTCTCTTCAACAATCCAACTTTCTGCGTGGCCGCACCCTCCTCTGACCTCTGGGTAATGAGGTCTGATGTCTAACCCCATTAGATAATGGCACTGATCTCTGGGTAATGAGGTCTGATGTCTAACCCCATTAGATAATGGCACTGACCTCTGGGTAATGAGGTCTGATGTCTAACACCATTAGATAATGGCACTGACCTCTGGGTAATGAGGTCTGATGTCTAACCCCATTAGATAATGGCACTGACCTCTGGGTAATGATGTCTGATGTCTAACCCCATTAGATAATGACAAAAAAACCTTTAAAACCCCACATTCACCCTGAAGAATCCTTGGTAGTTAAAAAATAAATAAAAAAAAAGGGGGAAAAAAAGACATTACACAGGGAAAATGGCTAAACAATGAAAGATCTACTGATATCAAAGATGAACGTTTCAGTCCAAAAGGCATGCATATCACGTCTTGCCATAGATTAGCGATATAGTTCATTCACTCCCCCTTAACTGGTAAACACAGAAGAAGAAATGTTGTATATATTTCTAAACATCTTATAATTTAATGTGAAATAAGAATTGTAGAATGAAGCTTTATCTTCAGGCTTTCATTATCAGTACGTTTTGCTTGTTAAGTGATATCGATGATCCTCGAAGGACACACCACATTCTGGTTGTATTTGTATATATGTTTTCAGATAGTAGTATGTTTTCAGATAGTAGTATGTTTTCAGATAGTACATTTTCAGATAGTAGTATGTTTTCAGATAGTACATTTTCAGATAGTAGTATGTTTTCAGATAGTAGTATGTTTTCAGATAGTAGTATGTTTTCAGATAGTATTATCTTTTAAGATAGTTTATGTTTTCAGATAGTAGTATGTTTTCAGATAGTATTATCTTTTAAGATAGTTTATGTTTTCAGATAGTAGTATGTTTTCAGATCGTAGTATGTTTTCATATAGTAGTATATTTCACCATAGATTTTAGAAGCAGTGATCTCTGCAATATGTGCCATTTTGGCACGCAAGGTTTCTTTTTTTGAGATTGTGGTTCTGCCCTATGTGCCATCTTCGGCTTGAAAGGACAATAGATAGATAGAGTATATTTCATATAGTAGTATGTTTTCAGATAGTAGTATGTTTTCAGATGGTAGTTTGTTTTCAGATAGTAGTATGTTTTCAGATGGTAGTTTGTTTTCAGATGGTAGTTTGTTTTCAGATAGTAGTATGTAAGAGAAGACAGGATGGAGTGTCTAAACTTTGTTGACATGTCAACTTTGGATCTGATTGCTGGAATGGATGTCAACCCTGGGTGTACACCAATCAAATCCTCCAACCAGGCAGATGGTGGTCATGATGACAATGACGAGGTATTTGGTAAGTGAAAGGAGTTACGTTAATTTGTTTGATAAAGAGTGACATATTTTTAGTGTCTTCACACAGGACTTACAGTCTACCTCACGTACGTCCCTATACAAGGCGAGCTTTTCAGTCTCAGTAAGAGAATCGATGTCTGCTATCTTTGCCTCTCTTGTTAGCATTTCTTGAGGTCAAGCTTTTTTCTTTCCCGTGCTTTTTCCGTTTGAGGGTTTGCTTTTTGATGGGCCGCTTATCTCCCCTTATCATGTGACCAACATATGCCCACCTTTCCTTCATGGTTGTAGATAGCGCTGATGGTTGTGGTTTATTTGTGCGTTTGGCCCAACACATCCAACTTTCAGCACATTTTAGAGTACAGGGTTGCCTTCTCTTTTTGATTCCCTACTTGCTCAGTCAGACTGAATAGTCTGTTTGGAGGAGCACCACTGGGAGGTGAAACTGAGTCTTGATCAGCTCAGTTGTTCGCTGATCCTGATGCATGCAGTCAGCTGTGGGTCTCTCCTCACTCAGCTTATTTGTTCGCTGATCCTGATGCATGCAGTCAGCTGTGGGTCTCTCCTCACTCAGCTTATTTGTTCGCTGATCCTGATGCATGCAGTCAGCTGTGGGTCTCTCCTCACTCAGCTTATTTGTTCGCTGATCCTGACGCATGCAGTCAGCTGTGGATCTGAATGTCTAGCCCTCTCTGGGTAGTGAGATCCAATGTCTAGTCCTCTCTGGGTAGTGAGATCCAATGTCTAGCTCTCTCTTGTTAGTGAGATCCAATGTCTAGCTCTCTCTGGTTAATGAGATCCAATGTCTAGCCTTCTCTGGGTTGTGAGGTCCAATGTCTAGCTCTCTCTGGGTAAAGTGAGATCCAATGTCTTGCTCTCTCTGGGTAGTGAGATCCAATGTCTAACTCTCTCTGGTTAGTGAGATCCAATGTCCAGCCCTCTCTGGATAGTGAGGTCCAATGTCTATAGCTCGTTTCAAATCATGTGCCAAACTTTTAAAATCGATATCTTTTTAACTATTAATGACCATAGTTTTTCTACCCAGTCACTACTGTTTTGCCACAGTTATTTTTCCTGAAAAATACTTCTTTCACTAAATCTTTCATATTTTCACTATAAAAAGTCATAGACATATAAATTAGGCATCAAATTGAAGGGCAAAGGACACAGATTCATAATCAGAAACAATATGTTGGAAAAAAAATTGAAGGATAAGAATTTAAGCAATTAATAATTAAAATTAAAAAAAAAAAAAAAAAAAAATTAATATAAAAATTGGTACTCAACTACCCAAAATGGGTGTGGTTTTTAATCCAACGGTACTGGAAATGTGCTTCCAAGTAAATATATCCACTTCTGAATAAATTAGGAAAGTTTCACTATCCTACGGAAACTAGTTTGCACTATACACACAATTCTTCATGGCATGTAATTTTTATGTGAAATTTTTACTCCACAGTTATTTTTCCTGAAAAATACTTCTTTCACTAAATCTTTCATATTTTCACTATAACAAGTCATAGACATATAAATTAGGCATCAAATTGAAGGGCAAAGGACACAGATTCATAATCAGAAACAATATTTTTGAAAAAAAAATTGAAGGATAAGAATTTAAGCAATTAATATTTAAAATTTGTTGAAAAAAATTTTTTTTAATATAAAAATTGGTACTCGCCTACCCAAAATGGGTGTGATGGTTAATCCAACAGTGCTGGAAATGTGTTTCCAAGTAAATATATCCACTTCTGAACAAATTAGGAAAGTTTCACTATCCTACGGAAACTAGTTTGCACTATACACACAATTCTTCATGGTATGTCATTTTTATGTGAAATTTTTATGTACTTAAGAAGGGAGGTGTGGCAGTCAACTAAATATATTACACGGGTAAATAGATTAAATTAAAAGTTTATGTACAATATTTACATAGCCGCAACATTTTAATTAATTTATTTACAAGTCTGAATCAAATGTGGCCTTTGTGTGCCACAGTTTGAAACAGTGTTTTGGATGCAGATGCGGCATACCATCACATCCTTCACACAAAAAATTAGTCCGTCTTGGGGCACTAGGTTTGCTACAAACCTTACACCTGCGTTCCTTGTCGCTGTAGGAAATCATATGTTTTGTCCCCGCTAACCGCTGTATGGGGTTAGATATCTTTGGTCTGCCTGTTGAGACTCTGATGGCCCTCTCAGGTTCAGGCATGATATCAGCAGCCAGCCGAAGCAGGAAATCAATTAGAGATAACTTGAACTGCTTGAGATTAATTTTCTTGGCACTCACCAATTTATATAAAATAAAAGCATTGGTGCAAACTATCTCCATCACCCAATGAAATATCTTCTTCCACCACTTCTTGCTCCGTCGCTTATGAACACCGTAGTAGCCAATCATTTGGTCGGCGCGGTCACAACCATTCATGTTTCGATGGCAATGGTCGTTGCCAAAAATTTAAAAAATTCATACCGTGAAAACTCCTTCCAATTGTTGAAACAAGACCTCTTTAACGCTGGTGTATTTGTACTTATTTTATGTGCAGCATATTCATTTATGGAATTGACAATAAAATCAACAATATTGTCAGTAAGCAATACCTTGTAACAGTCAAAGGGTGAGGACTGTTCACTGAGGCCAGACTTTTCATTGACTCCAGGACTGCAACCTTTTTAGGATGAAATCTAAAATTGTTGAAAGTAACAGTTTCATCATTGCTACTGTTGGTGGTGTTACTGTTTGGTACTAAATTCCACTCACAAGAGCTGCCCCTAGTACCACTAGAAGACACTTTAGGCAATATTTTTCTACGCTTGGCACTGGGTCCAGGTTTCTGTAGCTCCCCTTCAGAACTGCTGGAACTACTAAGAATATTTGCTTCTTCGTCAGAGCTACTAAAACTAACATCATTGAGATCACTATCACATTCAAAGTCCTCATAACATAATTCTCTAGCTTTATCTGCTGTTAATAATAAGTTGCGTTTAAAAGCAAACGATACTTCACTGCTGCTAGCCATTTTTAACTTGTAAACACAAATCAGCTGATTGAATACTTAAAAAAAAACTCAAATTTCGACGATATTGTGAACAAAACAACACGCTGGATTAATCTAAGCTTTTCAAAAGACAGGAAATTCGGTTAGAGCGATATTCCTTCCGGATGCAGCAGTTTAAAATGTTTAATTTTCATAGTAACGAAACAAAATGAAAGCGACTTTGTCAGAGTTCTTTTGGCAGAAATGTGATTAAGCAAGCGTCGATGACAGAGCTCGCACGGACGTAAAGAGTTAATCTCTTTTTGTAATTTTTTCAAAATTTGCATGTAAAGTTATAATGATTAGAACCCAACAGGGAATTAATTTCATTAAAAAAAACATTTGGTTATTATTGTTGCTTATTTGATTTATATAAATTTATAACGACCCATTGATGTAGTCAAAACTTAATGTTTACAGTATTTTAAGTAAAAAATAGCGATTAAAAATCCATACACGTTACAATTGATGTTTTTGCACGCATTCCACGTGGGCTTTCTGACACAATTAGATACTTGTAGAAAACACGAGGCATTGTGTGTTCCATTTCCTTTCATTCAGCGGCGAAGCCGTCCTCGAACTGAGCAGACAATAATTCTCCTGGTGTTTTGTCTTATTAGGTTATTTCCCCATTACGGCCACGCCTTTACCTAGTGAAAATTAATCATAGACCAGCAACTACGGTAATTTCTATTCTTTAGGGCTTCACAATTTACAATTTTGACAAACATCAAAGAAATATCGCCGCTTTAAGAAAACTGCAGCTGCAAGATATTTGTTAACTCTTTACATCCGTGTGAGCTCTGTCATCGACGCTTGCTTAATCACATTTCTTCCACAAGAACGCTGACAAAGTCGCTTTCATTTTGTTTCGTTACTAAGAAAATTAAACATTTTAAACTACTGCATCCGGAAGGAATATCACTCTAATCGAATTTCCTGTCTTTTGACGAAGTTCTATTAATCGAGCGTGATGTTTTCTTCACAATATCGTCGAAATTTGAGTTGTTTTTTTTTAAGTATTCAATCAGCTGATTTGTGTTTACAAGTTAAAAATGGCTAGCAGCAGTGAAGTATCATTTGCTCCTAAACGCAAATTATTATTAACAGCAGATAAAGCTAGAGAATTATGTTATGAGGACTTTGAATATGATAGTGATCTCTATGATGTTAGTTTTAGTAGCTCTGACGAAGAAGCAAATATTCTTAGTAGTTCCAGCAGTTCTGAAGGGGAGCTACAGAAACCTGGACCCAGTGCCAAGCGTAGAAAAATATTGCCTAAAGTGTCTTCTAGTGGTACTAGGGGCAGCTCTTGTGAGTGGAATTTAGTACCAAACAGTAACACTACCAACAGTAGCAATGTTGAAACTGTTACTTTCAACAATTTTAGATTTCATCCTAAAGAAGGGCGCAGTCCTAGAGTCAATGAAAAGTCTGGCCTCAGTAAACAGTCATCACCCTTTGACTGTTACAAGGTATTGCTTACTGACAATACTGTTGATTTTATTGTCAATTCCATAAATGAATATGCTAGACATAAAATAAGTATAACCAGAGATCTTGTTTCAATAATTGGAAGGAGTTTTCTGAGTTTTCATGGTATGAATTTTTTTAATTTATGCCATCGGACTAGATGTCAGGCCCTCTCTGCGCGACTATTTCTCGTTGGAGACTGAATGTTTCAGTACTCCTTTTTATTTTAAAAATTTCAAACGAGATAGATTTTTTAGCATTTTCCAAACAATGCTGCTTGTTGGTGAGCCTGTATATGAAGGAAAAAACAAAATAGAGCCTTTTGTTGATCTGCTCACAGCCAATTTCAAAGCTGCGTTTACTCCCTTTCAAAATATTTCCATCGATGAAATGATTATTCGATTCAAAGGAAAGTGGAAGTACAAGCAGTTCAATGCGACAAAGCCAAGACAAAACATATGATTTCATACAGCGACAAGGAACGCAGATGTAAGGTTTGTAGCAAACCTAGTGCCCCAAGACAGACTAATTTTTTGTGTGAAGGATGTGATGATAGGCCGCATCTACATCCAAAACACTGTTTCAAACTGTGGCACACAAAGGCCACATTCAGACTTGTCAATAAATTAATTAAAATGCTGCGGCGTATATTGTACATCAACTTTAAATTTAATCTATTTACCTGTGTAATATATTTAGTTGACTGCCACACCCCCCTTCTTAAGTACAAAAAAAATTTCACATAAAAATGACATACCATAAAGAATTGTGTGTATAGTGCAAACTAGTTTCCGTAGAATAGTGAAACTTTCCTAATTTGTTCAGAAGTGGATATATTTACTTGGAAACACATTTCCAGCACTGTTGGATTACCATATACACCCATTTTGGGTAGGTGAGTACCAATTTTTATATTTAAAAAATTATTTTTTTTTTAATTTTAATTATTAATTGCTTAAATTTTTATCCTTCAATTTTTTTCCCAAAATATTGTTTCTGATTATGAATCTGTGTCCTTTTCCCTTCAATTTGATGCCTAATTTATATGTCTATGACTTTTTATAGTGAAAATATGAAAGATTTAGTGAAAGAAGTATTTTTCAGGAAAAATAACTGTGGCAAAACAGTAGTGACTGGGTAGAAAAACTACGGTCATTAAGAGTTAAATATACATTTAAAGGGTCTTTTGCATTCTAATAACATTTGGAAAATTTCAAAAGTTTTTAACAAACGGTTAGAGAGTAATAGCGTTTTGCAGTTGGGCACATGATTTGAAACGAGCTATAGCTCTCTTTGGGTAGTGAGATCCAATGTCTTGCTCTCTCTCTGGGTAGTGAGGTCCAATGTCTAGCCCTCTCTGTGTAGTGAAATCCAATGTAGTGAGATCCAATGTCTAGTCCTCTCTGGGTAGTGAGGTCCAATGTATAGCTCTCACTGGGTAGTGAGATCCAATGTCTAGCCCTCTCTTTGTAGTGGGATCCAATGTCTAGCCCGCTCGGATGACAGTGAAAAACAGGAGGTGAATGGAACACATGGTAAAGAGTCCTTCGCAGTTGGAAAGTGAAAAATGGCCGCTGCCAGGCAAATTTAACAGAAAAAAAAATCTACCCAAAACATTAAATCATTATGATAAAAATATGAGAGTACCTTTTAATTTGAAGAATAGCTGCCTGTATTGCAGGGGACACCTGCGCACATTGCTGCCGGTGTAAAAAAAATAGGAAAAAAGTGTTATTCATGCAAAATTCAGCCTGTCGGTACTAGATATATAAAGCTGGTGTATGCAAACAAAGAAACAAACAAAGTTATGGGGAATCACAGAAGACTTTAAACACACCATCTTGTCAGTGACCCTTTATGGTCTAAATATCTATAGCAATAGCTGATCGCTGCAGATGAAGATAATTAGAGCAAGTATCCCTACAGACTATATGATCACTGAAGATGAAGATAATTAGAGCAAGTATCCCTACAGACTATATGATCACTGAAGATGAAGATAATTAGAGCAAGTATCCCTACAGACTATATGATCGCTGAAGATGAAGATAATTAGAGCAAGTATCCCTACAGACTATATGATCGCTGAAGATGAAGATAATTAGAGCAAGTATCCCTACAGACTATATGATCGCTGAAGATGAAGATAATTAGAGCAAGTATCCCTACAGACTATATGGACTGAAACAGATGTTGTTATGGATCCGGTGGCCTTTGAGCTGACACCCTTCGATTCTAACTGAGACAGAAAGCGTTTAATGATGAAAAACATCCAAACTTAATAATCTAAAGAGCAATGTCCTGCTATTCAAGATTGACTGTGTCCAAGATATCCATCATTACCTGCCATAACCCTACTCTTCCAGAGAAAATCCTCTTATGTTCATTTTCGGAGACGAGGCAAAGAGAACCCCCAAAGAAATATTGGTTGTTTTAAAAAAATATTATTTGCGGAATTCAATACAGTTGTAAGCTAATATCTATTCATTTGTGAGCTAATATCTGTTCTTTCTGTGAGCTAATATCTGTTCATTCTGTGAGCTAATATCTGTTCATTTTGTGAGCTAATATCTGTTCATTCTGTGAGCTAATATCTGTTCATTCTGTGAGCTAATATCTATTCATTTTGTGAGCTAATATCTGTTCATTCTGTGAGCTAATATCTGTTCATTCTGTGAGCTAATATCTGTTCATTCTGTGAGCTAATATCTGTTCATTCTGTGAGCTAATATCTGTTCATTTTGTGAGCTAATATCTGTTCATTCTGTGAGCTAATATCTGTTCATTCTGTGAGCTAATATCTGTTCATTTTGTCCACAGAAGTTTACGCTTTAAAGCCAAATTCATGTCCGCTAAAAGCCACAAGTTCTCAACCAGCTTTTAGCTCACCACCATCAATTCTGAGACGAGGAAAGTACAAGCGGGTGAGGAGTTATCTTTGTACATGGAGCTAGTGGAAATTGTTTGTTTATTGCTAGGATCATCGTCATTTCATGCAGGACAAACCCATAGGTGTTCTGATATCTCCTTGAGGATTACGACAAAATCCTACAAGAATCCTGGCCCACATACACAAACTCTGTAGCACGGCGTGGGATCCATGGCCTGGGATCCACGGTGTGGCCAGGTTTTTGTTGACAATTTTGCCCAGGCAATGGCCATATTTATAGCCTACTTTTTTCTTTTTTTTTTGAGTTGAACTGCTAAGGGGTCTTGAATGTGCATGAGTGCACACAGGACCCCCTGTTTATTGCCGTTGTCTGAGAGGGCTAGAAATTGGATCTCACTACCCACAAGATCAGGGGAGATTCAAGATCTTCATAAAGAAACTGCATTAATTTGTCCTATTTTTGAAAAAAAATCGCTGCTTCTGGTGGGCTTTGAGCCCAGGTCTTTCTTGTCGTGAGACTAACTACCCAGCATGCGCGTGCACCCCCAACCACCACCACCACAAAAAAATTAATTAATATTAACAAGTTGTTATGTTTTGTCCTAAGGTGCTTCCAGTAATTATAATTATGTTGCATTGTTCTGAATAATTTGATTAGACAACTAATGAGAAACATTTGGGACAACTAATGAAAATTATGACGCAAATATTACTAAGAATCATCATGAGACATGTAAGGAACAAAATAAAATCAGAAATAAGTGAGGAACAATGTGGATTTGTGGAAGGAAAGGGTGCCAATAATGCAATATACATCTTAAGAACATTGATAGAAAGATCTATAGAGGTAAAGAAAGATCTATATATGTGCTTTATAGACTACACAAAAGCATTTGACAAGGTAAAGCATGTGGAAATAATCAATATGCTGGAGAAATTAAACATTGATGGCAAGAGCTGCGAATCATAAAAACATGTACTGACAACAAACAGCAGCTATACGAATTAACAACCAAACAGGACAAGTTCAACTTATAAAACAAGGAGTCAGACAGGCTGTGTTCTGTCGCCGGATTTGTTTTCATTTTACAGCGAACATGTTATGAGATCAATAGTAGACAAAAAAGGAATTGAAGTTAACTGTCACAACATAAATAATTTGCGATATGCGAATGACACAGTCTTAATAGCAGAGACAGAATGAACTACAAGAAATGATAGACATAATAGTAAAAGAAAGCAACAAGAAAGGTCTCAGTCTGAATAGTAAGAAAACAGTAGTAATGGTCATATCGAAGAAACAACCATCACCATCATGCAGCATAAAAATAAACAAGACAAATCTGAAACAAGTGCAACATCTGAAATACTTGGGCACAACAATAACATCAGACGGAAGATGGACCACATAAAAGGCAGAATAGCTCAGGCCAAAATAGCATTTCAGAAAATGAAAAATATCTTATGCAACAAATCTATGTCAATAGAAATGAGAAAGAGAGTTCATCGATGCTATATTGAACCAATTCTGACCTATGGAAGTGAATCATGGACAGTAGACAAATAAATGAAAAGACAATTAGAGGCCACAGAGATGGGATTTCTCAGAAGAATGTTGAAAGTTCCCTGGACAGCTAAAAAGACCAACACAAAAAGTGAGCTACTAAAAAACATCAGAAAGAAACGATCAACATTTTTCAGGCACATCATGAGAAGAGGAAAGTTGGAATATTTGGTTACAACTGGCAAAATAAAAGGAAAGAGAGATCGCGGACGACAAAGAGAGAAAATACTGGATAGCTTAGTGTCATGTCATGGAAAACAGTCAACAACAGAACTGATAGATGCACTGTAGATAGAAGATTGTGGAAGGACATGATCGCCGACGCCAACCGGTATGGCACATGATGATGATGATGAATGAGAAACATTTGGGAAGAACCAAGCAAGCACCTTCTTCAGCGACCAGCTACTGCCATGTGTTAGACATTTAGATCAGCTACTGCCATGTGTTAGACATTTAGATCAGCTACTGCCATGTGTTAGACATTTAGACCAGCTACTGCCATGTGTTAGACATTTAGATCAGCTACTGCCATGTGTTAGACATTTAGACCAGCTACTGCCATGTGTTAGACATTTAGATCAGCTACTGCCATGTGTTAGACATTTAGATCAGCTACTGCCATGTGTTAGACATTTAGATCAGCTACTGCCATGTGTTAGACATTTAGACCAGCTACTGCCATGTGTTAGACATTTAGATCAGCTACTGCCATGTGTTAGACATTTAGACCAGCTACTGCCATGTGTTAGACATTTAGACCAGCTACTGCCATGTGTTAGACATTTAGATCAGCTACTGCCATGTGTTAGACATTTAGATCAGTTACTGTCATGTGTTAGACATTTAGACCAGCTAATGTCATGTGTTAGACATTTAGACCAGCTTGGGTCACAAACAAAATGGTGTGTTTGGAGGTCTTCACTGGTTTCCTATAACTTGTCATGCAGGCTTGTTTCTGTGGGCCTGATTGATGTTGTTAAGTTGTTGAGAGTTCTGCGGTCCTGTGGGAAATGCTCTGGAGTTTGGATGCTTTGCCGTCACATGCTGCAAAGTCACTGATTCCTATCTTGTGTAGATGTACTCTTAGGTCACAATGTCCCTGTTCTGAGTCTGAATATCTTGGTCAGTTCAAGCCTGCTGAATTTGCTTAAGCTGTTGTGTTATGGCTCATATTTTCCATATAACTCTCTCCATTCTGTTTTCTTAGCTTGTTTCTGGATTGTTTTTAATTTCTTTGAGTCTCTGGGGTTGGTTGGACTGTTGAAGGTTTCTCACCTGCTTTTGTGAGTTCACCTGCTTTTTCATTTCCAGTGATGTCACAATGTGCTGGTATCCACTACAGGACTAGTTCTGTCTTTTCTGACAGTGAACATTTGTTGTTCTTTATTCCCTGAATGAGTTTGTCCTGTTTCAGGCTTGACATTGTGTGTATGACTGACTGCATCAATGAGGATGACAATTTGTAGACATGGGACCTCTTGTGTGTTGAGGGTTTGTATGGCTGTGTGGACTTTGGACCTCTTGTGTGTTGAGGGTTTGTATGGCTGTGTGGACTTTGGACCTCTCGTGTGTTGAGGGTTTGTATGGCTGTGTGGACTTTGGATCTCTTGTGTGTTGAGGGTTTGTATGGCTGTGTGGACTTTGGACCTCTTGTGTGTTGAGGGCTTGTATGGCTGTGTGGACTTTGGACCTCTTGTGTGTTGATGGTTTGTATGGCTGTGTGGACTTTGGGCCTCTTGTGTGTTGAGGGTTTGTATGGCTGTGTGGACTTTGGACCTCTTGTGTGTTAAGGGTTTGTATGGCTGTGTGGGCTTTGGACCTTTTGTGTGTTGAGGGTTTGTATGGCTGTGTGGACTTTGGACCTCTTGTGTGTTGAGGGTTTGTATGGCTGTGTGAACTTTGGACCTCTTGTGTGTTGAGGGTTTGTATGGCTGTGTGGACTTTGGACCTCTTGTGTGTTGAGGGTTTGTATGGCTGTGTGGACTTTGGACCTCTTGTGTGTTGAGGGTTTGTATGGCTGTGTGGACTTTGGACCTCTTGTGTGTTAAGGGTTTGTATGGCTGTGTGGACTTTGGACCTCTTGTGTGTTGAGGGTTTGTATGGCTGTGTGGACTTTGGACCTCTTGTGTGTTGAGGGTTTGTATGGCTGTGTGGACTTTGGACCTCTTGTGTGTTGTGGGTTTGTATGGCTGTGTGGACTTTGGACCTCTTGTGTGTTGAGGGTTTGTATGGCTGTGTGGACTTTGGACCTCTTGTGTGTTAAGGGTTTGTATGGCTGTGTGGACTTTGGACCTCTTGTGTGTTGAGGGTTTGTATGGCTGTGTGGACTTTGGACCTCTTGTGTGTTGAGGGTTTGTATGGCTGTGTGGACTTTGGACCTCTTGTGTGTTGTGGGTTTGTATGGCTGTGTGGACTTTTGACCTCTTGTGTGTTGAGAGTTTCCATGGCTGTGTGGAGTCTCATTGCCTCTGCCAAGCAAGCACCAATAGTGAAAGAATTTGTGAGAGAAAATAATGGTGTTAGACATGCAACTAAAAAAACTAACCATTTTAAAATATGTATGTATATATATATAATTTGGAGACACATTCTTTTCTTATTATTGCCTAATTAAACAGAAGAATTTATTTGATTAAAAAATTTTGATTGTTAAATAAATTAAGTTTATTGTAATTCTGTTTTCAGAGTAGAAAAACAACTAATGAAGAGGAACGTCAGGTATTGCTACAAGAGCAGAAAGGAGAATTTTTTGAAGTGGAGTCAAGTGTTGACCAGTATCCAACAACTCGGCCATTTCCAGCACAGTCTATTCAAACTACACCTGTTCGTATGCCATATGAGAATTTACCGTTCTCACCATCCCAGGTTGGCTATCAAGTTTAAATTCTTACAGGAGATACAAGACAATTTTGTTCCTAGTGGACTTATCTTTATCTTTTTTCCCCATCGTATAGTTTTCATTTCATATTATTCTTTTTTTTAATCTTTCAAATTATGAAATCAACAATAAACTTTTTCTTTGTTTTGGCCATTCTTCCAATTCTATTTTATTTTTAAAAAATCTTTCTTGCACTTATTTTTTGTTTCTTTTTACTTACTTGTATTATACTTCTGTAATGTTGATACCTTTTTTATATCTTCCTCTATTTCCTTTTTCCTGTGGGCGACAGAACAGGGCTCATCTTGTATTATTTTTATGTCAATGATATATAGACCTTAATCATAGACTTTTTCATTTCAATTCTCACGCTATTTAAATGTTATTCTTTCTTTTAATTACTACTTGTTTGTGATTTGATGTTACCATCACCTTTCCTTTGTTCTGTGTAAATGTCCCACTATTATTGAAGTCCTGGTGATAGGAATCTCTTTATACAAAGCTTTGCAACCCGAGGCAATTTGGTTATCAGAAGAGGAGTTGTTGAAAAGTATTATTGCTGGTGGAACTAATGGGTTTAGTGCTCTGTGCACACAGTGAACTGTGTTTTTCATTCATGTTTTGATATTCCATTTGCTTTTTATTAATGATGATATCCTATGCCGAAGTACAGTTCAGCTGCATTCACTTTCGGTGCTGCTTCACCCTAATGTTTTTTGGTGTGTGCTGTAGCTGCTATGATGGGAATTGTAGCTACCTTTCTTTGTTTGGATCCTTCAGTGAGACGAGTTTTAATTCGGATGTTTCCACTGGCACGGGCGGTTGAGCAATTATGGATTTTAATCTGTTTGCATGTCGACTTCCGGTGTGTGACTGTGCTGGCAACACGACACAATTTTCGATGGGAGTCAAATTTAAGTTATAAGTGAATTTCAATGCCCGTAGAAAAAGAAATTCAAGCGTTCTTGTGCTATTTCAAATGGATTTTTTATGTGATTTATATAGTTTGTGCAAATAGTACCATACAAATGGTAGGAACAAAACCCTGCCAAGAATATATAGAACAACAACAACAACTTAAATGGTTTGGCCACCTGGTCAGAATGAATCCTCACCAATCACCATCAAGAGCGTTCTTCTCGAGAATGCATGGAAAAAGACCAAGAGGAAGACCCAGAAGAAGATGGATAGATGCAGTGACAGAGACATGTAACAACAAAGGAAAATCACTAATTCAGACAATTCGAGCAGCACAAGAACGACAAATGATATAAACCACGACACCTTTTAGGTATCAGTGAAAGAGAAAAGAAGAAGAAGAATCTGTTTGCAGAGATACCAGGGCCTTCGACTAACTACAACTACCACAACAGTTTGGCTTTTAGTTTTGGGATTCAGTAACATTGGCCTTTTGTAGAACCATATTTGTATTCGAGTTTATTAAACCTTAGTTTTGAAAGGAGTAAAAGGGTAAGAGTTCAACCAATCATTGTGTTCTATTTTCAGTTCATGAACTCTCTGTGCCAGTCTTCTAGCAGTGACATCACCTCAAGTCCAGGAATGTCACAAAGTTCATACTTTTATGCAAACATTAATGGGTAAGCAGATTGCACAACTGTATCTCATTGATATATTAGGTGCCTTAATCATTTTCACATTTAGAAATATATCTTGTTTGTGAGTCTTCTATTTTGATTGCTGGGTAGTGAGATCCAATGTCTAGCCCTCTCTGGGTAGTGAGATCCAATGTCTAGCCCTCTCTGGGTAGTGAGGTCCAATGTCTAGCCCTCTCTGGGTAGTGAGATCCAATGTCTAGCCCTCTCTGGGTAGTGAGATCCAATGTCTAGCCCTCTCTGGGTAGTGAGATCCAATGTCTAGCCCTCTCTGGGTAGTGAGATCCAATGTCAAGCCCTCTCAGAAAAAGGTGAAAAATAGGAGGTCCCTAGTGCATTCTGTGCACGTTAAAGAACCCTTGGCAGTTGAAACTTGAAAAGAGTCGGCCAAAAAATAAGGCCTCTTCCCAGGAAAAATTCTACCCAAAACGTTAAAATTCTTGATGATAAAATATAGAGTATCTCTGAACTTGGAGGATATCTGCCTGTATGGCAGGGGACACCTGAACACATGGCTGTGAAAAATAGGAAAAAGTGATATTCATGCAAAATTCAGTCCGGTACTTAATTTCAATACTTCATTAGAAATATAAAGCTGGCGAATGCAAAACGAACAAAACAACTTCCTATAATGAGGAACAGAGAATGATACCAAAATAAGGATACAAAAAACAAGAGGAGCCTTCATTGTTCTGGGAAGCATATGGAAATCCCAGGAAATTAGGTTAAACGAAAATTTAAATTGTCAACTCCAATGTTAAATCATTCCTATGGCTGTGAAACATGGAGAACAAAAATGACAATCATGAAGATACAGATCTTTATTAATGGATGCTTGCACAGAATAAAAGGATGGAAATGACAAGACAAAATCACTAACATAGAATTATGGGAAATTACCAATGAAATACCTGTGGGCAAAGAGATAACGACATAGACGGTTGCACTGAATAGAACACACACTGCAGAAGCCAACTGAGAGTATTACAAAACAAGCCCTTCTTTTGGAATCCCCATGGGAGGAAACAGAGGAGGGCCAAAATATACTTGAAAAAGATGGGTAGAAGTAGAGATGAAGATGATGGGGGAAGATATGGAACAATCTTAAAAGAATGGCAAAAAGCAAAATGGTTTGGAAAGTGTTTGTTGAAGATTTATGCTCCACAGGGAACTGAAAGGAAGAGGAAAAAGATAATGTAGTTATATTATATTTCCCTGTATGGCCGTTTTTTTTTGTTGATATGTTTTCTGAGGAAAGCTGTGTGTAGGCCGAAACATCAATAACTTTGTATAGTCTTATATAATGCTGTCACCATACCCTGTGTTCAACTTGTTCCATGTATACCAGTTTAACTGCCGTACAATAATTATTTGCCTGCTCCTTCCCTACTCCCACCACGTCCATCTATCAACACGACCCTGTATCAGACATTACTTCAATTTAGGAAAACTTGCAACCGTTACAGACGGTGGCATTGCCACCAAAAAGTGAACAACTGACAATAATTCTTGACTAGAAGGTTGTAGACTGTCCTACCATCCATATTATGACAAAAACAACTGACAATAATTCTTGACTAGAAGGTTGTAGACTGTCCTACCATCCATATTATGACAAAAACAACTGACAATAATTCTTGACTAGAAGGTTGTAGACTGTCCTACCATCCATATTACGACAAAATTGACTTAAATAATAGCCTTTGTTCAATACTTTTCTTGGTTGTTAGTTCCGAACCTCATACTCCGAGCCGTCATGCAGCGGGAAAGTCTTCCTCTCCTCATACACCAACTCCATTCAAGAATGCAATGGCTGAGGTTGAAAGAAGAGCACAGAGCAAACTCTGGGTTAGTTGACATGTTCATGTTTGTAGAATTTAATCAATACTTCAGTTTATTTAAATACATACCATTTCATTAATCTATTTTGTTTGTTCTCAGAGTTTCATAATTTATTATTTTTAATAAGCTTTAATCAGAATTTCATAATTTATTATTAATGAATTTCAATGAGAATTACATTATTTCAATCCAGACACTGTATGTCTCTGTTGTTGCTCACATGTTGTTGCTCACACTTAGGTGATGTCTGAGCAGTTTATATTTTTAAACACTTTGATTATTACTAAATTTGTTGATGTTAATAATATCTTGATGGAAACTTTTGTTAGGCTTGTTGCAGAATAACTTGACAAACTTGATTACCATGTGGAAAGTAACCATTACTAATATAGAATCTTGTTAAATTATAGACACCTGGTGATTTGGATGACCTGGGGAAAGTGCTAAAGGAATGTGATACAGTCTATGATGCTGATCATACAGGTTATGAGGCGGACCATTCTTCAGGGTTCACACCAAGGTCACGGTCACAGCAGTCTAAACGGAGGTTCAACAGGGAACCAACAAATGTCAGTTAAGTTCTTAGTTTGATTATGGCATTATTGATACATTTATACCTTTCAGTCTAAATATGGTGCTGTCTTATCCCTTCTTTCTCTCCTTCTTTCTAACACTTTCTCTTGTACCCGTTCGGGTGTCGAGGGAGATACAAAGTTCTGGTTCTCACCCTTATGGCAGCTTCACTCATTGACGTTGTTGTAGTGTTTCTTTTGGTGTTTGTCCATCTTACTCTGGGTCTGCCTCTTGCTCGTCTCCCTTCTCTTTTAATATATGCATTGTATGGTAAGGAATTACACAGCATTCTTTCAAGATGGGCAAACCAGTTTATCTGTTGTTTCTGTATGTAGTTTAGGGTTGGTTCAATGCCTACTCTTTCTCTTATCATTTCTGATTCTGTCTTTTCTGGTTACTCCCAGCGCTCAGACATCGCATCTCTGTGGTGACAAGCTTTATCCTTGCAGTTATTATTTTCAAAAGGGCCAAATGCTCAACATCACCTAGGCTGAATGTGGACAGCAGCTCATAATTGACTGCTTGCATAAGGATCAGTTAGTCAAAGTTCAACACCACCACCCTACGGTGCCCCTGGAAACAGACTAGGCAGTAAGGAATGAAGAGGAAAGTTAACCTGGCACCTAAAAGTGTCATAATTGAGATGGATTTTTTTGGGTCAGATGGTACAAATATTTTCATAAAAACTATATTTCATCACCATCGAGTGCCTTCTCCGGAACGAAGGTTGGCTACCATGGAGCTCCATTCTGCTCTGTCTCTTGCTTTGATGGTGCAGGTTGTCATGGGCTGATTTGTCCTAGTTTTGATGATACTCGTCCATGTTAGTCTTGGTCTGCCTCTGCCTCTTTTACCTTGTATTTTTCCCTCCAGGATTACTTTTAGTAGGCTGTTGTGTCTTTTAACATCGCCCAAAAATCGCATTTGTGTTGTTTGAATTGTGCTTAGTAGTTCTCTTTTCATTTTTAGTTGTTTTAAGACTTCATTTTTTTGTTTTCTTTTCCTTCCATCCAATTCTACCTATTCTTCTATATATCCACATTTCAAAGGCTTTAATTCTCTGTTCTGTTTTTTTTGTCTAATGTCCATGTTTCTGCACCATATAGGAATATTGAGAAGATATAACATTTTGTTATTCTTAGTTTTAGCCCTGGTGTTATTTATTTTGATGTTAGTATGTTCTTCATGACATTAAAATTACTTTTTGCCATTCCTATTCTTTTGTTTATTTCATTTGTACATTTTCCATCACTGGTTATAGTATGTCCAAGGTAGTTGTAGTTCTGAACTGTCTCCAGGTCTATTCCTTCTATTTTAATATCCACTTGTGGGTTTTGAGTATCTTCTTTGTTTATGATCATAGTTTTAGTCTCTTTGATATTCATATAAAGTCAGTTTCTAAGTAATTGTTGTAGATCTTTAGGATTGTCGGCAAGTAGTACAGTATCGTCAGCATATCTTAGGTTATTGATTATCTTTCCATTAATTTGTAGGCCTGGCATCTCTATGATGTTTTTAAAAATTTGCTCAGTGTATAGATTGAGCAAGCTTTGTGATAGGATGCATCCCTGTCTTACTCTTCTTTTTGTATCAATGGGTGTAGAGTTCTCTTTGTTATATTTTATTATTGCTGTTTGCTCCCAGTATAGATTACATATTAGTCGTATGTCCATGTCATCTAGATGTATCTCTTTTAGGCAAGCTATAAGTTGTTTGTTGTGTACTCTATCGAAAGCTTGGTGTAGTCTATGAAGCAGGCATATATTGGTTTGTTTACTTCTGTGTATTTTTCGATTAATGTTCTCATGCAGAATATGGCTTCTTTTGTCCCGCTACTTTTCCTAAATCCAAATTGCTGCTCATCTAATTCAGTATTGATTTTATTCTGAATCCTTCCTTGTATAACTTTTAGAAAGATTTTTGTAACATGGCTCATTAGGCTATTGTTCTAAAGTCACTGCATTCAACTGCACCATTCTTTTTAGGCAATGCAATGAAAGTTGATGTTTTTAGTTCATTTGGTATGTTTCCTGTGTGGTATATGTCGTTGCATATGTCTGTAATCACATGCCAAAATCTTCTAGTGTCTGTATCATCTCTATCTGTATGCTGTCAGGTCCTGCTGCTTTTCCCTTTTTCATTGTTTTTATAGCTTTTTCCGCCTCAGATTTTAAGATTTTATAGCCTGATGTATATTTTATAACTGGTTTCTTGTCCCTTTGATCATGAAATAGTTCTGTTATATATTCCTGCCATCTATCTATAATATCCTTATTGTCTGTTAGCATTTTTCCATTTTTATCTGCAATGCATCCACCTTCTGTGGCTTTTTTATTTTTTATTATTTATTAAGAGGCATACTATGAAGACCTAAATAAAGTTATGAAGCAAGTGAAATCTTCAGACATCTTGAATGTAATGGGTGACATGAACGCTAAAGTAGGAAAAGGTAAGACCATTATAGGAAATCATGGTTCAGGAAAAAGAAATGACAGAGGAGAAAGATAAATACAATTCTGTGAAGAAAACAGGCTGATAATATGCAACACCTACTTTGAGCAAGAGAAAAGGAAACTATACACATGGAAAAGCCCTGGAGGAATCAAATAGATTACATAATGATAAAAGAAAGGTTCCGCAACAGCGTAAAAAAGCCAAAACCTACCCAGGAGCAGATATTAATTCAGATCACAATCCTGTAATGATTAAAATGAAAATCAAACTAAAGAGAAACAAGCAAAAGTCTAATTCATCAACAAATCAACTAGATATAACAGCTTTAAATCAAAAAGATATTAAAGATACCTATACAATACAAGTAAAGAACACATACCAGAAGCTGCTAGAAGAAGGAATTGAACAATACAGAAAAGAAAATCCTGATGAAAAAGTAACATCAAAATGGCAATGCATAAAGAAAAGCATACAAGAAACCTGCGACACCTTACCTAAAAGAGAAAATAACAAAAAACAAAAATGGATAACTAACACAATCTTAGAAAAAATGGAAGAAAGGAGACAAGCGAAGAACACTGCCCAATACAATAAAATAGATAATGAGATACGCAAAATGTGCAAAAAGGCAAAAGAAGACTGGCTCAGCCAAAAATGTATAGAAATAGAAACTATGGAAAGCAAACAAGACTTAAGAGGAATGCACACAGAAATAAAGAAAATGACTAATAAAATTAAAAACTATTTAACTATACAATTTCTGGGCTCTACCGGGGAGAACTTGTAGGCCCAGAGAATAAAAAAAAAAAAAAATTACAGAATTTGAAAATAAAAACTGTGTCTTTTATGATACCACAGTAATTTGGGGGGGGGGGGGGGGGGGGGGGGGTTGTTGTTGTTGTTTATGGTGAACTGTCAAGTAAAAAAAAGTATTATCAGGTGGATCCAGTGTGTTACCGGGGCCTCATTATGAGGGAAGTAGAGAATACTGACCTTCCAGGCATGTCGTAAGAGGCGACTAAGGAGATTGATCGATGGCTTGACAAGCTGTCATTGTAACAAGTATTGTTATGGAAACAGAGCCATAGATTTTAGAAGCAGTGATCTCTGCAATATGTACCATTTTGGCACGCAAGGTTTCTGTTTTTGAGATTGTGGTTCTGCCCTATGTGCCATGCAAGGTTTCTGTTTTTGAGATTGTGGTTCTGCCCTATATGCCGTCCTTTGCTCAAAAGGACGATAGATAGATTATGAGGTGGTAATTGTTACGACGGCATCATAATCTAGGGTTTAAATGTGTTAAGATAACTGGGATTGTTACATTGCTGATTTCTAGTTGCCCTGTGATGGAACATCTTTGATAAACTTAAGACAGCTTTTGATGTACCAGAAGTGAGTTATTTGTGTGTCATCATCATTGCATTCCGAACATGTCATTAGACTGCTCAGATCTCCTTCTCAGCAAGTCTCGCAGTGTCCAGTGATTGATAACTCTAGTTCTATGTTGGTTGATAAGTCTTCTTATACGCCCACTAAGTTTCTTATTTCTGGCTGTGCCCATCTTAACTCCCATCTCTTTCATCTGAAGGAGTGATGTGGACTCATGGTTGTCGAAGTCCTGTGCCCTTCCCACATCTCGAAGGGCATTAATGATGTCCGTCTGATCCATTGGTTGACTATCTTCAAGGACAGAGCAGCTAGCCAACTTGTCCGCTCTTTCATTTCCCCGTATTCCCGCATGTCCTGTGGCGTACACAAAGGTGACCCTACGTATTTTTGACTTCTGCAATAGCTCTACCCGTTGCATGCGTACAGAACCCACCTCCACTTTTTTTATCATGCTCATCGAATCACTGAGTATGCAGGCATGGGCGTAGTTTTGTGACTCTAACCAAATAAATGCCCTGGTCACTCATCACCTCCATTGTCATGCTGCTCGTGTTCATAATGTAAGCAGCACTGTCTTCCTTGACTATTCTACTATGTACCAGTGTCTCTTCTACTAGCTAACCTTTCATTTGATATCAGTTTCTCTTCTCCTAGGTGAGCTGTCAATCATGAATGTTAAATAAAGCAGACTGATTGATTGCTTCACATATTATGTTCAGTGAAAGAATTAAACATTTCTGTATTGGTCAAATATACGCACTGAAATGTCCGTATTTGAACAATTTTATGTGTCTCTAAAATTGTGAGAAAAATTTATGATCTTATTTTATGATGCCAGAAATTTAGTTGGTCCATTAGGATTTGTAATTAGTTATTTAGATTCAAGAATATTAAGAAAAATAACTAGTACCGAGATGAAATGTATTAGACGAATGACAGGAAACAGTCTGAGAGATAAATCAGAAAAGAACTGAGAAAAAAAGCTAACAATAATTACCGCTCTTGAGTGCATAAAGAGGCAACAGATAAAATGGTGTGGCCACGAGATAAGACAGAAAGATCAAAACACAACAAGCCTTTAATAAATGTTGAAAGAAAGACCTCAAAATATCTCTCTTTGATGCTGAAAGGCAAATTAGGCAGGAAAGAAGGAGAAATAGTTATTTAAATGTTTAATTGTTCAAATTAAATCTTAAGCCAGAATTTAGAAGCATAAAATGGCGGAAAACCTTAAATAAAGAACATCATCGTGTTTATCTGGCAATAAGATCAAGAGAATTACTTCAAATAAATACACACAGGTTTTTTTTTTAAAATTTACTCATAGATAAATATACAGCAGCAAGCAATATAAGAGCAACATAATGGTTAGTCTTGGCAGATAATTGAGACCTTGACATTGCAACTAGAAAAGGGGGGGGGGGGTGTGTGTTAATGTTGTTTGAGTTTCTAGAGGGGACATTTTAGTTCTACGTCCTTTGTGTTGCATTGATAATGTTGAGTTGACAAAATAGGGGATAGCTAAATTTGGGAGTAATTTTGATGGGAAAAGTGCTTGATATTAATACAGTTAACTGTAATCTTGATAATTTAGTTAAACAAAGCTTCATATTGATATAGTTAACAACAAATTTGACAATAATTTAGATTAAGCAAAGCATAACATATAGCTCTAAACATAGCTGTAACTTAGATGGACTTCTGTTTCTAAGATGGCGGATCTAGTCCACGTTCTATTGATCGTTGCAGAAAGTGCATTAGATGTCTGATTAATATCGGTTGTCCACTGCACTCCTATGCGTTAAAGTCAAGATGATGATGATCTACTTATTACATTTGCGCTGATAAAACAATGTCGTACACCGGCAATATACCAAGTGTTGTGAATGCGACCTTCCATCGTCTAGGCTTGTTCAGGCTTGTTCTGTGCTTTACGTCACATTGGTGCTGTTCATTATCGTATTTGGATTTGCTTGACGCAAGTTATTTCCATGTTGTTCATTAATGTGAAATGCTTCGTCAGCCGCAGTTTTATCTCTTTGGGGAATTTGCACAGTGTTCTGTTCGTTGTGGGCTACATTCACTAGAGTAATCAGGATTCTAAAGGGCACGTCATTGCAGTGCGTCCGACATTATTATGTGTGCTACGTCATCGTAAATCCCTAGATCGGCCGTACGCTAATCTTACAGCCTGTTGTTTGATATGCGACGGGGATAATCTGACGACCAACTGTGTGTTTATATGTTTGAAATTGAAGTCAACAACGATGGTCTAACATCATCAAGCGCTATACATTTTTAAAGAAATATGATGATTATCACTTTCGGGAGGGCGTGAACTTCTGGTATATGGTGGATAGGCGGCAGGAACCATTGCAGGCTATGCATGAAAAGTGTTCCTTGCTGCAGTTTCCTCATGTTCCAAGTCCATGGGGGACTGGTTGGTCTCGAGGCAACACGCCAGCCTCAGGACAGAGAGGTTGTGGGATCAAATCTCAGCTACACCTGTTGGGATTTTTATGTGTGATTTCTCTCTGCGACAACCACTCCTGGTCTCAGCAGCGAGGCCTGGCTTGAAATGTCAGTTACTCATCGACGGAAAAAAAGCATGAGTACCTCCGAAGTCGGAATTATCTGCTTGTGCGGCGAGGGACCCCTGTGCACACGGCTGCCAGGGAAAAATGGATTAACATGCAAAATTCAGTTCCTAGTCTCTAGGGACTTCGTCTGAGTTGAAAGCTGGCAAACGCAACAACAAGATGGAGCAAGCTTGACATTAATATAGATAGCTCTAATCATGGCTGTAATTTAGATGGAGCAAACTTGACATAAACATAGATAGCTCTAAACATGGCTGTAATTTAGATGGAGCAAACTTGACATTAATATAGATAGCTCTAAACATGGCTGTAATTTAGATGGAGCAAACTTGACATTAATATAGATAGCTCTAAACATGGCTGTAATTTAGATGGAGCAAACTTGACATTAATATAGATAGCTCTAAACATGAGAATAATTTTAACATAGCTAAATATGGTTATAAACTTGCGTACAAATTTCAGGACATTGGTTCCTTCATTTATTAAAAGTTTGGTAAGTATCAGATTAATTAATTTTGTTAGCTTGCAGTTCCCTGTGTTTGGTGGACGAGCCTTCCCAGCTCCGTTCCTGCTTTAAAACACAACAAAAAACATCACATTTTGCCATTGTTCTCTTTTGACTTCTAAGCACATTCTTTTCATGATATTTTCTTTATCTAATTACAATATTATCCACTTTTGGGGAGTAAGAACTTTCATTCTTTTGTGATGTATATTGCTTTTGGTATTCCCTGTGCTTTAATTGCGGTAATAAGTATTGGTTTTTTTTTTTTTTTTTTTTTTTTTTTTTTTTTTTGGCTTTCTTACTTTTTCTTTGCATATTTGGTGAGTTTTTGTTCTTTTCATTTCCTTTTTTTTCTTTTTTAAATATGTAGTTTAATTTTATGAAACTGATGAAACAAAAAGAGACCAGACGTAACACTAATTCAGAAACAACATTTGAAAGCAGTGTTTCTCAAAGTTTACGGCTCCAAATTTGGCAAGGGCTCTGTGCTGAGGATATTGTCTCGTGTCTATTCGGCTGTTAAAAATGATAAAATGACAACATCTACATAGACTTAATATTTGTTAGTACATGAGTAAGCTTCTACAGGAGAGTCTTGATGCTGTGATCTTATATATCTTATCAAGGAGCCCAGTAAATTATTATTAACGAATACAAAGTAAACATGCTCACAATCTTTTCCACCCTTGGGGGTAGTGCCTTCTGTTTGTTATATTCAGTACGCCAAATCAGCCTCCTTAAAGAATCAATTACCTGACTTATATGATCATAGATGATAGATATCGAGAGATGCTTGCACAGAACAGACAAATGGTGAGATTTGATAAAACATTTTTGGAAGGATTGAGACTGCTAGAAAGAAAATTTCAAAACAGGAAAAGAGCATCTGAGTCTGTGCCCAGTGGGCCAACTACAGCTCAAAAGGTCGATAGTTAGATAGATACGATCATAACTACCGTGAGGGTGCTGCCAGGACATGATCAACAGGAAAAGGTTGTCACAGGTGGCAAAAGTCTGAGAACCACTGTTTAGTGATTAAGACATGTGACCTGGTGAACAGAAACAAGCATCTTCAACCAAATGTATAAACAAAGATGGAAAAGGAAGACCTAGAAGAGAGTTTAGCCAAATATTAAACATCACATAAATTGCTGTTTGTGAAACAGGCCCAAGACATAAAACAACAGCTAGGAAGTAAGTGGCCAACTCATAGAAGTAGTGAACAAGAACTGACCAAGATCCTAATATACCTACTGGTGGTGGTAAGGGAAACAGAATAATCAGTCTAGCCAAGTGATTAGGCATTGAAGAGGGGAGGCAACCCAGAGCTAAAAAATGTCTCATTGAATGAAAATTTGTTAACTCATTCACTATCAAGGTATATAACATGCCAGTCAATTTTTCTGAAATATTTTACAATTTGAAATAACGAGATAATTGATCTTAAACACACGGCTTGTTCTGGCAATTTGCTCAGAGAGTCAGTGAAGAGGTTAACTCTAGATTACGATATCTATCTATGACTAACGTTTTTATGATACCGTAGTAAAAATTACTATCACTTAAATGTAATTTAAGTGTTCTAAAAATTGTAATTTCTCAGAACTTTTGACACACAGCTGTGTGTTTACACTAGGCAAGAAACAGGTACTCTGAATTCCTGGCTCAGGTTGATTTATAACCTGAGTTTGACCCCCATGTACCAAAAGTGTTACAATGTCTATTGATACATTGTAAGTCCGTCAGTATGTTCGGCTACATCGTAGCGGTATTCACTGTATTTCCTAAGTTACAAAGAGTTGTTTTGATGTTAGTGATGGCTGAGGAAATGTTCCTGGTCACAGTTAAAAAGAGAAACGACCAATTTTTTGTGTGTGCACTATATGAGAACACATCTCATAAAAAGGGGGATGGGGGTGATGGAATTCCTACATCAATAGAAACAAATCCAACAATCAGGGGTCACCGCAAGTAGTAATTAGAAAGGTAATCAGAAAGGTACAGGGTGTTTGCCCACTGCAAAATGTCCAATTTTGAAGAATTTGTGTTTTAATGCTCTAATTTTCACACCGGTATCGTTAGATAGGGTTAAATAAGAGAATTACAAGGTTTTAGTACAAGCATTAATAAGTTAAAAATTGCAAAATACGGCTCCTGCGTTTATCACACCCATTAGTAGAGCTGCGATTTGTGGAATGGAATATGTTAAAGTGAAAGACGTAAAATTAAACTTGCTGTAAATGACAACACAAGATATCTACACCAGTTTAACATCCATTTAATGATGGGTGAGGACGAGGAATAAATGCCAGGCAAGCATAGAAAGAAAATAGACAACCTATAAAGTCACTATATCATGGACAGCAAGCAGCTATCAGAATAAAAAAACATATTTAAAAACTTAAACATTAAAGAGTCATGGCTTATAACCAGTATGGAACATGATGATGATAATACCTGTAAATTAAGCTGTAAAATACAATACCAATTATTTGATACTCAGAGAGATGACATCCAGTATGGAACATGATGATACCTGTATTCTAAGCTGTAAAATACAATAGCAATTATTTGATACTCAGAGAGATGACATCCAGTATGGAACATGATGATGATGATATCTGTATTCTAAGCTGTAAAATACAATACCAATTATTTGATACTCAGAGAGATGACATCCAGTATGGAACATGATGATACCTGTATTTCAGACTGTAAAATACAATAGCAATTATTTGATACTCAGAGAGATGACATCCAGTATGGAACATGATGATAACTGTAATCTAAGCTGTAAAATACAATAGCAATTATTTGATACTCAGAGAGATGACATTATATACTAATAATAAAAGGCTTCATGTAGTAACTAGCCACTTCTTTCCTTTAATGGAATTGAAAGTATTTTTGCAGAGATGTCAACACTCTGGAATGAAAATCATGTGTTTTTTGTTTTTGTGTGCTTGATTAAAAAAACAAAAAACTGAACATAGAATGATACAAATTAAAATGTGTGTAGCGTTGTTCATGGGAAGTGCAGTAAGTACAAATCATTTCTGTTTTGTGAATTATAACTTGGATGTTTGTTTGTTGATATGTTAAAGTAGGAAACATTTCTGTTGTTTGTTTGTTTATTGAAATGTTAAAGAATTAGTAGGAAACATTTCTGTGTGTATTATATTTGTGTTTTGTTGTTGATTTCTGGTGCGAGTGGAGCTGCTAAGAGAAAGCAAAATTTGAACTTTTCCTTTCAGGTACAGGCTAAGACGCATCAGAGGGTTACAGAAGATCATCTCAGTCTTATCATTCAAAGCATAAACACTTTTGATTGGAGCTTTTATTATTTTGATTCTCTCTAATATTTGTTTAGCCTTATAGTAGATTTTCTTGATTTCTGCCTTTCTGTAAGATTTGCACACATACCGTTATAATTTTTGTGTGTATTCTTCAACATTTGTTTGAAGGCCCAGTAGCACTGTGGTTAGTGCTATTGCCTGTTGACCTGAAGGTTTGGGGGTTCGGTAGGCCCATGGGGTCACCCGGCCTTTTTAAAAGGGTAGCATAGATAGAAGAAAAGACAGAAAGGAACTGTCCACCCCGATTTAAGAATTTGAGACTTAGAACAATGAGGTCATTAACACTTCGTTAGGTAACAATTGCTATGGGATTACCATGGCTTCATTAGTTGCATTGCACTTATCATCATCAAGTACCATGCCTGCTGGTGTAGGTGATCAAGTCTCTCAACAGCTATTTATCATTTCTGTTGTTGACCTTCTGTCAAGCCATTCTCTTAATCTTTCTGGTATCTTTTCTCTTTGATTTCCTCTATCTCTTTGTCCTTGAATTTTCCCAGTTGTCACAATATATCCTAGATGTTCCCTTATCATTACATGCCCAAAAAATGATTATTGTCTCTTCCAAATTTTAGAAATTGACTCTCTTTTTACTTTGGCCTCTTTCAGAATGTTTTCATTACTCTTCTTAGTTGTCCATGGTATTCTCGATATTCTTCTGTAAAACCACATTTCTACATACTCCAGTAATTTACTTGTCTGTTGTCCTTTTGTCCATGAATCACATCCATATGTTAAGACTGGCTCTACATAACATTTAAGAATGCTTTTTCTTGCATTGCATTATGTTTAGCATATTTCACCCAGGATATTGATAGTCAGCATGCATTTATTTGAATAGCCTTCTGTTTTAAGTTGCATGTCTGCAGGACAGCTGTTGCTTCAACATAGACTTGCTTCATTTTGAATAGCAGTCTTACTAGACTAATAAGATTGTAACATTAATTCATTGGGTGTCCTCTCCACATTGAAGGTTGGATACCATAGAGTGCCATTCATTGAATTCTGTCTTCACATCGAAGGTTGGCTACCATGGCACACCATTTTACTCTGTCTCTTGCCTTGATGGTGCGTGTTGTCATAGGTTCGCCTGTCCATCTTTTGATGATATCAGTCCACTTTGGATCAGTGGCTAATCCAGATCCAACTCCTTTCTGTGACTCTCGTAACAGACTAATTTGGCCGGGGAAGTAAGAGAGAAAGGAACCCAGTGCCAGGCTGAAGACAAGAGATGTTGGGCTAGAGGGTGCAGATATCGCAGCTTCGACTGTAAACAACAACACAATGCATCTACACCTGCTTAACATCCTTTTAAGGGCAAATGATGAAACTGAACGCAGGGAAAAATAAAAGAGAACTGAAGATTCTTGACTTTGATTTCAATTTAATTTTCTTTGATTTCAAAATATTATTTTTCCAACAGAAATCAAATTTTCTCTTACTTTTTGTATTGACTTATTACAAATCAAATTTCCTCTTACACTTGTAATGACTTTTCACAAATATGTGTTTATCTTCAAAATCTGAATGACATATTCTAAAAACTTTGCAGCAACTACATGGAAAGGTACAGAAAAAATCTGCAAAGAAAATCGTGTTTACAGACTCACCCCCAAAGGCAATGGCAAAGGCTGTGATGGTAATCATATTTTGTTAAGTTGTAAAATGTCATATTATCATCACCATATGCCATGTCCACAGACATAAGACTAGTTTTCCTCCGTATATTTCCAAATGTGTTCTATTGTTATTTTTACATGTATATAGGATCTGATAGGTGCTGTTTAATTTTTGCTCCATAAAGTAAAGGTTTGGGTTTTATATTAACCAATACTTTACTGCTAAACCTAGAATAGGTCTCATTAGTACTTCCTGTCGATACCAACATGATCTGTGCTTCTGATATCGACAGATTAGCATTTTTTGCTTCATTAATTTATCATATTGGAACGTTGTTGCAATATTTTGAATTGAAAATAATCAAATTATTTTTTAAATAATATATTTACTCCTTCAAATAATAAAATATTGGCAGTTTGCTGATATTTTCATTTTCTTGATTCAATTACCTTTCAAGTGATATAACGTGATATATACCATATTTATTTTATTGTAGCGTGAAATATATATTCAACTCAAACATGTTACCAACCCTCATCTATGCATGTAAAAGCTGGAAAACAACTAAAAATATTGAGGTAAAACTAATCATTGAGGACAACTAAAAATATTGAGGTAAAACTAATCATTGAGGACAACTAAAAATATTGAGGTAAAACTAATCATTGAGGACAAATGTCTGAGAAAAAAAATACTTTGTGTACAACAGAATGAGTTCAAGACTAATATAGAGATAAGAGAAGTGGCCAAACAACCAACAATCTCATCTATAATTAGGAAGAGAATATGGACATGTGTAGAGAAGAGATAAGAGAAGTGGCCAAACAACAAACAATCTCATCTATAATTAGGAAGAGAATATGGACATGTGTAGAGAAGAGATGAGAGAAGTGGCCAAACAACCAACAATCTCCTCTATAATTAGGAAGAGAATATGGACATGTGTAGAGAAGAGATGAGAGAAGTGGCCAAACAACCAACAATCTCATCTATAATTAGGAAGAGAATATGGACATGTGTAGAGAAGAGATGAGAGAAGTGGCCAAACAACCAACAATCTCATCTATAATTAGGAAGAGAATATGGACATGTGTAGAGAAGAGATAAGAGAAGTGGCCAAACAACAAACAATCTCATCTATAATTAGGAAGAGAATATGGACATGTGTAGAGAAGAGATAAGAGAAGTGGCCAAACAACAAACAATCTCATCTATAATTAGGAAGAGAATATGGACATGTGTAGAGAAGAGATAAGAGAAGTGGCCAAACAACCAACAATCTCATCTATAATTAGGAAGAGAATATGGACATGTGTAGAGAAGAGATAAGAGAAGTGGCCAAACAACCAACAATCTCATCTATAATTAGGAAGAGAATATGGACATGTGTAGAGAAGAGATAAGAGAAGTGGCCAAACAACCAACGATCTCATCTATAATTAGGAAGAGAATATGGACATGTGTAGAGAAGAGATGAGAGAAGTGGCCAAACAACCAACGATCTCATCTATAATTAGGAAGAGAATATGGACATGTGTAGAGAAGAGATAAGAGAAGTGGCCAAACAACCAACGATCTCATCTATAATTAGGAAGAGAATATGGACATGTGTAGAGAAGAGATAAGAGAAGTGGCCAAACAACCAACAATCTCATCTATAATTAGGAAGAGAATATGGACATGTGTAGAGAAGAGATAAGAGAAGTGGCCAAACAACAAACAATCTCATCTATAATTAGGAAGAGAATATAGACATGTGTAGAGAAGAGATAAGAGAAGTGGCCAAACAACCAACAATCTCATCTATAATTAGGAACAGAATATGGACATGTGTAGAGAAGAGATAAGAGAAGTGGCCAAACAACAAACAATCTCATCTATAATTAGGAACAGAATATGGACATGTGTAGAGAAGAGATGAGAGAATTCCAAAACCTGCTTTTTTATGGGAAACATCAGGATACAGGAAAAGAGGAAGACCTAGAGAGATATTAAAAAGAACATTTATAAGAGAAGCAAAGTTGGCAGGCATAGACTCATTGGATAAAATTGAACATCTCACCCAGAATAAAGATGGATGGCGAAAAACCCTTTGAGCCCAATGCAATGTTTTACGGTGCCGCAAGAGTCAAGTGTGAAGTGGTGACAGGAAAAGGCCTGTGATGAAATCTTTAGGAAACTAAAAATGAATCTGGTCCAAACCTTAGAGAGAAAACATCAAGTCTAGTAAAAGTTAAACTGAAGCTGCCTTATATTTGCTGTTGTTATCCTCCCCTGCTGTCTCTAACTGCATCTATTACTCCCCTTGTTACAACATTTCTAGATTTTCTTCTCAGTTCATAGCGTGACCAAAGAAGGTGGACTAAGTTTTAAATGTTTTAATTCATTCATTACTCCTTTTGTCAGCGTTCACAATATTCCTCTATAATTTAGTATAGTTTAATTTAGTATAGTTTAGTTTAGTCGTCAGTCATCCTCATTGCACATCGGAAAAGTCCACAAGTGCTCAAATCTCCTCCAAATAATATTCATCATCACATCTACTATAAAATCACATTTCTATTCTCTCCAATAATTTTCTTGCTTGTTTATTCTTGACTCATTTTCATATTACAGGAAATCCACGGAAAAAAATCTAGATATATATAATAGTTTAGCAGTGTTGCAGGTATAATGGATCTGTTTATCTATCTATCTATCTATTGACCTTTCGAGCCATAGCGGGCCCATAGGGCATAGACCCAGATACTCTTTCTGTTTAGAATACCTTCAATTTTACTGCACATGAAATGAGAAGCGATATCTAATTTTTTTTCGTTTGCCAGCTTTTACCCCTGACGAAGTCCCTAGAGACTAGGAACTGAATTTGCATGTTAATCCATTTTTCCCTGGCAGCCATGTGCACAGGGGTCCCTCGCCGCACAGGCAGATAACTCCGTCTTCAGAGGTACTCATAATTTTTCCGTCCATGAGTAATTGGCGCTTCAAGCCGGGCCTCACTGCTGAGACCAGGGGTGGTTGCCGCAGAGAGAAATCATAAATAAAAATCCCAAACGGTGTAGTCGGGATTTGAACCCACAACCTCTGTCTCGAGGCCGGCATCTTGATATCTAATTTGACTTTCACTTGAAATGACATAATATAAAAATTGATTGATATGTTATTAGAAATGAGGACTGGTTGGTCTTAAAGCAGGACGCCGGTCTCAAGACAGCGAGGTTTGAGTTCAGATCCCAGGTGCACCAGTTAGGATTTTTATTTGTGATTTCTCCCTGCGGCAACCACTCCTGGTCTCAGCAGCGAGGCGCACAGCTTGAAACGTCAATTACTTATCGACAGAAAAAAATATGAGTACCTCTGAAGACAGTTATCTGCATGTGCAGTGAGTGACCACTGTGCACACGGCTGCCAGGGAAAAAAAACGGATTAACATGCAAAGTTCAATTCCTAGCCTCAAGGGACTTTACCAGAGGTGGAAGCTGGCAAACACACACACACAAAAATAGATTGGCAAAACAAATGAAAAAAGACCATTTTAATTTTTTTCTTCAATTACGAAGCATGCTGACATAGGTGATCATGTCTCACCACAACTGTTTGTCTTTACAATTGTTTATGAGTTTAACAGTTGGCTCTTATCATGCAGTTCTTTAAAGCTTTCTCTTATCTTTTCTCTCTTTCCCTCAACTTGATCAGTTGTCCAAGCTCCACTCCAAGTTATTAGATGGCCATAACTGAAGACTTTCCTTCTCTATAAACATTAAACCTCCCTTAAGAGTATGTTTGGAACGAATTCAAAACAAATGAGGAAATTAGAGAAATCGCCAATCAACCACTAATATCTTCAGTAATAAAGAAAAGACGATGGTCATATGTTGGACATGTGATGAGGAGAGATAATAACCGAATAGCAAAGCAAGCCCTCATATGGGAAACAACAGGTAAGAAGAAAAGAGGAAGACCCAGAGAGACAGTGAGAAGAACATTGATGAGAGAGGCAAGAGCAGCAGGATTCGGCTCCCTCAATGAGATAGAGCTGCTTGCACAGAACAGAGATAAATGGCGAGATTTGATAAAATATCTTTAAAAGAATTGAAAACTGCTAGAACAAAAATTCAGATAAGAGAAGGAGTATCTTGGTCTATGCCCTATGGGCTGGCTACGGCTCGAAAGGTCAATAGATAGATAGAAGAGTATGTTTACATTGTTTGACTTAATGTGTTTTATATTTTAACATCATTGTAACTTTGACCAAGGTAGGTCTACCCTTTTAGAGTGTTAGAAAGCTGAAGGGTTAGAACACTTATTTGATGAGGTATACTCATGATATGTAAATGTTCTGAGAGAGGTCAAAGCAAAAAGAGAGCTAATTTCCAATATTAGGAAGAAACAATCACCATTTTTTGGCCATGTAATGAGAAGAGAACAACTGGAATATATTGTGACAACTGAAAAAATTGAGGGACGAAGAGATAGAGGGAAGCGAAAAGAAAAAACACCAGACAGCTTAAGAGAATGGCTTGGCAGAAGGTCAACAACAGAAATGATAAATAACTGTCGAGATCGGAAGTTGTGGAGAGACATGATCACCTACGCCAGCAGGCCTGGTACTTGATGATACTTCTGATGATCAGATTGCCTCTTGTTGTAAAGCTGGTTCTTTATAGTTTCCTCCACCATATATTCTGACATCTTCTACCTTTCAGCTCCCTGTGGAGCATAGATCTTCAACAAACACTTTCCAAACCGTTCTGTTTCTTGCCATTCTTTTAAGATCATTCCATGTCTTTCCCATCATCTTCATCTCTGCTTCCATATGTCTTCTCCAAGAATATTTTGACCTCCCTCTTTGTCTCTTCCCTTGGGGATTCCAAAAAAGGGCCTGTCTTGTAATACTGCTTTCGCAGTGTGCGTCCTATCCAGCTGCATCATCTTTAATGTATCTCTTTGTTCACAGGTATTTGACTGGTACTTTTCCATAATTCTACATTAGTGATTTTTATCCTGCCATTTCCATCCTTTTATTCTGCACAAGCATCCATTAAAGAAGGTCCATATTTTTGTTCTCCATGTTTCACAGCCATATAATAGGACTGAATTAACACAGGAGTTGAAAATATTTTGACATTGAGAAAAAAATAAACATGTTTGAACTTTGAGATCATTTAAATTTGTGTTTTATCTCAGATGTTTACAAATTATTCTCTCTCATTAGCTGGACCCAACATATGAACAAGTTGCCTGTGGCTTAACGAAGGACCAAGTAGACATGACCCAGTTAGCCAAAAAGTACTATTTATAGCCTTAAATAAGCCACAAATAAGCTCCCTTGGTTTGAAATGATTTTAATAATGAACACCAGCATGCCTTGACAGAGTAAAACATATCATTCTTTTAAGACAATAATTATTTCATGTGTAAAGTTGTGTAAATATTGTAACCATTTGGAATGTGGCTAGAAAAACAAAGGTATGTATTTACCAAAGAATAAATATTGACCCTTTTTTTTTTAACTTCCTCTGCATATTCCTGACCGACTATAGCTCATTTTTATTGTCGGCTCGTAAATGTCGGATGTTAAATAAACTTATTAGAGTTGTGGTTTACATAAAGTTGCAATATGTGTACTGCTCTGCCACATACATTGGGTGTTCAGATTCACACACATACACCCCCATGTTGCTATGCCGCTGCCAGATTGTAGTGTGTGTCCACAAATGTTTGCTGTTATATATTGTATATCCCAGCATTGTTGAAGTAAAAATGGTTGAAAATACATATCTATATTGATATCATCATCAACCCCATGTCACAATTCTTCTCCCCCTGTCAGGTAATTAGGAAAGATGTTTCCTCCTTCGAGATATAGAAATATATTGTAATCCTGGCATGTTTACTATATGAGTTTTAAGGACTGTATTTAAATGTGCTGAAAATTGACATTCATTATGTGCAAGTTCATTCAGAATAAAAGAAACGAAAAATACATTATTTTTAATTTTAATGGCTGGGTGGTTGCTACTATAATATGGTCTGTAAAAACTCATAAACAGCAACCAAGCCAGGATTATAATATATTTATATATCTGAAAGAAGCACAAATCTTGCCTAATGGTTGATGATGATATAAATATGTATTTTCAGCAATTTTTACTTCGCTAATCACCATCATGTGCCATACCGGTTGATGTAGGCAATCATGTCCGTCCACAATTCTCTATTCGCAGTATATCCTATGATTTCTGTTGTTAACTGTTTTCTTTGCCATAACACCAAGCTATTAAGTATTTTCTCTCTTTGTCGTTTAAGATCTCTTTTTGTCAACCATGATCTTCCTTTCCCTGTATTTTTCCAGTTACAATAAATTATTCCAACTTTCGTCTTCTCATTATGTGCCCGAAAAATGTTTGTTTCTTTCTGATGTTTCTTGGGAGCTCCTTTTTTGCGTTGGTCTTTTTAGCTATCCAGGGAACTTTCAACATTCTTCTGAGAAATCCCATATCTGTGGCCTCTAATCGTCTTTTCATTTGTTTGTCTACTGTACATGATTCAAATTATGGTACTTACATAGGTCAGAATTGGTTCTATATAGCACCGATGAACTCTCCTTCTCACTTCTATTGGCAGATTTGTTGCACAAGACATTTTTCATTTTCTGAAATGCTATTTTCACCTGCTATTTTTTATTTCTGTGGTGCATCTTCTGTCTGGTGATATTATTGACTTCACCAATGCTGAGATATAAATTGTTAAAATAAAAGCAAATATTTGTGAAAAGTAATCCAGGAAGGGAAAATACAAGGTAAAAGAGGCAGACCAAGACTAACATGGACGAGTAACATCAAAAGATGGACAAATCAGCCTATGACAACCTGCACCATCAAAGCAAGAGACAGAGCAGAATGGCGTTCCATGGTAGCCAACCTTCGTTGCGGAGAAGGCACTCGATGATGATGATTTGTGGACACACTCAAGCTAGTTAATTCCAGGGCTAGCAATGGAGGAGTAGAATCTTGGTTAGCTTTGGTTTGCTGATCTTGACACCAGTAGTTAGCTTTAAATCGTTGACCATCTCTTTCTGGCCATGCATTGTCTATCTATTGACCTTTCAAGCCGTAGCCGGCCCATAGGACGTAGACCCAGATATTCCTTCTCTTATCTAAATTTTTATTCTAGCAGTTTTCAATCCTTGTAAAGATCTTTTATCAAATCTCGCCATTTGTCTCTGTTCTATGCAAGCAGCTCTATCTCCTTGAGGGAGCCGATTCCTGCTGCTCTTGCTTCTCTCATCAATGCTCTTCTCAGTGTCTCTCTGCGACTTCCTCTTACCTGTTGTTTCCCACATGAGGGTTTGCTTTGTTATTCGGTTATTATCTCTTCTCATCACATGTCCAACAGATGACCATCGCCATTTCTTTATTACTGAAGATATTAGTGGTTGATTGGCGATTTCTCGAATTTCCTCATTTGTTTTGAATTCGTTCCACGCTATACCAAGTATTTTCCTTAGACATTTATTTTCGAATGCATCTTTTCGATCCATGCATTGTCCTGCACCCTAAACCTTTGTGAGTCCATGAGGCTGAGTTGTTAGTGTGTGAGCTATTGACCAGAAGAGTCCATATTAAAATCCAGACATACAATTTTTCAAACCAATAGGGCTTCATGGTTCACCCATCCTCTAAAAATGGGTGCTAGATTTATTTTCCCTGTGAAATTACGGCTTCCTGGAATGATACTGACCACATAAAATGTGCTGCATGTCATTGACATAAGTTCACAAATGCCATATACCCCATATGTGCTATTTCTTCTTTCCTTCCTCATTTGCCTTTCAGTGTCGAGGGGAGATATACTTTGCGGTCTTTTGTTCTTCTGTTTGCCTCTGCAGCTGTTATGTTTCTTAGTGTTTCTAATATTCTGTCAGTCCATCTTTCTTTTTCGTGGTTGACCCTTGGGTGTGGTGTTCTCACAAAGTTTATTGAAGGCTCATTGTGTTGTGTTTTTATCTTTCTGCCTTATCATGTGGCCAAATTATTTTATCTGTTTCTTTATGTATACTATGGCAGGGTTTATTCCTAGCTTTTTTCTCAGTTCTCCATTTCTGATCCTATCTCTCAGGCTATTTCTTGTCATTCGTCTAACACATTTCATCTCAGTAGAGGTTATTTTTCTTATTGTTCTTACATCTAGGGTCCACAGTCTGTCATTGGTAGCACAATGTTGGGATGAAGATTGTATTGTAAAATACCAGTTTTGCCTCTAGAGTTATTTCTTTGTTGGACTATAGTGATGACAGCTGTCCTATGATTTGACAAGCTTTGTTGCATCTTGATTCTATTTCTGCTGTTTGTGAATTGTTGTTTGTCACTAGACTTCCTATGTATTTAAATTCCTCTACTTATTTTAGTTTTTTATATGTATATATATGTGTAGTAGAGCGGGAAGAAAACCTTCGTTAATTTGTACTTTAATTGCATCAAAACTTAGGTGGTGCATAAATGTTATGTGCTGTTATGATTTTATATATGGGCTGCAGTAAAATTGATTGCCAGATAACGTATGTAAGATGAAGTGGTCAGCATTTTTACACACGAAAGTCAGAAAAGTACAGGTAGCGACTACAGAAGGCTGAAAAGAACAAAGAAGTGAAATTGCTGAACCCAAAATTTGATCAGTTGACACATGAACCATGGATACAGAAAATGAAAGCACATAATGAGGTTTTTTTCTGTTCATGGAATCAGTATTACTGAAGTTGGGAATCCCCCATATCCGCTCCACTCATGTCAAAACTGCTGCCAAAGCATGTTGGTAAATTCTTTTGACAAGGTTGACTACTGTGCAGTCCTAATTGGTGTATTGGTGACGATTCCAAATGACTTCCATCAAATAGAGAGTGCACAGTCACTTACCCATTACAGTCTCTTTGAAAACACACATTTAAAATAAACAAAGCAACCAAAGTGGTTTAAGCTACTAGTTAGTCTTTGCTGAAACAAGGTGACATGCAGCCATTTTGATTTTGTACTGTCAGTTGACACCAAGAAGGTTGGACTCCAGTGCGAGCCAAGTTGGATGAGTGGGTGACAATTTCAAATGACATCACAGAAAAACAAGTGTCCACAGTCACTTCCAACTCATCAAATAGAAATAAACACACAAAGAAACTGTCAAAACGCAGACAAACTGCTTTAATGTTGGCACAATCTAATAATGAGCTATTAAAGTTAAAATCCTTGGCATTTCATGAAGAGACCTTGCCATGCCACAAGCAAGAAAGTACAAAATGAGCTATTAAAGTTAAAATCTTTGGCATTTCATGAAGAGACCTTGCCATGCCACAAGCAAGAAAGTACAAAATGAGCTATTAAAGTTAAGATCCTAGGCATTTCATGAAGAGACCTTGCCATGCCACAAGCAAGAAAGTACAAAATGAGCTATTAAAGTTAAGATCCTAGGCATTTCATGAAGAGACCTTGCCACACGCAAGAAAGTCCAACATGAGCTATTAAAGTTAAGACCCTTAGCATGTCATATTCTAAAGTGCTTCAGCAATAGTCTTAAGGACAGAAGAAGTGAGCTTGATGATTGGTATATAAGATTTTACCAGCATGTTATTATGTGAAACTGTTGTCAAGTCCTAGGTGTGATCATGGATTAACTGAACACTGAAAGATATCAAATATTCAACAGTTGTGTAATCAAACAGAAATAATTTATTTCATTTTTGTGTCAAGATTTTTATAAAGTCTGTTTTTATTTTTTAAATGCATAAATTTATTATTTTAAATCATGGTAAAAAGGTGGATTTTAGTCATGCAAGTACAATTGATAATTATTTATCTTTTGTTTTGTGGAACCGAGTCACTATGTTTGTTAGCCTAATTCTTGTTTTAAGGAATATTCACGTCTGCAATAAACCAGATAATTGTGTGTCCCGTTAACAATAATTTAATTGCCAGGGCGTACTTTTTAATCTTTAAAAAATGCCTTATAACAATTCCAGCTTCTATTCAGATCTGGGTGATACATTTTTGTCACTTCTGCATTAATAATTATTTGTTGTTTTGTGAAACTGAGCCGCAGCTTGTGTTTGCTAACCTAAATTCCTGTTTTAAGGAATATTCATTCTGTAGTTGTGTGGCCTGTTCATAATTTTATTGCCAGGGTGTACTTCTTAATAATAAAAAAAAAATGCCTTACAATTGCAGCTTCATTCAGGTCTGGGTGATAATTTTAAAAAATTGATGTAGCTACCTGTAGCTCAGTGTTGAACATGTGATACTTAAATCTCTTGTGGCTTGTACATGTTTCAATATTTTATTGTTATTTTATTTTAATTTGGTAATTATCAATATATATCTGTCTTCTTCATGCAGGTACCATTAGCTTCCATTAACTGTGAGTCCAATTCAGATAAATAGATCATCCAAGTGTTGAAAGCAATTGCTAGGTCTATCTTACACAAAACAAATAGCAGCAGGGCTGAAACTAAGAATGGCAAAATATTACATCTTCTCAATATTCCTGTATAGTGCAGAAACATGGACATTAGACAAGAAAATAGAACAGAAAATTGAAGGCTTTGAAATGTGGATTTATAGAAGAATAGGTAGAATTGGATGGAAGGAAAGGAAAACAAACGATGAAGTTTTAAAACAACTGAAAATAAAAAGAGAACTACTAAATACAATTAAGACAAGACAAATGAAATTTTTGGGGCATGTTAAAAGACACAACAGCCTACTATAAGTAATATTGGAAGGGAAAATACAAGGTAAAAGAGGCAGACCAAGACAGTAGAATTATGCTTCATGGTAGCCAACCTTCGTTGTGGAGAAGGCACTCGATGATGATGACGATGATACATGTAGTTATATTGACAGACTCAGTGCTGGTCTGCAAAATTTGAAAAGAATATACTCTGCAGAGAATGGGTGCACCTAATTGACCCATCTCATTTGAATGGCCAAAATTGGGTATATTGACAACGAAGTGGAGGACAGCATGCACGTCAGAGGACAGCATGCACGTCAGAGGAATGGTGGTGATGGGATGCCATGAAGGGTGGAAGCAGGAAAGCTTCCTCAGCGGAAGAGAACACAAAATGTTCAATATGGAACAGGAACAATTAGTAGATGAACACTTCTATAGCTGCTGGGACAGATATGAGGATTCTCAGCTGCAATGGCACCAAACTGAAGACTACAATTCTTGTTTTTATTGCTTTCTTCTTTGTTTCCCTTTAAAAGGATGTTAATCATCATCATCTTGTGCCGGCTCAGCACCAAAGGTAAGCTACCAAGAAGCACCATTTCAGTCACTTGCCTTGATGGTACGTACACACTGTCACATTCTCTTGCCTTGATGGTACACGCTGTCACATTCTCTTGCCTTAATGGTACATACTGTCACGGTTTCTTGCCTTGATGGTACACACTGTCACGGTTTCTTGCCTTGATGGTACACGCTGTCACATTCTCTTGCCTTGATGGTACACACTGTCACGGTTTCTTGCCTTGATGGTACACAGTCACATTCTCTTGCCTTAATGGTACACACTGTCACATTCTCTTGCCTTGATGGTACACACTGTCACGGTTTCTTGCCTTGATGGTACACGCTGTCACATTCTCTTGCCTTGATGGTACACACTGTCACGGTTTCTTGCCTTGATGGTACACGCTGTCACATTCTCTTGCCTTGATGGTACACACTGTCACGGTTTCTTGCCTTGATGGTACACACTGTCACATTCTCTTGCCTTGATGGTACACACTGTCACGGTTTCTTGCCTTGATGGTACACGCTGTCACATTCTCTTGCCTTGAAATGGTACACACTGTCACGGTTTCTTGCCTTGATGGTACACACTGTCATGGTTTCTTGCCTTGATGGTACACACTGTCATGGTTTCTTGCCTTGATGGTACACGCTGTCACATTCTCTTGCCTTGATGGTACACACTGTCATGGTTTCTTGCCTTGATGGTACACACTGTCACGGTTTCTTGCCTTGATGGTACACGCTGTCACATTCTCTTGCCTTGATGGTACACACTGTCACGGTTTCTTGCCTTGATGGTACACACTGTCACATTCTCTTGCCTTGATGGTACACACTGTCACGGTTTCTTGCCTTGATGGTACACGCTGTCACATTCTCTTGCCTTGATGGTACACACTGTCACGGTTTCTTGCCTTGATGGTACACACTGTCACATTCTCTTGCCTTGATGGTACACACTGTCACGGTTTCTTGCCTTGATGGTACATACTGTCACGGTTTCTTGCCTTGATGGTACACACTGTCACGGTTTCTTGCCTTGATGGTACACACTGTCATGGTTTCTTGCCTTGATGGTACACACTGTCACGGTTTCTTGCCTTGATGGTACACACTGTCACGGTTTCTTGCCTTGATGGTACACACTGTCATGGTTTCTTGCCTTGATGGTACACACTGTCACGGTTTCTTGCCTTGATGGTACACACTGTCACATTCTCTTGCCTTGATGGTACACGCTGTCACATTCTCTTGCCTTGAAATGGTACACACTGTCACATTCTCTTGCCTTGATGGTACACACTGTCACAGTTTCTTGCCTTGATGGTACACACTGTCACATTCTCTTGCCTTGATGGCACACTTTATCACAGACTCTTCTGTTCATCTCATGATGTTGTCAGTCCCTTTGTCTACCACTCACTCACCATGTATTTTTCCCTGTTTCAAGTTAACTTCCAATCAAGCATTGTATCCTCTTTTATGCCCACAAAAAGTTCATCTATTTTAAGTCGAGTTGACTTGTTCTTTCATCATGTTCAACTGTTTTAAGTCGAGTTGACTTGTTCTTTCATCATGTTCAACTGTTTTAAGTCGAGTTGACGTGTTCTTTCATCATGTTCAACTGTTTTAAGTCGAGTTGACTTGTTCTTTCATGTTCCGTACCAGCTGGCGTAGGCAATCTTGTCCTTCCATAATCTTCTATTCATGAACCATCATATCAATTCTGTTATTGTTTTCCGTCCCATGACACCAAGCGCTTTTAGTATCTTCTCTCATCGTCATTGGCGATTTCTCTTTCCCTGGATTTTGTCAGTTGTAACCAAGTACTCCAACTTTCCAATTCTCATGATGTGCCCGAAAAATGTTGATCGTTTCTTTCTGTTTTTTGTAAGCTCTATTTATTTGTTGGCCTCTTTGAGAATTTCCGTTATTGGTCTTTTTTTTTTTAGCTGTCCAAGGAATTCTCAACATTCTTTTAAGAAATCCGATCGCTGTGGCTTCTAATCGTCTTTTCATCTCTTTGCCTGCTGTCCATGATTCTCTTCCCTAGGTCAGAATTGGCTTTATGTACAACAGATGAACTCTCTTTCTCACTTCTACTGACATGACGTTTTTCATTTTCTGAAATGCTATTTTGGCCTGAGATGTTCTGCTGTTCTTACTTCCTGTTATGTTAGCATCATCATCGCTGTGCTCTGATCTTCTCCAAATACTTAGAACATCCAAGGAGAACCCTGACCCACGTGCATGAACTCTGTTGCACAACCTGGGATCCATAAATTGTACTGATGCAATACTGGTCACATTTCAAATAATGAAACATAACCTAAGAGTCGGTAGCACTATTGTTTCAATTATATTGTTACATGATTTCATCCGATAGGCCTCGGATTAGGGGGCTTCGATAGCCGAGATGGGAAAACCACCCGACTGGACTACCGACGTTCGGACAACCCGTGTTCGATTCCCACTGGGAGCAGTGTGAATTCTACTCGTGGTTGGAATAAAAATTACCCCCACGGTCGACCCAGCCGTTGGCAGAAATGGGTACCAGGGTATTACCCTGAGAAGGTAAGGAATGTCGCTTCGCATTGAGTTTCGATGCTTGAGGTGACACTATACAGAAATCTTCGAACGTTTCTGGATAGGCGGCCGAGCACATATGGGTGTAAACTCGCGTGCTAAGACGCCGGTTCAAGTCTCGTACTTTACCTTACCTATCTGATAGGCCAAACACCATCATAACTGGCTCCATGGTCTTGCATGTGCTGTTGTCAAAATGCCCATGCTTGTCTATCTTTACCTATATATCTTTATCTATACTTTGGTTTGTTGTAATTTTCTGTTTGTGGATGATGGTGGCTTCTCTGATGTACAGTTAATGTTCTGTGGAGGATAATGCCACCACTAACTTTAGTTTGTTCTAATTTGAAGAGCAGACTTTTAGTACAGTAAATAACAGTTAACTCACAACTCTCACATGCCATTGTCATCTGCTTTTCTCTTGGATTGCATCTTTTATATCCTGAACATTGTGACCTCATTGTCTCTGTTCACTTGACGTTATTCACTTTCTCACCATAAAAGGATATTAAGTAGATATGTTGGGATACTAGTTTTTCCCACGCCACGATATCTGTTATTGAGTTATTTGCGGGTCATCATCATTGCACTCTGAACATGAACATGTCCATAGGTGCTCAGATCCCCTCCTCAGCAAGTCCCGCAGTGTCCAGCGACTGACGACTCCAGTTCTGTGTTGGATAAGTCTTCTTACACACCCACTAAGTTTCTCATTTCTCGCTGTGCCCATCTTAACTCCCATCTCTTTTATCCGAAGGAGTGGCATGGATTTGTGGTTGTCGAAGTCCTGTGCTCTTCAGCTGACACGTTTCAACATGGAATCTTCAGCTTGATGTACATTCTTCTCTGAATGCAGTTTGTTACCCAAAATGATCAAAGTTTTCTCCACAGTCTTTGATCAGCACAATACACAACTAGTCTATAGCTGCTGAGTCGGTTGGCCTGTTTGCCAGTCATGGTTGTGCATATTAGAGGACATTTTCCTTTGGCTTCTCACTTGGTCCTTTTGCTGGAGAGGTCCTGGTGAGACCAATATATTGACAAATCAATGGGGAACTTTTTTTATAATTTTATATTTCATTCTTAATCTAACATTTTTACTTTATTAAAATTACTTTAGTTTAATCTAAAAAAAAAAAAAAACCAACTGATTTTATGATTTACATGTATACTTTTAGTAACTTGGCAGACACATGTATCTTTGATAGAGTATATGCTCTGTAGATAGTACTGTAGGAATGCTTCATGTTATAACTGAGGCATACTTTGACACTTTGGTTATTTAGAAAGTTGTACTCTGTAATTATCATCATGCTTTTTGTTTGAGAAATATCCCAACAATTTCTAAGCCATCCTCTTTAACATTGAAGAGTCTAACAGACAAATATTGTTTTACAAGTGTTTTTATCATTGAACCACTGTCAAGTTAGACATCATTACTCACTGACATATTGTGATTATGGCCGTATTTATCATGCTAATTTTATGTTTATTTCTTGGTGCTTGTCAATCACTATCAATAGAAACCACACTATCATCATTTTGTCTGCCAAAGCTGAGCCTATTATGTTGGAATAAAGCCCCATCTCATCAATATGTGAGAAACATTGTCTACCATTATCTGGCTTAGCACCGCTAATCAAACCACATTTCCAGGGATGTGATCATGTTTCTCAAGATACAAGGTCTAGAAGATCAATGAACTGATTGGAGGGTTTCAAGACAACCATAGTAGGATGTTGAAAATGTACAAAAACATATTGAAGTTAGTGAGCACCATCTGTATGAAGACATGATTTATACAACACACCATCTGTATGATGACATGATTTATACAACACACCATCTGTATGAAGACATGATTTATACAACACACCATCTGTATGATGGCATGATTTATACAACACACCATCTGTATGATGGCATGATTTATACAACACACCATCTGTATGATGGCATGATTTATACAACACACCATCTGTATGATGACATGATTTATACAACACACCATCTGTATGAAGACATGATTTATACAACACACCATCTGTATGAAATGATTTATACAACACACCATCTGTATGAAGACATGATTTATACAACACACCATATTCTCAATGGATTTCAGCAGAAATTTTATCAATATGTCCCTAACACTGCTTCCAAATACGGAACGTCCAATCACAACCTGACACTCCTCGACTGAGTTAAGTGGGTGCCTCAGAGAGTAAATAACAGCAAAGACGAGCTCCAGCTAGCCTGTCACCTCCCAATGCTTTATGCTGTGCCCAAATACAAGGAAGTTGAATCCCTGTATCTCTGCCATTGAAGGTCGTATCCAACAACAGCTTCTATGGATACTTTGGATAATAAAAACAAACAGGTATGTTCCACCACTTGGCACATCAACAGGAAAAAAGTAAAAACCCTGGCATCAAGAGAGTAAAAAAGATACATCCCATGCCACAGTTTCAACTAATAATGAATCTACTGTAAGCTTTTCTCCTGTTAGTTATATTGTTTCATAAAGATGAGTACCTCCGAAGTCTGAGTTATCTGCCTGTGCGGCGAGGGACCCCTGTGCACATGGCTGCTAGGGAAAATGGATTAACATGCAAAATTCAGTTCCTAGTCTCTAGGGACTTTGTCAGAGTTGAAAGCTGGCGAACGCAACAACATATTGTTTCATCAATTGTAAGCTCCCAATGATTTCACTGTAAAAATCCCCCCCCCCCCCTTTTTTTTTTCATGATTCTCAATTGGATTGTAAATTTCTCTTTATTTATTTATTGTAAAATTCACTTCAATTTTGTTGTGCATAATGAAATCATTAGGCATGATGGTGTCATGAGAGTTTCACTAGACTTCTTAGACCCTTACATTTGTGATAACGTGTCCCACAAAAGCTACTGCTAAACCAGCAGCACATTTTCCCTTGTGTCTCATGAGCAAGTATCACAACAGATATCAAATGAATCTACATTTGTGTGTGTTTTTTTTTTTTTATTACAGAAATATTACCAGTTGTATGTGTTTTATTAGTAATAAAAAAATTTGATTAATAATTGTTCAGGTATTTTTTTTTCCTGTGTGTTACCGGGGCCTCATTATGAGGGAAGTAAAGAATAGCGACACTTTACCTTCCAGGCATGTCGTAAGAGGCGACTAAGGAGGTTGATAGATGGCTTGACAAGCTGTCATTGTAAAAAGTATTGTTATGGAAACAGCGCCATATATTTTAGAGCAGTGATCTCTGCAATATGTGCCACTTTGGCACGCAAGGTTTTTATTTTTGAGATTGTGGTTCTGCCCTATGTGCCGTCTTCGGCTAGAAAGGACAATAGATAGATAGATATTTTATTTTCCTTTTCTTACAAGCAAATTGTACCCAGATGTATAATCAAATCTTGCCTTAGAGAAAGACTGCTAGTTGTGGCCCACTTATGTTGACCTACTTCTAAAGATGAGATACTCTCTCTCTGTGTTGCAACAAAAGAGTAAAGAAACAAAAATAACCCATCCATAAAGTCACAAAAAAATATCAGAAATGTTAGGTTTTGCTCATATAATTGTTGTTCCCTTGCACAATTTCATGTAAGGTTCTCTTTCCATATGTTTCGCCGCACTATGCGCCGTGCCGATTTAAGCAGTGTACATTTCGCCACATAGTGTGCCCCTCTCTCAATTTGATTAGTGTGAATGTCATCAAACCATATTCTTGTTACATCTCTCGTATCATCTTAGTATTGGTGAAATCTAATACCTTGTTCAATTTAAACATTTATATATAACATGTTATATTTTAGATAAATATGTCGATTGATTCTTAAAACCATGAACAATTTTGTCTGTGAAATCTCTCCTGTTGCATCGATAAAAAGCTTCCGTATGGAAAGAGTTAGTGTGCATCCATTGTATCTTGATGAATCAAAGCAAGCAGGCTCAATCTGAAATGTTGTCCAACAAAGTAAATGGACTCTAGTGGGATGATTGCATGAGATGAAGAATGGAAATATTGTCATCATCTTGTTTTTAAAGAAACCTAACAGTTTTTATATGGATTGTGTTCTAGCTCACACAACAGTCTTGATTCACTATATGGATTGTATTCTAGTTCAAACAACAGTCTTGATTCACTATATGGATTGTATTCTAGTTCAAACTAGTCTTGATTCACTATATGGATTGTATTCTAGTTCACACAACAGTCTTGATTCACTATATGGATTGTATTCTAGTTCAAACAACAGTCTTGGTTCACTATATGGATTGTATTCTAGTTCAAACAACAGTCTTGGTTCACTATATGGATTGTGTTCTAGTTCAAACAAGTCTTGGTTCACTATATGGATTGTATTCTAGTTCACACAACAGTCTTGATTCACTATATGGATTGTGTTCTAGTTCACACAACAGTCTTGATTCACTATATGGATTGTATTCTAGTTCAAACAACAGTCTTGATTCACTATATGGATTGTATTCTAGTTCACACAACAGTCTTGATTCACTATATGGATTGTGTTCTAGTTCACACAACAGTCTTGATTCACTATATGGATTGTATTCTAGTTCAAACAACAGTCTTGGTTCATTATATGGATTGTATTCTAGTTCAAACAACAGTCTTGGTTCACTATATGGATTGTGTTCTAGTTCAAACAAGTCTTGGTTCACTATATGGATTGTATTCTAGTTCAAACAACAGTCTTGGTTCACTATATGGATTGTATTCTAGCTCAAACAAGTCTTGGTTCACTATATGGATTGTATTCTAGTTCAAACAAGTCTTGGTTCACTATATGGATTGTATTCTAGTTCAAACAACAGTCTTGGTTCACTATATGGATTGTATTCTAGCTCAAACAAGTCTTGGTTCACTATATGGATTGTATTCTAGTTCAAACAAGTCTTGGTTCACTATATGGATTGTATTCTAGTTCAAACAAGTCTTGGTTCACTATATGGATTGTATTCTAGTTCAAACAAGTCTTGGTTCACTATATGGATTGTATTCTAGCTCAAACAAGTCTTGGTTCACTATATGGATTGTATTCTAGCTCAAACAAGTCTTGGTTCACTATATGGATTGTATTCTAGTTCAAACAACAGTCTTGGTTCACTATATGGATTGTATTCTAGTTCAAACAAGTCTTGGTTCACTATATGGATTGTATTCTAGTTCAAACAAGTCTTGGTTCACTATATGGATTGTATTCTAGTTCAAACAACAGTCTTGGTTCACTATATGGATTGTATTCTAGTTCAAACAACAGTCTTGGTTCACTATATGGATTGTATTCTAGTTCAAACAAGTCTTGGTTCACTATATGGATTGTATTCTAGTTCAAACAAGTCTTGGTTCACTATATGGATTGTATTCTAGCTCAAACAAGTCTTGGTTCACTATATGGATTGTATTCTAGCTCAAACAAGTCTTGGTTCACTATATGGATTGTATTCTAGTTCAAACAACAGTCTTGGTTCACTATATGGATTGTATTCTAGTTCAAACAAGTCTTGGTTCACTATATGGATTGTATTCTAGTTCAAACAAGTCTTGGTTCACTATATGGATTGTATTCTAGTCCAAACAACAGTCTTGGTTCACTATATGGATTGTATTCTAGTTCAAACAACAGTCTTGGTTCACTATATGGATTGTATTCTAGTTCAAACAAGTCTTGGTTCACTATATGGATTGTATTCTAGTTCAAACAAGTCTTGGTTCACTATATGGATTGTATTCTAGTTCAAACAACAGTCTTGGTTCACTATATGGATTGTATTCTAGTTCAAACAAGTCTTGGTTCACTATATGGATTGTATTCTAGTTCAAACAAGTCTTGGTTCACTATATGGATTGTATTCTAGTTCAAACAAGTCTTGGTTCACTATATGGATTGTATTCTAGTTCACACAACAGTCTTGGTTCACTATATGGATTGTATTCTAGCTCACACAACAGTCTTGGTTCACTATATGGATTGTATTCTAGTTCAAACAAGTCTTGGTTCACTATATGGATTGTATTCTAGTTCAAACAAGTCTTGGTTCACTATATGGATTGTATTCTAGTTCAAACAAGTCTTGGTTCACTATATGGATTGTATTCTAGCTCACACAACAGTCTTGGTTCACTATATGGATTGTATTCTAGTTCACACAACAGTCTTGGTTCACTATATGGATTGTATTCTAGCTCACACAACAGTCTTGGTTCACTATATGGATTGTATTCTAGTTCAAACAAGTCTTGGTTCACTATATGGATTGTATTCTAGTTCAAACAAGTCTTGGTTCACTATATGGATTGTATTCTAGTTCAAACAAGTCTTGGTTCACTATATGGATTGTATTCTAGCTCACACAACAGTCTTGGTTCACTATATGGATTGTATTCTAGTTCACACAACAGTCTTGATTCACTATATGGATTGTATTCTAGTTCACACAACAGTCTTGATTCACTATATGGATTGTATTCTAGTTCAAACAAGTCTTGGTTCACTATATGGATTGTATTCTAGTTCAAACAAGTCTTGGTTCACTATATGGATTGTATTCTAGTTCAAACAAGTCTTGGTTCACTATATGGATTGTATTCTAGCTCACACAAGTCTTGGTTCACTATATGGATTGTATTCTAGCTCACACAACAGTCTTGGTTCACTATATGGATTGTATTCTAGTTCACACAACAGTCTTGGTTCACTATATGGATTGTATTCTAGCTCACACAACAGTCTTGGTTCACTATATGGATTGTATTCTAGTTCACACAACAGTCTTGATTCACTATATGGATTGTATTCTAGCTCACACAACAGTCTTGGTTCACTATATGGATTGTATTCTAGTTCAAACAAGTCTTGGTTCACTATATGGATTGTATTCTAGTTCAAACAAGTCTTGGTTCACTATATGGATTGTATTCTAGTTCAAACAAGTCTTGGTTCACTATATGGATTGTATTCTAGCTCACACAAGTCTTGGTTCACTATATGGATTGTGTTCTAGTTCACACAACAGTCTTGGTTCACTATATGGATTGTGTTCTAGCTCACACAACAGTCTTGGTTCACTATATGGATTGTGTTCTAGTTCACACAACAGTCTTGATTCACTATATGGATTGTATTCTAGTTCAAACAACAGTCTTGATTCACTATATGGATTGTGTTCTAGTTCACACAACAGTCTTGATTCACTATATGGATTGTATTCTAGTTCAAACAAGTCTTGATTCACTATATGGATTGTATTCTAGTTCAAACAACAGTCTTGGTTCACTATATGGATTGTATTCTAGTTCAAACAAGTCTTGGTTCACTATATGGATTGTATTCTAGTTCAAACAACAGTCTTGATTCACTATATGGATTGTATTCTAGTTCAAACAACAGTCTTGGTTCACTATATGGATTGTATTCTAGTTCAAACAAGTCTTGGTTCACTATATGGATTGTATTCTAGTTCAAACAAGTCTTGATTCACTATATGGATTGTATTCTAGTTCAAACAACAGTCTTGGTTCACTATATGGATTGTATTCTAGTTCAAACAAGTCTTGGTTCACTATATGGATTGTATTCTAGTTCAAACAACAGTCTTGGTTCACTATATGGATTGTGTTCTAGTTCAAACAACAGTCTTGGTTCACTATATGGATTGTGTTCTAGTTCACACAACAGTCTTGATTCACTATATGGATTGTATTCTAGTTCAAACAAGTCTTGATTCACTATATGGATTGTATTCTAGTTCAAACAACAGTCTTGGTTCACTATATGGATTGTATTCTAGTTCAAACAAGTCTTGGTTCACTATATGGATTGTATTCTAGTTCAAACAACAGTCTTGGTTCACTATATGGATTGTATTCTAGTTCAAACAAGTCTTGGTTCACTATATGGATTGTATTCTAGTTCAAACAAGTCTTGGTTCACTATATGGATTGTATTCTAGTTCAAACAACAGTCTTGATTCACTATATGGATTGTATTCTAGTTCAAACAAGTCTTGGTTCACTATATGGATTGTATTCTAGTTCAAACAACAGTCTTGATTCACTATATGGATTGTATTCTAGTTCAAACAACAGTCTTGGTTCACTATATGGATTGTATTCTAGCTCACACAACAGTCTTGGTTCACTATATGGATTGTATTCTAGTTCAAACAACAGTCTTGATTCACTTCTCTTTCAACAACTACAGATTATATTGCTGCTTACATGAAAGTTTGAAAATGAAACGTTTTTGCAAGGTGTCGACAAATACCATGGACGTCCAAATTAAAATTTTGAGTATTTTTTTAAAAGGAGAAAAAAAAAAGATTATCATGAAATGAGAAGTCTTTTCACTAAAGAAAATGTATGGAAATTGTAGTGTCTCACTATTTACTAATAATTAGTATTTTTTTATGGTCATAATTACTGACTCAACTGAATGCAAGCAAAATAAAACCATACAGTATTATTTTGCACTACTACGATGTGTCATTAAATAAAATGAGAGTTTTATACAGAAATGGGTCTTGTGTTTTTTTGCTCTTAAGTTCATAATATTGGCTTTATCTACCAACATCATGGTGACATCCCATGATCTTGGGGGCTCGTTGAGGCTCTACTGACACACTCTGTCATCCCTTTAAACCTTGACTATGACTATCAATTAAAAATCATGTTATTACTAATCTTCAGGCTGCATGTCCTTTACAGAATGTTGTATTTGTCACAGTTTCTTCTTAAAGAATCTCTGGCCATATTTCCCACAGAAAGTTGCATTTGTCACATTCATTCTTAAAGAATCTCTGGCCATATTTCCCACAGAAAGTTGCATTTGTCACATTCCTTCTTAAAGAATCTCTGGCCATATTTCCCACAGAAAGTTGCATTTGTCACATTCCTTCTTAAAGAATCTCTGGCCATATTTCCCACAGAAAGTTGCATTTGTCACATTCATTCTTAAAGAATCTCTGGCCATATTTCCCACAGAAAGTTGCATTTGTCACATTCCTTCTTAAAGAATCTCTGGCCATATTTCCCACAGAAAGTTGCATTTGTCACATTCATTCTTAAAGAATCTCTGGCCATATTTCCCACAGAAAGTTGCATTTGTCACATTCATTCTTAAAGAATCTCTGGCCATATTTCCCACAGAAAGTTGCATTCAGCACAGCCTGTCTAAAAAAAAAATGTCTTGAAACCACGCCTTCCATTGTTCTTTCCAGCCCACTGTGTCTTTTGACGTGACCATAGTATTTAAATTTTCTCTGTTGAATGGTGCTTGTCAGCCAGTTACTTTTTCATGTTTAAATCTTTTAAAATGTCTTTATTGCTCTTTACGCCCTTGTTATTTGGAATTGTTATGGACTTCATAATGAAGAAATGCTGCACTGGTAATAAAGGCATCGAATGGATACAAGGAGACCATTTGGAGGACCTGGACTTTGCTGATGACATAGTTCTCATCAGCAATCAGATAAAAACGATGCAGGAAAACACAAATGAACTATCATCAATAGCCAGCAAAATTGGGCTTGAGGTCAATCATGAAAAGACTAAAGTCATGAAAAGTTTAATTCCAACAAGTGACAAAATATACATGGAAAACAAACCAGTAGAAGAGATCGATCACTTCATCTATCTTGGAAGTCACATTGATCGAGAAGGGGATACGAGCAAAGAAATTAGAATCAGACTGGCTAAAGCAGCAATGTCTTTCAGAAGCCTTGAAAAGTTGTGGAAATCAAAACTCATTAGCACAAACACAAAACTTAGGCTATTCAAATCAAATGTACTATCAACCCTTACGTATGCGTGTGAAAGCTGGAAAACAACAAGAGATATAGAAACAAAGTTGAACGCATTCGAAAATAAATGTCTAAGGAAAATACTTGGTATAGAATGGAACGAATTCAAAACAAACGAGGAAATTAGAGAAATCGCCAATCAACCACTAATATCTTCAGTAATAAAGAAAAGACGATGGTCATACGTTGGACATGTGATGAGAAGAGATAATAATCGAATAGCAAAGCAAGCCCTCATATGGGAAACAACAGGTAAAAGAAAAAGAGGAAGACCCAGGGAGACACTGAGAAGAACATTGATGAGAGAGGCAAGAGCAGCAGGAATCGGCTCCCTCAATGAGATAGAACTGCTTGCACAGAACAGAGACAGATGGCGAGATTTGATAAAATATCTTTAAAAGAAAACTGCTAGAACAAAAATTCATATAGGAGAAGGTGTATCTTGGTCTACGCCCTATGGGCCGGTTACGGCTCGAAAGGTCAATAGATAGATAGATTGCTCTTTATCATTATATAAGGTATCTTAAGGATTTTTCTGCAGCATTTTGTTTTGAATGAATCAATTTTCTCCCTTGCTGTTTGCGAGATTGTAATTCACAACCATATATTGCTATTGGGAAGATACATGTCCTGTGTAATTTTAATTTGATTGCCTAGCTGGTGTTGTGCCACATGTTATTCATGGCGTTTGATTCTTGTGTTGCTATTGTTAATCTTCTTTTGATCTTTTTCTGGTAGTCTCCATTGTTAGTTACCACAGATCTGGACCAATGGTTGCATAGTGCTAACTTTATCACCATCCCTCCGTGTCACATTATTAGTGTTGTGCTTGTATATTTTTCATGTTCAATGCCTTTCCCATGTTTTCAAAGGCTCGGCTGATTTGCTGACAGTTGGAAAAGGAAACCAAAAAACGTTGCCACACTGTGTTAGTTTTTACCAAGAATAATGAGACTTTTACCACAACTTCTTGGTGTGCCTGAACAAATGTTTCAAATTTGGACACGGCTAATCAGGGGTTACTGGCGGGAACAATTAAGGAGATGTAAGGCAGGAAAAAACTTGCAAGCGAAAATTCAAATTCTCCAAAAAATGTATTTTGGAAGTGGTAATTTTTCATAATCTTTGAGTTAATAGCTTTATAACTTAAGGGGGGAAAAACATGAAATAAAGAAAATCTTGTGAGAGTTTAAAATTAATCCAACATAATTTATTGCTGCTATCATTCAGGTGTTCTTTATCAAATCTATTGTTGATCTTTCTCCATGTCGAGCTGTTAAACTTGTAACATTTTTGCCCATGATTTCCAGTGTCTTCTTTCTATAATTCCTGTTGTTACAGCATGTGCCAAAAAAGGCAGACTGCTATTTATTTTGTTTAATTCACTTCAAATATTTAGGTCATTAACTTTTTATATTGTCTTTTTCTACCTTTCAGCTCCCAGTGGAGCATAAGTCTTCAACAAACACCTTCCAAGCCGTTCTGTTTCTTGCCATTCTTTTAAGATCATTCCATGTCTACCCCATCATCTTCATCTCTGCTTCCACCTGTCTTCTCCAAGAATATTTTGGTCTTCCTCTTTGTTTCTTCGCCCTGGGGATTCTAAACAAGGACCTGTTGTATAATACTCTCAGCTGGCGTCCGCAGTATGCGTCCTATCGAGCACCATCGTCTTCGTTGTATCTCCTTGTCCACTGGTACTTTCCTATAATTCTGTTTGGTTTTGTCCTGCCATTTCCATCCTTTTATTCTGCACAAGCATCCATTAATGAAGGTTTGTATCTTCATAATTGTCATTTTTGTTGTTCTCCATGTTTCACGGCCATATAATAGGACTGATTTAACATTGGAGTTGAAAATTTGTATATTGTGTAGCATGTAATATATTTTTATCACATAACGTCTTCCATAAATATCAAAGGTGAAATTATGTACACGTTCAAATTATTGTAACTATATAATTATAAATATATGGTGCATAGTCTTTAATTGAAACATTAGATAATTTAAAAGGAAGACTTCAAATAGCCAACAGTAGAAGTTTAATTGACTTTGACTATTGCAGTCAACATCCCCTAATTAATTTGTGTCTTCTAACTGTAAAATGAAAGTCCACTCATCTGAAAAGAAAGAAGAACAAAATTAAAGATATGACAAAAATATTTAACTAACAAAAAGTCTACATTAAATTCCTGCATGAGGTAAGCACATTCTATTTCAACAAGAAATCATAACAGGTGAAAGGATATATCCAGGTCATTATTTATCTATCAGCCTTTCGAGCCGTGACCAGCCCAGAGGGCATAGATCCAGATACTCTTTCTCTTTTTCTAAATTTTCTTTCTAGCAGTTTCAATCCTTGCAAAAAACATCAAATCTTGCCATTTGTCTCTGTTCTGTACAAGCATCTCGATCTCATTGAGGGAGCTGATTCCTGCTGCCTTTAGTTCTCTGATCAATTCAGTCTCTCCAGGTCGGCCTCTTTTCCTTCAACCTGTTGTTTCCCACATGAAGGTCATTATACAAAGATGACAATCTGTGTGACTGAGGTACTAAAAACATGTTATTGAAGTGCCCGGCACATGAGGACCAAAAAAACATGTTATTGAAGTGTTCGGCACATGAGGACCAAAAAAACGTTATTGAAGTGCCCGGCACATGAGGACCAAAAAAACATGTTATTGAAGTGCCCGGCACATGAGGACCAAAAAAACATGTTATTGAAGTGCCCGGCACATGAGGACCAAAAAAACATGTTATTGAAGTGCCCGGCACATGAGGACCAAAAAGTTGAATCTCAGAAATTAAATTATTGAACTCCCATGAATCCTCAGCACATACTCCACTCACCATCAAATAAAACAAAGGAAAGCAGCACCCACAAGACTGCCTATAAAGTGTAATGAAGTCAATAACTAGCTAAAGGGAAAACAATTGTTACAGCTTTTATCTCATTTCTGGTGTGTGCCTAGTGTTGACGAGGCGGGAAAATAAAGGTCACATGAGTAGTGCAGTAACCATGAGGCATTAAGGTCAGTTCATCCCAGAGAGAAAAATGTTATTGGCCCTACCATAGTTTGAACATACATACCCTACCATAGTTTGAACATACATACCCTACCATAGTTTGAACATACATACCCTACCATAGTTTGAACATACATACATCTTATTTACTACTAAGGACAAGAGGTCGAGTTTGATCCTGATCAATGGCTTTCGGGTTTAGCCAGCCTTAAATGAGTACCAGATTTTTTCTGGGAAAGTAAAGCTGCACAGGCGTAATATCGACCACATTAACCCAAAAATCATGTGCCAAAGGTCTGTAAAAATTATGGTCACCACCATATCCCCTATGCGCCATGTGGCGTGACGGGGCACTTTACACTTTTTACTAAATCTTATTTGAAAAACATCAGGTGTTTAACTACTCTGCCTTCCAAGTCTATAATAGATGGCCATTTATAATAATAGAGTTATAGATAACTATTAACCAATGACAGTTGGACATCAGCCTCACCTTCAGACAGCGGTTGCACAGACAGTCTTGATCTTGTAAACAATGACATGTTTTGCAAAGGCCCACCACTCTTAACATGCTCCTGATGGATTTTCTTGAGTTCTGCCAGGGATATGAACCTCTTTAAAGGTCGAACATATTTTACATCAACCATAAACCATCTAGGGTTGTCTTTGTCTGAGGAACTGGTGGATATATCAAGTCATTTTAATTGTATGACTGATGAGAAGTTGAAATGGGAGTTAACTCACTTTCAGTTTGTTGTTTTTAAAACCATTCTACTTAATAAAAATGTCTACAACTTAAAAATGTGGGATAATAATTATCACAAAAGGTAAAGATGCTTGTTCATCTATGTTCACTTATGATAATAATTATTACAAAATGTAACAATGTTTATCTATGATAACTTTAAAATGTCTCACTGCACCTCGTAATCAACTCAGACAAAAGGTATTTTTGTATACACAAGCTTCATAATAACATTTTCAATTTGCAACTGAATAAATGATAACCTTAAGTGTCAAGTACCATGCCTACTGGCTTAGGTGATCATGGCTTTCCACAACTATCTTTACAGCTGTTTATCAAATCTGTTGCTGGCTTTCTCTCTTAAATAATTGTATATCTTTTCTCTCTGCTTTCCTCTATTTATTCTTCCCTCGATTGTTTGCTGTTGTCACAATATATTCCAGATGTTTTCTTCTCATAGCAGCTACAAAATCATGATTGTTTACTTCTCATGACATGGCAGCTACAAAATCATGATTGTTTACTTCTCATGACATGGCAGTTACAAAATCATGATTGTTTACTTCTCATGACATGGCAGCTACAAAATCATGATTGTTTTCTTCTCATAATATGACAGCTACAAAATCATGATTCTTCACGATCATTCTGTCCATCATACACAAGTCCCGGTGGAAGAAGCTCAGTGGCCTGCCGATGCTGGAAGTTTCCGAGCTGAAACCGATCAACGATCCTAGGTGGAGCTCAGTGCGAGCTAGCGCCCAGGTTCGTGTGGCTAGGATGCTCTTTGCCTTGTCTCTATCTTACATCATCATGAACGCACCCAGCCACGTGTCCAGACTGTACTATCTGATGCGGACTCAAGACTCAGGGGACATGAAATTGACATTCTCTGAAGGTCTTATCCTGCTGATCTTCCAACATGACAACCACGCCCACCATGCCTGCAAGTTTTGGATCTTCGTGGTCGTCAGTAGAAACTTTACCAAGAACCTCAGACAAACTTTGGTTGACGTTACCAAGTGTATATGTTAGTCGTGGCTTATATCTTGGTGGTTGTCTGTGCTAACCATGGCTCATATCTACGTGTGTGTATGTGATAGCCATGGTTCCTATCTTGGTGGGTGTCTGTGACAGACATGGCTCAATTCTCTGTGTATTTCTGTGCTAGTCGTAGCTCATATCTTAGTGGGAGTCTGTGATAGCCATGGTTCATATCTTGGTGGGTGTCTGGGCTGGCCAAGGTTCATATCTTGGTGTGTGTGTCTGTGCTGGCCATGGTTCATATCTTAATGTGTTTCAGTGCTAGTCATGGTTCATATCTTAATGTGTTTCTGTGCTAGCCATGGCTCATATCTTAGTTTGTATGTGTCCTAGCCATGGCTCATATCTTGTGTCTGTCCGTGTTAATCATGTCTCATATTTTTGTGTGTGTCTGTGTTTAGTCATATCTCATAACTTTGTGTGTGTCTGTGTTTAGTCATATCTCATAACTTAGTGTGTATCTGTGTGAGTCATGTGTCATATCTTTGTGCGTGTATGTATGTGTTAGTCATATCTCATATCTTTGTGTGCTTGTCTATGTTAGTCATGTCTCATATATTTGTGTGTGCATGTCTATATTAATCATGTCTCATATCTTAATGTGTGTCTGTCTATATTAGTTATGTCTCATATCTTTGTATGTTTGTGTTTAGTCATATCTCATATCATTGTGTGTGCATGTCTATGTTAGTCACATTTCCTATCTTTGTGAGTGCATGTTTATGTTAGTCATGTCTCATATCTTTGTGTGTGAATCTGTGTTAGTCATATCTCATATCTTTGTGTGTGAATCTGTGTTAGTCATATCTCATATCTTGGTGTGTGTCAGTGTTAGTCATGCCTCATATATTTGTGTGCACGTCTGTGTTAATCACATTTCATATCTTTGTGTGTGCATGTCTGTGTTAGTCACCTCTAGTGACTCGGGCAGATGGTGCTCGTAAACCTGGGAGGGGCCGACCATCTAAGGGCCGAATCCCCCTACAGAAAAGACAATCTGCTGCCTTGCAGGATTGATTAGGGACAATCTAAGGCTAAGGAAAGCAAACCTGAATAAAATGCTGGCTGAAATCGGATGCACTGGGCCACTGGCGCAGAACACAGTGCAACATTTTAACAGGTGTTCAGTCGGAGTGGATCTAACAGACTCTAATTATGATGTTCTGTCTGTGGGGTCATTCAATTCACTTAAACAGACAGCTGTCTTCATGTGAGAGTCTGGAATCCTACTCTGATTGAGTCTTGATCACAGAGAGAGAGAGAGAGAAATCATGATTGTTTTCTTCTCATAACATGACATATACAAAATCATGATTATTTCCTTCTCATGTGACATGGCAGCTACAAAATCATGATTGTTTTCTTCTCATAACATGACAGCTACAAAATTATGATTGTTTCCTTCTCATGACATGGCAGCTACAAAATCATGATTGTTTCCTTCTCCTTACATAGTAAAAAAAAGTAAAGTACCCCTGTCATGACAAGTGGCATATAGGGAATATGGTGTTAGTGACCATAAATTTTACAGACCTTCAGCACATGATTTTCAGGGTAATGTGGTCAGTATTATGCCCGTGCCGCTTTACTTTCCCAGAAAAAAAATCCGGTACCCATTTAAGGCTGGTTGAACCCGGAAGCCGTCGGTTGGGATCGAACCCTACCCCTTTGTAGTCCAGTCCACTAACCATTGAGCTATTGCGGCTCCCTGCTTCTCATTACATGGCAGCTACAAAATCATGATTGTTTCCTTCTCATGACATGACAGCTACAAAATCATGATTGTTTCCTTCTCATTACATGGCAGCTACAAAATTATGATTGTTTCCTTCTCATAACATGACACCTACAAAATCATGATTGTTTCCACCAGATATTGGAAATAAGTTTTTTGTTTTTCTCTGGCTTCATTTATAATGTTTGCTCATTTCAACTGTCCATGGTACTCTCAACATTCTTCTACAAAACCACATCTCTGTGGCCTCACATGATTTTATTGTCTTTTGTCTGACTGTCCATGCATTACATCTATATGTCAAGACTGGCTCCATATAATAATGAAGGACCATTTTCCTTATTTTCATTGATAAAAATTGGTTGCAAAATATTGTTCTCAATCTTTGGAATGTAGTTTTTATTTGGGCTATTCTACACCTCTTGTACATCTAGCATGTGAACTTAATGTTATTCCAAGGACTATGAATTTATTCACCTGTTTTAAAATGGCTCCAGTTACTTTAATTGTGTATTTATGCTAACGGCATAAACTGACAACAGCAGAATGGCAACCCATATCACAGCGACTATCGCTTAAAACATTTTGGTTGCTCTGTTCGTTTGAGGAAACTTGAAAGAGAAAGTGACTAGGTACTCTAATTTTGATAGAAGTAATTTTGGAAACGTTGCCTGTGCAGTCAAATAGGACAGACCTTGTCAACAGAAACTACCAACGCCTTTTGTGTAATTCCAAGAAAAGTAGTGGAGCAGATATGGGGAATTCCCAACTGCAATGAAACTGGTTCTATGGGAAGAATATCATCATCATTGAGTGCCGTCTCTGCATCGAAGGTTGGCTACCATGGAGCGCCATTCCACTCTGTCTCTTGCTTTGATGGTGCAGATTGTCATAGGTTGACTTGTCCATCTTTTGATGTTACTCGTCCATGTTAGTCTTGGTCTGCCTCTACCTCTTTTACCTTGTATTTCCCCTTCCAATATTACTTTTATTAAGCTGTTGTGTCTTTTAACATGCCCCAAAAATGTCATTTGTCTTGTTCTAATTGTGTTTAGTAGTTCTCTTTTCATTTTTAGTTGTTTTAAAGCTTCATCAGAAAGAATATAACAGCTTATATTAGGAGACATTTCTTTCTTTGTAGCAACTGCTACTTTTTTTTATGCATAGTCCACCTTAATGTAGCAGAATATAAATGGTGGCCTACCTGTCAAAGTGAGGATCTTTAGAATCAAATTGTGTATGGTCAGGATAACCTTCCTTTACTATCTACAAGAAAATACAAATCTTGTCAAATTGACTCATTATTGACAGTTGCTGGAGCAAAACAGCAGTGATATTATCAAATACACTAGTCTGTAGCCCTACTCACTGCCCTGCATAATATAATATAATATATTATATTATATATATATATATATATATTAACATATTCTATATTGTACTAATCCCATAAAATATACAATATATATATATAAAGCATTAACTGTTAACACAGTACAATAGTGTTGAATGATAGCAATCTTGCTTATGGAAGTAAATAATGTACAAGAAAATAACATCACAAATAAATCGCTGAAGGCTTAGAGAATATGGATTTACAGCAGAAGAATTAAAAACCAGCTAACAATGTGATAAATGACAAGATAAATAATAAAACAGTTGAGATAATTTATAATATAGTTCAGATAAATTATAATACATCATCATCATCATCAAGTACTGGATCTGCTGGCGTAGGTGATCATGTCTCTCCACAACTTTTGATCTTGACAGTTATTTATCATTTCTGTTGTTGACCTTCTGCCAAGCCATTCTCTTAAGCTGTCGGGTATTTTTTCTCTTTGCTTCCCTCTATCTCTTTGTTTCTCAATTTTTCTAGTTGCTACAATATATTCCAGTTGTTCTCTTCTCATTACATGGCCAAAAAATGATGATTGTTTCTTCCTAATATTGGAAATTAGCTTCAGTGGAAATTATAATACATCATCATCATCAAGTATCGGGCCTACTTGCGTAGGTGATCATGTCTCTCCACAACTTTCGATCTCGGCAGCTATTTATCATTTCTGTTGTTGACCTTCTGCTAAGCCATAATAAATGAGTTACAAGAAATGTTGGACATTATAGTGAAAGAAAGCAAAAATAAAGGACTCGGCCTTAATAGCAAAAAGACAGAAGTAATGGTAACAACAAAGAAAAAGACATCACCTCAGTGCAAAATAAAGACAAGTGGAACAATATTAAAACAGGTAAATGAATTTAAATATTTGGGTACTTTGTTAACCTCAGACAGAAGATGTACAAAAAAGGTGAGATGCGGAATGGCTCAGGCAAAAGCAGCTTTCCAAAAAATGAGGAAGATACTATGCAATCCATTTTTGACAATAGAAACAAGAAAAAGAGTTCTTAAATGTTATGTAGAGCCAGTCTTAACATATGGATGCGAATCATGGACAATAGGACAACAGACAAGAAAACACTGAAGTCTGTAGAAATGTGGTTTTACAGAAGAATGTTGAGAGTACCATGGACAGCTAAGAAGAGTAATGAAGATGTTCTGAGAGAGGCCAAAGCAAAAAGAGATATAATTTCCAATATTAGGAAGAAACAATCATCATTTTTTGGCCATGTAATGAGAAGAGAACAACTGGAATATATTGTAACAACTGGAAAAATTGAGGGATGAAGAGATAGAGGGAAGCAAAGAGAAAAAATAACAGACAGCTTAAGAATTATAATACAGTTTAGCTAAATTGTACTACAGCTATAATAGTCACATGTATACAAATTTAAAAGAATTAGGCACCTCAGCCACATGTACATGTGGACAGGCACCGCAGACTGCTGAACATATACTTTAAGACTGTACTGAATATAGTAGACTGCGGGAAACTCACTGGCCCATAGATACAACACTACAGACACAACTATATGGGCCACTGCAAGAACTACAAAAATCAGTAACATTTATACAAGAAAAGACATTGCAGATGTAGACAATACTTCAGGCAAATGAAAGGTGAGTGGGTAGGTAGAAAGGATAAGATAGGAAAGACAGACAGACAGACAAAGCAGGACAGCAGATAGAGATAGACTGACCTTGCATATACCCACAATTCCTGGATCTTTACAATTGCTGTGATAGAAGAAAACATCATGGTCAAGCTTCATGTGGTCTCTTAGAAAGTTGCGTGCCTTCAGATCAAAATAGAAAAAGTACATTATCACAAAATCTACAAATAAAATGGATTGTTACAAACAACTTTATCTCTATTTTTGATTAAAATCATGTAAACTCAAGTATACATGAACCCACAAACAAAAATAAATTAGAATCAGAACAGCAAAGGTAGAAATGACTTTCAGAAACTTGGATCAAATATGGAAATCAAAATGACTAAGCACAAAAACGAAGCTCAGGATTTTCAAATTAAATATATTATCTACCTTTACTTATACATGCAAGAGCTGGAAAACATTAAAGAAAGAGAAAATAAATTAGATGCATTTGAAAACAGGTGCCTCGGGAAAATACCATTTAATGAATTCAAGACTAGTGTAGAAATAAGAGAAATGACAGAGCATCCAAAAATATGATCCATAATCAAGAGTAAAAGGTGGCCATGTCATGAGATCATGAGAAGAGACAACAACAAAATTTCAAAGCAGACCTTGAAATGGGAATCAGAGAGTAAAAGATAAAGATGTTGACCTAGATAAACACTAAAAAGAACGTTGAGGTGAGAGACAACAAAAGCAGGCATCAGCTTCGTTGTCGAGGTTGAGAGGCATGTCCAGAACTAGGAGGTATGGCAAGAACTGGGAGGCATGTCCAGAACTGGGAGGCATGTCCAGAACTGGGAGGCATGTCCAGAACTGGGAGGTATGTCCAGAACTGGGAGGTATGGCAAGAACTGGGAGGCATGTCCAGAACTGGGAGGTATGGCAAGAACTGGGAGGCATGTCCAGAACTGGGAGGCATGTCCATAACTAGGAGGTATGGCAAGAACTGGGAGGCATGTCCAGAACTGGGAGGTATGGCAAGAACTGGGAGGCTTGTCCAGAACTGGGAGGTATGGCAAGAAACAATGCAAGTACTCTACTGTACAAGGTCTGACACTTGATAACAAGGATCATCGGACACAGACAGACTAGTATCTTTGCCCTAAGTGCCATCTTAGGCCAAACAGGACAATAGATGGATGGATGGATCGATAGACATATATACAAGTTTGCACCTAATCTTATCCTAATCTATGCCATGAAGTGGGAAGCATGAGCTAATTAACCTCTGGTAGTCACAGTTAGGTTAGCAAACCATAACAGATCAAGACCTCACTTCAGCAAATGCCATGTATTGGGTGATGTGTTTGAGGTCTTGACATTACAACCAGCAAATGCCATGAACTAGATGATGTGTGTGAGGTCTTGACATTACAACCAGCAAATGCCATGAACTAGATGATGTGTGTGAGGTCTTGACATTACAACCAGCAAATGCCATGAACTAGGTGATGTGTGTGAGGTCTTGACATAACAATCAGCAAATGTCATGAACTAGGTGATGTGTGTGAGGTCTTGACATTACAACCAGCAAATGCCATGAACTAGGTGATGTGTGTGAGGTCTTGACATAACAATCAGCAAATGTCATGAACTAGGTGATGTGTGTGAGGTCTTGACATTACAATCAGCAAATGTCATGAACTAGATGATGTGTTTGAGATCTTGACATTACAACCAGCAAATGCCATGAACTAGGTGATGTGTGTGAGGTCTTGACATAACAATCAGCAAATGCCATGAACTAGGTGATGTGTGTGAGGTCTTGACATTACAACCAGCAAATGCCATGAACTAGGTGATGTGTGTGAGGTCTTGATGTAGACAAGGAGGAAGAAAAGGATAGAAAGAGAGAGTGAAGGAGAAAATAGAGAGCAGGTCAGAAAGAACGATCCGGAAGTGAGGGGGCGAATAGGCGAGACAAAATGTGTAAAGATAGGTCAAGGAAAAATAGATAAAAACGTAGTCACAGTAATAACAAAGAGGATAGGCCAGGAAAAAGGCGTGCAGAAAGTGGGAGGTCATCTCCAGACACTAACGGGACAAAGCAATGCACGGATATAAGGAGAGAATTAAATAAACAGAGGCCAGGTCCAAAAGTAGAACAATGTCAAGGGTACCAGACAGACAGACAGACGCGGGGGTGTAATAAAGAGGTCGAAATTAACATGCAAAAACATGAAGGCCATCTCCATAAGTGAGTGGGTGGTCAGACGTACGTGGGCAGAAAGACGCTGATTGGATAGATAAGCCGAATTTAAGGGAAGACACACAACATAGGTTAGTCAGGAATGGTTAGTCATTGATTATTAGTCAGATTGAGAGAAGTTATTCATAGGGCACACACGCTTCTTAGCAGCCAGTCGGGCCATAGAGAGGCTAACACCAACTAATAGAGTTAGCAGTGATATAGCATAGTTGTGAGTAGAATGGTCAAGACCTATCATGATCAACAGGCAGACGACAGAATAGACCGATAGATTGTAATTAGCGTAAGTGAGGCGCTCGATGGGAGCGTCTCAATTTAATTTAGTGCCAGAGTGTGTTGCAAGTGTGGTCCTGACATATGTAACGAGAGTCTGAAGTGGCATGAATAAAAGCCAGCTAATTTACCATCAAAAGGTGTTGTTCTGTGTTATACAGTTTCATTATCTAGCCTAAGTGTCACGAACCATTCCACCAGTAAAGTTGTCGCGGAACACAACGCAACGGTCATCTTAATGAACCAGAAGTACTACCAGACGGAACACAACGCAACGGTCATCTTAATGAACCAGAAGTACTACCAGACGGAACACAACGCAACGGTCATCTTAATGAACCAGAAGTACTACCAGACGGAACACAACGCAACGGTCATCTTAATGAACCAGAAGTACTACCAGACGGAACACAACGCAACGGTCATCTTAATGAACCAGAAGTACTACCAGACCGAGCAAGGGTCAAGCTAATAAGAATCAAATAGTCCGGGGATGTTTATGTGACCTGATTACAAACATGAGCCTAACGCCGGGGGGCAGGAACACAGCCATAGCATTCCAGAGAGGTCACACTAACATGATCTCAAGCTAACAGCTGATGAGTAGACGCCACAGACAACAGCTGATCGAATAAACAACAACCAGCGGACGATCTGTTCAAAGATCCGCAAAGACTCGCTCAGAAGACAATCAAACATCTCGCTCATAAAGTTCTCTCCCCGCTACATTGACATAACAATCAGCAAATGTCATGAACTAGGTGATGTGTGTGAGGTCTTGACATTACAACCAGCAAATGCCATGAACTAGGTGATGTGTGTGAGGTCTTGACATTACAACCAGCAAATGCCATGAACTAGGTGATGTGTGTGAGGTCTTGACATAACAATCAGCAAATGTCATGAACTAGGTGATGTGTTTGAGATCTTGACATTACAACCAGCAAATGCCATGAACTAGGTGATGTGTGTGAGGTCTTGACATAACAATCAGCAAATGTCATGAACTAGGTGATGTGTGTGAGGTCTTGACATTACAACCAGCAAATGCCATGAACTAGGTGATGTGTGTGAGGTCTTGACATTACAACCAGCAAATGCCATGAACTAGGTGATGTGTGTGAGGTCTTGACATAACAATCAGCAAATGCCATGAACTAGGTGATGTGTGTGAGGTCTTGACATTACAATCAGCAAATGTCATGAACTAGATGATGTGTTTGAGATCTTGACATTACAACCAGCAAATGCCATGAACTAGGTGATGTGTGTGAGGTCTTGACATAACAATCAGCAAATGCCATGAACTAGGTGATGTGTGTGAGGTCTTGACATTACAACCAGCAAATGCCATGAACTAGGTGATGTGTGTGAGGTCTTGACATAACAATCAGCAAATGTCATGAACTAGGTGATGTGTGTGAGGTCTTGACATTACAACCAGCAAATGCCATGAACTAGGTGATGTGTGTGAGGTCTTGACATTACAACCAGCAAATGCCATGAACTAGGTGATGTGTGTGAGGTCTTGACATAACAATCAGCAAATGTCATGAACTAGGTGATGTGTGTGAGGTCTTGACATAACAATCAGCAAATGTCATGAACTAGGTGATGTGTGTGAGGTCTTGACATTACAACCAGCAAATGCCATGAACTAGATGGTGTGTTTGAGGTCTTGACATAACAACCAGCAAATGCCATGAACTAGATGATGTGTTTGGGTTCTTGACATAACAACCAGCAAATGCCATGAACTAGATGATGTGTTTGGGTTCTTGACATAACAACCAGCAAATGCCATGAACTAGATGATGTGTTTGGGTTCTTGACATTACAACCAGCAAATGCCATGAACTAGATGTGTTTGGGTTCTTGACATTACAACCAGCAAATGCCATGAACTAGATGGTGTGTTTGAGATCTTGACATTACAACCAGCAAATGCCATGAACTAGATGATGTGTTTGGGTTCTTGACATAACAACCAGCAAATGTCATGAACTAGATGATGTGTTTGAGATCTTGACATAACAACCAGCAAATGCCATGAACTAGATGATGTGTTTGAGATCTTGACATTACAACCAGCAAATGCCATGAACTAGATGATGTGTTTGGGTTCTTGACATAACAACCAGCAAATGTCATGAACTAGATGATGTGTTTGAGGTCTTGACATAACAACCAGCAAATGTCATGGACTAGATGATGTGTTTGAGGTCTTGACATAACCAGCAAATGTCATGAACTAGATGATGTGTTTGGGTTCTTGACATAACAACCAGCAAATGTCATGAACTAGATGATGTGTTTGAGGTCTTGACATTACAACCAGCAAATGTCATGAATTAGATGATGTGTTTGGGTTCTTGAGATAACAACCAGCAAATGTCATGGACTAGATGATGTGTTTGAGGTCTTGACATTACAACCAGCAAATGCCATGAACTAGGTGATGTGTGTGAGGTCTTGACATTACAACCAGCAAATGCCATGAACTAGGTGATGTGTGTGAGGTCTTGACATAACAATCAGCAAATGTCATGAACTAGGTGATGTGTTTGAGATCTTGACATTACAACCAGCAAATGCCATGAACTAGGTGATGTGTGTGAGGTCTTGACATAACAATCAGCAAATGTCATGAACTAGGTGATGTGTGTGAGGTCTTGACATTACAACCAGCAAATGCCATGAACTAGGTGATGTGTGTGAGGTCTTGACATAACAATCAGCAAATGTCATGAACTAGGTGATGTGTGTGAGGTCTTGACATTACAACCAGCAAATGCCATGAACTAGGTGATGTGTGTGAGGTCTTGACATAACAATCAGCAAATGCCATGAACTAGGTGATGTGTGTGAGGTCTTGACATTACAATCAGCAAATGTCATGAACTAGATGATGTGTTTGAGATCTTGACATTACAACCAGCAAATGCCATGAACTAGGTGATGTGTGTGAGGTCTTGACATAACAATCAGCAAATGCCATGAACTAGGTGATGTATGTGAGGTCTTGACATTACAACCAGCAAATGCCATGAACTAGGTGATGTGTGTGAGGTCTTGACATAACAATCAGCAAATGTCATGAACTAGGTGATGTGTGTGAGGTCTTGACATTACAACCAGCAAATGCCATGAACTAGGTGATGTGTGTGAGGTCTTGACATTACAACCAGCAAATGCCATGAACTAGGTGATGTGTGTGAGGTCTTGACATAACAATCAGCAAATGTCATGAACTAGGTGATGTGTGTGAGGTCTTGACATAACAATCAGCAAATGTCATGAACTAGGTGATGTGTGTGAGGTCTTGACATTACAACCAGCAAATGCCATGAACTAGATGGTGTGTTTGAGGTCTTGACATAACAACCAGCAAATGCCATGAACTAGATGATGTGTTTGGGTTCTTGACATAACAACCAGCAAATGCCATGAACTAGATGATGTGTTTGGGTTCTTGACATAACAACCAGCAAATGCCATGAACTAGATGATGTGTTTGGGTTCTTGACATTACAACCAGCAAATGCCATGAACTAGATGTGTTTGGGTTCTTGACATTACAACCAGCAAATGCCATGAACTAGATGGTGTGTTTGAGATCTTGACATTACAACCAGCAAATGCCATGAACTAGATGATGTGTTTGGGTTCTTGACATAACAACCAGCAAATGTCATGAACTAGATGATGTGTTTGAGATCTTGACATAACAACCAGCAAATGCCATGAACTAGATGATGTGTTTGAGATCTTGACATTACAACCAGCAAATGCCATGAACTAGATGATGTGTTTGGGTTCTTGACATAACAACCAGCAAATGTCATGAACTAGATGATGTGTTTGAGGTCTTGACATAACAACCAGCAAATGTCATGGACTAGATGATGTGTTTGAGGTCTTGACATAACCAGCAAATGTCATGAACTAGATGATGTGTTTGGGTTCTTGACATAACAACCAGCAAATGTCATGAACTAGATGATGTGTTTGAGGTCTTGACATTACAACCAGCAAATGTCATGAATTAGATGATGTGTTTGGGTTCTTGAGATAACAACCAGCAAATGTCATGAACTAGATGATGTGTTTGAGGTCTTGTCATTACAACCAGCAAATGTCATGAACTAGATGATGTGTTTGGGTTCTTGAGATAACAACCAGCAAATGTCATGAACTAGATGATGTGTTTGAGGTCTTGACATAACAACCAGCAAACGCCATGAACTCGATGATGTGTTTGGGTTCTTGACATAACAACCAGCAAATGTCATGAACTAGATGATGTGTTTGAGGTCTTGACATTACAACCAGCAAATGCCATGAACTAGGTGATGTGTTTGGGTTCTTGACATTACAACCAGCAAATGTCATGAACTAGATGATGTGTTTGAGGTCTTGACATTACAACCAGCAAATGCCATGAACTAGGTGATGTGTGTGAGGTCTTGACATAACAATCAGCAAATGTCATGAACTAGATGATGTGTTTGAGGTCTTTGCTAGTTCCTATTACTTGTCTGTCAAGGGTGACATCAATGGGACATACTTTCATTTATTTTCTTATGATTAAGGCAGCACAGTTTTGTAGAATTTGCTCATTAAAGAAATATGAGATGTAAACTTAATAAGTAGGCTGCATAATAAGTAGGCTGGATAATAAGTAGGCTGAATAATAAATAAAGGTAGCTCACAGCATGACAAAGATTTGATAGCGGCTTTAGGTCAAGTGCTTATATGTGTTGGGCTGAAAGGTGCGGATATTGTGGCTTTGCTGTAAACTAGAGACACGGTACATCTACACTCACTTGACGCGAGAATGCCAAGGCGAATAGGCTACCACGCTTCTGATCAACAGAATGAACAAAAATATGTGAATATAAGAACACTTCTGATCAACAGAATGAACAAAAATATGTGAATATAAGAACACTTCTGATCAACAGAATGAACAAAAATATGTGAATATAAGAACACTTCTGATCAACAGAATGAACAAAAATATGTGAATATAAGAACACTTCTGATCAACAGAATGAACAAAAATATGTGAATATAATAAGAACACTTCTGATCAACAGAATGAACAAAAATATGTGAATATAAGAACAGACTAATTTATGTGGTAGATAAATGGTTTTACTTGATAGTTTCTGACGCCATCCCAGCATGCTGTTTGGTCTTGTGAAGATTGTAGATCATCAAAACTGAACTGAGGGAAAGTGAGATATAAATGTAAAGAAAGCCACATCTCTATGACTAAATGCAAAGCTAATGTATTATCTAAAATCCATACACATTTGAACATGAAGCATAACAACTACATGACATTTCTTGATATGGTTATATGTGTGGGTTATATATGTGGCTGGGGACCAGTGGGAGAGCAGGGAACTATAACACTGTAATCTATCAAGTGTGTGACAGGAGGCATTTTAGAGGGACTCAATATGAACAAGCCCTGTCTTTCTGGTGTTCACCTGATGACTACTAAAGGAATGGACATTCCACTTTGCCATCTGTCCTTACAAGGACATTAAGTGGGCATAGATGTGTTGTATTGTGGTTTTGTCATCTGTCCTAATAAGGGCATCAAGTGAGCATAGATGTGTTGTAGGGAGCCGCGATAGCTCAGTGGTAAGTGAACTGGACTACAAAGGACAAGAGGTAGGGTTCGATCCCAACCGACGTCTTCCGGGTTCACCCAGCCTTTAATGGGTACAAGATTTTTTCTGGGAAAGTAAAGCGGCACGGGCTTAATACTGACCTCATTACCCCAAAAATCATGTGCCGAAGGTCTGTAAAATTGATGGTCACTAACACCATATTACCTATATGCCACTTGGTGTGATGGGGGTACTTTACTTTTTTTTTTCGATGTGTTGCATTGTGGTTTTGTGATGTTTGTACCTTTCAGCTCAACATATCCGAGTTCAGCGCAACACTTTTGAGTACCAGGTTGTTGTTCCTTGTCGATCCCTACTCGCTTGGCCAGACTTGACTGGTTAGGCTGTTCACTGCAAAGAGGTGGGGTAAGGTCTGGATGGTTCATTGATCCTGGTGCAAGCCATCAGCTACAAGTCACTGACAACTTCCTGTCAGGCGTCTTGTCTCCACCATCCCTTTCAAATTCATTAAGTCAAAGTAACATCATCCAGTTGTTTGCCTTGACTATCTGGTAACTTAGTGGCTTTTCTCACTGCCTGCAACTATTCTCCTTTGGTCATCTCCCCTTCTTGCTGCAGACTGTGGGTATGAAAAGTTGACAGCAGTCTGGTCTCACTTCTGTACAACAAACATATTTTTTTCTCCTGAGGACATGCTCTCTCTGAAGAGCAGAACTACTCATAAACACATCTTTATATTGTCTTTGTCTGACACAATCCATGATAATTCCCCTTACATGGTAAATAAAGTATCAGTCATTGAGTCAGCAAAATAGATATCACTACATTCTTTATATATGGTCATTTATTGTGAACAAAATGTACTGATCAAATTGGGATTGAGTAGTTGTGCTTCTATTGCTAGATTTCAATAGATGGTGGCTGAAGAAGCCAGTAAAACAACAATAGATGGTGGCTGAAGAAGCCAGTAAAACAACAATAGATGGTGGCTGAAGAAGCCAGTAAAACAACAATAGATGGTGGCTGAAGAAGCCAGTAAAACAACAATAGATGGTGGCTGAAGAAGCCAGTAAAACAACAATAGATGGTGGCTGAAGAAGCCAGTAAAACAACAATAGATGGTGGCTGAAGAAGCCAGTAAAACAACAATAGATGGTGGCTGAAGAAGCCAGTAAAACAACAATAGATGGTGGCTGAAGAAGCCAGTAAAACAACAATAGATGGTGGCTGAAGAAGCCAGTAAAACAACAATAGATGGTGGCTGAAGAAGCCAGTAAAACAAGTTTTAGAAATATTTCTGACAACAATGATATCTAAATATCAATATCAACAATGGGAGCAGTGATTTGAATGATTTTGATCTGGATCTAGAAGAAAATAAAGTCTCTTGTTGGATACTTATGATCCAGAAGATCAATGTGAAAATGAATACAGTACAGCGTGATTATGTATGACAAAAGATCACTTATGCTTATGCTATATGAAAACTTTCAAAGCTGCCGGAAGACATATTGCTAATTGTGTTTTCCACAAAATAATTCATATTGAATTACTTTGATCCAACACTTATGTGGGTGAGTTGGCAATTATGGTCTCAATTTTGAGTTTTCATTTTTGGTGTCTTTGTCATTTATCCCCATTTTACTTTCTACATGTCGTGTGGCATCTTTATTATTAGTGACATTTAATTCCTTGTTCAATTATCTACAAATTAATACAATATTGGTTAGTGATTGCTTGGTTAGTGATTGCTTGGTTTGTGATTGTTTGGTTAGTGATTGTTTGGTTAGTGATTGCTTGGTTAGTGATTGCTTGGTTTGTGATTGTTTGGTTAGTGATTGCTTGGTTAGTTTACTCTTAAATTTATATCTCTAAAAATATATTTATTCAAAATATAAAAACAGTTGCCCTAAGTATAAATGATCAAAGCTCTAGATGTCAGTAAACAGTACTTCACTGAAATCAATTACCAATAGATTTAAAAAAAAACAATTAAACAAGCAATTGACAAAAGTCAGCTGTTTACAAACAAATTATGTTGGCAATGTCCTAAGAAAAGTACAAGTAGCAATTTTTAGACTCAGAAAAGGTCATAACCTGTATCATATTTTCAACATCTTAGGGTTAGGAGCCTCTGATGAATGTGGCACAGGTAAAATGACTGCTAAACATCTACTACAGAGGTGGCTATCACATGATGAACAGTGAAGACGTGTGTCTGTCACTAGTCCCGTACCTAAGCTAGCTTTATGGACATGTCATCAGCTTAAAGCTGACCAATGTTTTAATTTAACTTATTAAGAATAATGTCTACAAATGTTTGTAGCAAAAGAAGATAACCATTTACCTTCATTTCAACTCCTTTTTCAAATCGAGACACTGGTTCAGACTTCACCAACCAATGTGAATGTGTTTCTGACTCAGTTAAACATCCTGATGCAGCTTTTTTAGATGCTGTCTTTCTTGACTTCAATTCATTTTTTTCTTTTGATACTGCTGGAACAAGTTTTACAGAATCTCCAGCAACCTTTTTCTTAGCTTTCTTCACAGAAGACTTCTGATTTTCACTTTCTTCAGCTACAATGACAGAAATAAACAATCTTTATTCTTATTTGAAACATGCCATGAGCATTCATTACCAAGTGCATTCACTAACGTTGACAAGATAACTAGGGCCTGACAACAATTAATATTCACATTGGTAGAAGTGCTCTTTCCTTGACTAGACCTCATGATTGTGTATGAAGTTGATAGAGCACAATGTGAGAACATATTGGAGGATGACTCAAATAGAAGGTTCTAGTAAACATCCCTTATGCCATGTGCTATGAATAGAAATCAACAACAGAAAATAAAGATAACATGAGAGGCTGGAGGGACTGCTGATACAACATGGCACATGATTTTAAGGGGCTGGAGGGACTGCTGATACAACATGGCACATGAATTTAAGGGGCTGGTGGGACTGCTGATACAACATGGCACATGATTTTAAGGGGCTGGTGGGGCTGCTCATACAGCATGGCACATGATTTTAAGGGATTGGTGGGACTGCTGATACAACATGGCACATGATTTTAAGGGGCTGGTGGGACTGCTGATACATGGCACATGATTTTAATGAAAAGAAACTTGTTAATCTCATGTTCTTCCTAAATGTTACACTAGAACATAGTAGAATTCATGGAAATCATCTTTTCCTAAGACTCAAATATTGAATCATCATCATCTAGCTTGCACCTGTTGGAACTAGCTCTCATGAGAGCTGCTCTGAAGTTCTTTCTGCTGTTCATGAGATGTTCTGTAGCAGTCAATTTCAGGACATCTAATACATTGTACCCATTTGTTTATGGTCTTCCTCTCTTGTGTTACATGAGACTATAATATCCACCAACAATAGCAAAAACAGTTAACCTAAAATTATCATAGACAACAAAGAACATAAAATTGTAACAAATCACAAATATCTCAGATCTGTAGTAATTAACAATGGAGACTGCTAGGAGATCAAAAGAAGACTAGCAACAGCAATACAATTATTAAATGCCATGAAGGTCAATGTGAAGATTATTGGTTCATTTGAAACAAAAAGCTACAGAGAAATATTTAGGATACACTGGATAATGAAGAAAAGAAAACAAGACATAATAAATGACCTAAAATTGGAAGGGAATTGACTTATAAACATATTACTGGGAGAATTAAAATACTATGGACATATCAAAAGGTACAGTGGGCTGGAAAGAACAATAATGGAAGGTATAGTTCCTAAAAGATGAGACAGACATAGAAGAAGATAGTTTTAAGACATGATCATAGAGAACACGACAACATAAGAAGTGAGTGATCTAGCTAGAAACAAAGATTCAGTCAGATTGTGATGAGAGCAATGTTCTGCAAAGGACACACAACTGATGATGAACTGATTGAATCTTTCAGCAGATCTGTTTGACGGCCCGTGTTACACAGCCAAATGTTGCTTATCTTTGCTAATGAAAAAAGTGAATATTGAAATATGAAAGAAAATTGCAAGTGCAGAGGATGACAAAAACATCTGGTAGAATTTGTTGATTATTTGAATAATAAGGACACTGCTGTTATATCATGGAGGTAACTTTCCCCCATTTTTTCTTCTTCTTCTTCTATACTTCCTCCGTTGGTGTCGAGGGGAGATACAATCTGTGATTCTTTGCTCTTCTGTTGGCCTCTTCTGGTGTTATCTCTCCTAGTGACTCTAGTATTCCCTTTATCCATCTCTTTCTCGGTCTTCCTCTTAATCTGGCGTTTTCATAGCTCTTTGAATCATTGTTAGTTCTTTTTGTCTTGTTATGTGGCCGAACCAATTTATCTGTTGTTTCTTTATGTATTCGATGGCTGGTTCAATTTCGAGTTTCTTCCTCTGGTAGGTGTTTCTTACTCTGTCCTTTAAGCTGTTTCCTGTCATTCTTCTGACACATTTCATTTCGGTGGCCGTTATCTTTCTTATTGTTCTAGAGTCCAGCGTCCAATTCTGGCACTGATAGCACAGAGTTGGTAGAAAAATGTATTTGTATACTGCCCTTTTTGCTTCCGTAGTTATTGTTTTGTTTTTCAATATTGTTGATACTTGGCCTATAACTTGTCATGCTTTGTTACACCTTATATCTTATCTCTGCCTCTTGGTTATTGTCTTGTGTTAACGTGCTACCCAGATATTTAAAATTGTCTACTTGCTTCAGAGTTGTATTATCTATTTTGATGTTTAGTTTTTCTCTCTTTCTCGCTAATGCCATTACTTCGGTTTTATTTATGTTGATCTTCATGTTGTATTGTTTATAAGTGTTGTCTAACCTGTTGATATGTTCTTGTAGGTCCTCAGCTGTTTCATGTATCAGAACCTGGTCGTCTGCAAATAGTATTTCATTTATTTCTTTCTCTCTTCTGCTGTTTTCTGGTTCGTATATTTCGTTCTCTTTTGTGTTATCACTTGTTATCATCCTTTTTGGTATACTTCCTTTGATTGGGCATGCTAATTTGCATATAATGTCCCATTTTTTTAGATTGAAAAATATAATTAAAAGAATAATAAATACTAGTTTGACTACTAATAGTGAAAAAAATAGGCATTTAAAATCAATAAAAGATTCAATACCACCTGTTGATGTATTTTATTTGTAATTTTATAGCATAGAAGTTACAGGACGATGAAGAGGCAGACCAAGAAGAAAGTGGTTTCAAGACATCAACGAGACCTTGAACATGAGAACAGAAAAAGTGGGAGATGCAGATAAAGAGATGTTAAATAAACATAAAATGGTATGGAACAGCTAAACAAATGGAGCAACTACAATGTTTCTGAAAAAGTCATCATCAAGTATAACACATACACTATACAAATTAAACAAAGAAATTCAAGCAAGAAAACAAAACACTGATGTAAAAAATAAAGGAAAGAAATATGGATAGAGAGATATTCTAATTCTTACACTTACACAAGGGCTGTGATGAGTGCAAAGCTCTGCAAAGAACATACAAAATAGAATAATAAACATCTCATGCTGCCATATTTATTTTTCTACTTTAAATTATACTCATTCAAACTGAACTCAACCAACTCAATTATTATTATAATTATTGCGTGTTGAGAAGAGACAATGGAATATCAAATCAGGCTCCTCATGACACTCATGTCATATTCTAAAAATCATATATTAAATGGATAACAAAGTAACTATACATCAGAAAACAAAGCAAATTGAAATAATGAGGATCGGATACAGAAAGGAAATATATATTATATAGAAGAGGAAGACCTGAGTAGGATACTGAAAAGAACAATAATAACACTGATAAGAGAAACAAAGTTAGTTTAGTTAGCAGGCATAGACTCATTTTTAATATAACATTAAGATTATTAACACTGAGTCACTGATAAGAGAAACAAAGTTAGCAGGCATAGACTCATATACGATAAATAATCCCCCCCCCCCCCATCTCGACTAACTTTAGTTAGTTTTAGGACGAGCCCGGCCTCCTACACTAATGACTAGACCAACTTTGACTTTAAGTTAAGGACAAAGTTTAACTTTAACTTTACCGTTGTTTGTTTGGACGCCACCACAGTCCAGTGCTGCGTGCAGTTGCTGTTGAGTGAGTTCGAAGGATCAAGAGTTAAGTTGTTAGTAAGGTCAAGATTCATTATCGAACTTTTATTTTAGAATATGAAATACCAATATTTACATTTCTGGCTGCACCGAGAGCGCTTATGGGGCCGTCGATGATTGTTTTCCATATAGTAGCGGCAGTTCTACTTGTCGGCAGAAACCAAATTGAATCTCGCCGGCCGGCCCGGACATGGACCAAACGTCTGCTGGACACGGTGGCCAGATTGTTACAGATTTCAGGCCAAATAGAGTCATTTCATCATCATCGAGTGCCGTCTCCACATCGAAGGTTGGCTACCATGGGGCGCTATTCGCCGCTGTGTCTCTTGCATGGATAGTGCAGGTTGTCACAGGCTGACTTGTCCATCTTTTGATGAGTTATTGAGTTATGGGTTATCATCAATGCCGAACAACGCCATAGGTGCTCAGATCTCCCCGCAAGCAAGTCTCGCAGTGTCCAGCGAATGACAACTCCAGTTCTGTGTTGGTTGATAGGACTTCTTATGTACCCACTAAGTTTCTCGTGTCTGGCTGTGTCCATCTTAACTTCAATCTCTTTCATCCGAAGGATTAACGTGGACTCGTGGTTGTCGAATTCCTGTGCCCTATCCACATCTCGGTGGGCAGTGATGATGTCCGCCCGATCTATTGTTTGACTGTCCTCAACGCCAACACAGCTAGGCTGTAAAGGCCCATGCACTCCTTTGGTGTCGTATTATGGATCCGTCTGTAAAAAAAAAAAGTAAAGTACCCCCCGTCACGCCAAGTGGCGTATAGGGAAATATGGTGTTAGTGACCCTATATTTTACAGACCTTCAGCACATGATTTTTGGGGTAATGTGGTCGGTATTACGCCCGTGCTGCTTTTACTTTCACAGAAAAAATCCGGTACCCATTTAAGGCTGGGTGAACCCGGAGCCGTCGGTTGGGATCGAACCCTACCCCTTGTCCGTAGTAGTCCAGTTCACTAACCACTGAGCTATCGCGGCTCCTACTAATTTTTAGGGAATTAGTAAAACCCAGGTGTCCTCGCCAGGATTACGAACCCCGGCTGTTGCCGTGGTAAGCCAACCGCCTATCGATTGCGCTAACCGGACACCCGGATCCGTCTGTAGGCCAACACAAAAAGAGAACTCCTAAAAAACATCAGAAAGAAACAATCAGCATTTTTCGGGCACATCATGAGAAGAGGAAAGTTGGAATACTTGATTACAACTGGCAAAATAAAAGGAAAGAGAGATCGCGGACGACAAAGAGAGAAAATACTGGATAGCTTGGTGTCATGACATGGAAAACAGTCAACAACAGATCTGATACGATGCACTGTAGATAGAAAATTGTGGACGGTCATGATCGCCTACGCCAACCGGCATGGTACATGATGATGACGATGATGATGTATAGATGGCTGCATCTTTCTCATCGGTGTTATCCCAGATGAGATCGTTGACCTCCGCATTGACCACGACTGACTTCTGTTCCCTACATTTCCTGTCGAGTGTGATAATACGCGAGAATGTGCCCCTGAATCTTTCTCTCTGCGATCAGGACTCAATCAGAGTAGGATTCCAGACTCTCACATGAAGACAGCTGTCTGTTTATGTGAATTGACATCATAATTAAAGTCAATTAGAGTGTTAGATCCACTCTGCTTGAATGCCTGCTAAAACGTTGCACTGTGTTCTGCGCCAGTGGCCCAGTGCATCCGATTTCAGCCAGCATTTTATTCAGGTTTGCTTTCCTTAGCCTTTGATTGTCCCCAATCTTCATGCAAGGCAGTAGATTGTATTTTCTGGAGGGGGATTCTGCCCTTAGATGGTCTGCCCTCCCAGGTTTACGAGCACCATCTGCCCGAGTCACTAGAGGTGACTAACACAGACATGCACACACAAAGATATGATATGTGACTAACACAGACATGCACACAACGATATGAGGCATGACTAACACTGAAACACACCAAAATATGAGATATGACTAACACACACACACATACACACTAAGATATGAGATGTGACTAGCACAGATACACTCTAAAATATGATATATGACTAACACAGATACACACACTAAGATAAGAGAAATGACTAAACACAGTCATGCACACACAAAGATAAAGATAGGAGATGTGACTAACATAGACATAGACATGCCCCTGGATGACGTAGGCATCGGATCCACTCCTCGCCATCATTGACATTGGTAAGTCCACAGACCTGTTTGATGACATCTTCTACTCGGTCCACCCATGATTCGCCTCTTTTTAGCCTGACACATTTCACTGTGTTGAGCTCGTGATGCAATTGATGCTCTTTATCTGTACTTATCTTCAGGTATGCTCGTGCCCTCCAGACCTTCATCCTGTTATCCATGATTGAAAAGTCCTTGCACACTCCAAGATAATGCGCATAGCTTCATTCTGTATATTCTCCACTTCTTGTCATTTTGCATCGTACTGACAGTAAGAATTGCTTGGGTATACTTGATTGGTGCGAGGACTAATCCCTGGAACAGAAGGGTAGGTGGCCTCTGCTCGATGTTGGCAGCTGTCATTACCTTCAAGGCGGATAATCCTTTGCGGGATTTTGTTATCACATGGTCGACGTGGTCCCGAAAACATAGGCTGTGATGTTGCTGCTTTTTATGTTACAGGCTGCTTTTGATGTTACTTGTCCATGTTAGTCATGGTCTGTCTCTTTTACTTTGTATTTTCCCTCCCAAGATTATTTTTAGTAGGCTCTTGTATTTTTTAACATATCCCAAAAATCTCATGTCTTATTTGAATTGTGTTTAGTTGTTCTCTTTTCATTTTTAGTTGTTTTAAGAATTCATCATTTGTTCTCTTTTCTTTCTATCCAATTCTTTCTATTGTTCTATAAATCCACATTTCAAAGGTTTCAATTTTATATTCTGTTTTCTTGTCTAATGTCCTTGTTAAACAGCTATTTAAAAATACAAAACATGATCACTATCATTACATGGAAAGCTCTGTTCTTTACTGTCGATCATAGTGGAACAAATGAAACCTGTAGATAACGTAAACATTGTAGGAAGTCAGGTACTCTCACGAACTACAATAACGCAGAGTCCTCATAACTGTTATTTTAAGGCAATAATTAGGTTCAAAATCTAATGTTAAAAGTGGCATTAAAAATTAACATGGATTGTATTTTATTTTCCTGCTTTTGAGTTCAGACAAAGACAGTCCTTCTTCTTCTTTCATCTTCTTCTCTTCTTCGTTCAGCTCTTTTGATCAAGCAAACTTGCCTCTTTGTCCTGTACCATGATAGTGAGTGTATGATATGAACAACACCAGGAAACAAGATGAGCTTCTTGCATGGTTGGTTCTCGTATGTGCATGATGTCCTGATGTTTTCCCCTAAACCTGCGCCATGGCTGACACATTCCGTTTACGGAAATCTGGACCTTGGTTTGGCGTAGTTTTCCTTCTTGTAGGGTGGATGCAGGCCAGGGATGTTGAGACTATGGAACATAAATAAGAATTGCATAGACATGAAAGAATTCTTCTCACTTGATGCCTGTTCAGCCATGTCTACACAAGTTGTATACTTCCCTGAATACACGTTGCTGTATTTGCAAGTTTTTAGGGCCTCTAAATAGTTTAGAATGGTAGCAACAAATAAAAAGTCATCACCACAATGCACAATAAAGACAAGTGGAACAATATTAAAACAGGTAGGCTACATTAATTTAAATATCTGGGAAGAATGTTAACCTCAGATTGTAGATGTACAACAGAGGTGAGATGGTAGATGTACAACAGAGGTGAGATGGTAGATGTACAACAGAAGTGAGATGGTAGATGTACAACAGAGGTGAGATGGTAGATGTACAACAGAGGTGAGATGTAGAGTGGCTCAGGCAAAAGCAGCTTCCAAAAAATGAGGAAGATACTGTGCAATCCATTTTTGACAACAGAAACAAGAAAAAGAGTTCTTAAAAGTTATCTAGAGCCAGTCTTAACATATCTCTCTCTCTCTCTCTCTCTCTCTCTCTGCGATCAGGATTCAATCAGAGTAGAATTCCAGACTCCCACATGAAGTCAGCTGTCAGGTTAAGTGTGTTGATCGCCCCCACAGACAGAACATCACATTTAGAGTCTGCCAGATCCACTCTGACTGAACATCCTTTAATACGTTGCACTGTGTTCTGCGCCAGTGGCCCAGTGCATCCGACTTCAGCCAGCATTTTATTCAGGTTCGCTTTCCTTAGCCTTTGATTGTCCCCAATCTTCCTGCAGATTGTCTTTTCTGTAGGGGGATTCTGCCTTTAGATGGTCGCCCTCCCAGGTTTACGAGCACCATCTGCCCGAGTCACTAGAGGTGACTAACATAGACATGCACACACAAAGATATGAGATGTGAATAACACAGACATGTACACAGCGATACGAAACATGACTAACACAGACACACATCAAGATATATGACACATGAATAACATAGACATGCACATAAAGATATGAGATATGACTGACATAGACATGCACACACAAAAATATGACACATACCTAACATAGACATACACACAAAGATATAAGATATGACTAACATAGCCATGCACACACAAAGATATGAGATATGACTAACATAAACATGCACACAAAGATATGAGATATCCCTAACCCAGACATGTACACATAAAGATATGACACATGACTAACACAGATCCACACTAAGTTATGAGATATTAGTAAACTCAGACGCACATATAGATATGAGACATGATTAACACGGACACACCAAGATATGAGATATGACTAACATGACACACACCTAGATATCAGCCATGGCTAGCACGCACACACACACACACACACACACACACACACACACACACAAGTTAAGATTTGAGCCATGGCTAGCACAGAAACACATCAAAAGATGAGCCATGACTAGCACAGAAACACATTATGATATGAGTCATGGCTTCACGGAAAAACACCAAGAAATGAACCAAGTCTAGCATATAAACACATTTTTCACACCAACAACCATGTGTTCGAGTGTCCCTCACCATACAGACAGATATTCTCCAATTTCAGAAGTACTCTTATTTTTATTCTTGAGAATATTAATGTTTTTGAATATATTTTTCCTACATCAATTTTGTCAGGAGAGGGGTCATTTTTGGTTGATTCTTTTCAATTTCAAAATACGAAGATTTGTTTAAATTACACACAGGACCTGATGTTTTTTGCCATTATCCAAGAGGGCTAGACATTGAATCTCACTATGTAAAGACAGAGGGAGGGTAAAGCCATGACAAAACCATGAATCTGAAGATAATAATTCCCATTGTCAATGGTGGGACCCGAACCTGGGACCTTCTTGTCCAGAATTTGATGTCTACCTTCTTACAGTAAATTCAAGAATATTTTCTTCATAACCACATTCTCTTTTGTGATCCAGTAAGAATAAGAGAGCTACTATGACAGCAACAATAAGATAACGTCATATTATGATGATACTTATGGTAAGATTTTGCTTATACATGTAGCCTGATACAGATCATGAGTAGGATAATACATTTGAGGTCTCCATCTGTTTCCCATAATTTATTTTGCTGGGATAATTCTGTGGGTCATATTTGTATTTTTTAAGTGTTGACAGTGATTATTCACAGATTAATAAACCACAGCTTTTTAAAATAATATAATCAGTTTTGGTAATCTTGTTACAACCTGGGACACTGGTTACATGGGAGGTTAAGGAGCTGTAATTCTACTGAATAGTTTTACGAAATAAAAACCAAGCCACTAAAATATAAAAGTGGCCATTTTGATGGCAACAGCAAAATATAAAAAAAAAATAAAAAGTAAAGTACCCCTGTCACGCCAAGTGGCGTATAGGGAATATGGTTTTAGTGACCATAAATTTTACAGACCTTCAGCACATGATTTTTGGGGTAATGTGGTCGGTAATATGCCCGTGCTGCTTTGCTTTCCCAGAAAAAAATCCGGTACCCATTAAAGGCAGGGTGAACCGGAAGCAGTTGGTTGGGATCGAACCCTACCTCTTGTCCTTTGTAGTCTAGCTCACTAACCACTGAGCTATCGTGGCTCCTTAACAGCAGAATATGCAATAGATAATTATTTTAATCTTACAACATTAAGCACTGATAGGTGTGGGAGCAGAGGTTTTTCTTAATTTTAAGAGCTCCCCCAACTGCATGAGTCAAGTCTTCTTCTTCTTCTACCTTTCAGCTCCCTGTGGAGCACAGGTCTTCAACAAACATTTTCCAAGCCATTCTGTTTCTTGCCATTCTTTTAAGATAATTCCATGTCTTCCCCATCATCTTCAGTTCTGCTTCCACCTGTCTTCTTCAAGAATTCCTTGGTCTTCCTCTTTGTCTTTTTCCCTGGGGTTTCCAAAAAAGGGCCTGTTGTGTAATACTCTCAGTTGGCTTCCACAGAGTGTGTCCTATTCTGTGCCATCATCTTCATTGTAATGAGTGAAGTACACATTTTCAAATGGTTTTGGTTGACTAAAGAGTGTATAGATAGAGAGCCAATAGAAAGTCACAAGATGACATTTAAATACAATTATTGTATAATCCCTGAGACAGGATTGAAATCACATCAGAAATAAGACACTAACAGAGCACCTGATGACCTCTCTAGTAAACTTTTACTTTATGATAACAAAAAAAAAAAGAAAGACAAAGTACATTTGTTTAAATAAAACAGCATTTACACAGAAATAAAGAAATAAATTAAGTCACAATTAAATATATTTACAGGGATTTTCATAAATAATTTAGACATTTAAAACATGGACAAATAGTTTTAAAATCAAAGTAGCATGTCCATTATATCAAAGTAGAGAATAGGCAAATAATTGTGATGCTGCGGTAACAGCAGATCTTAACACTCATCCTACCTCCCCTCATGTAGCTTTTTTCTTTTTTCATTTTTCAACATCCTACTTTCTTCTTTTCTGTCCACCTCTCCATTCTTCTGATCATATAGTTATAGATAATTGTGTTTCACTGTTTGTTTTCATTGTCCTTGTACTCCGAAGAAGGCCACAGGCCGAAATGTCAGTATTGTGTTGTGTTCCTCCCTTGTAAAGCTGTCTTCATACCTTGGAGTGTTTAACACTCCCCACCACTGGCTCCTATATATCAAAGTAGCATGTCCATGACATAACAATGTAGTGTGTTCATGATATATCAAACTAGCATGTCCATGACATATCAATGTAGCATGTCCATGACATATCGAAGTAACATGTCCATGACATATCAAAGTAGCATGTCCATGACATATCGAAGTAACATGTCCATGACATATCAAAGTAGCGTGTCCATGACATATCGAAGTAACATGTCCATGACATATCAAAGTAGCGTGTCCATGACATATCGAAGTAACATGTCCATGACATATCAAAGTAGCATGTCCATGACATATCGAAGTAACATGTCCATGACATATCAAAGTAGCATGTCCATGACATATCAATGTCTCTAGACTTTCATTGCAAAAATGTTCTAACAGGTTTGTTTCATTTAATGAAGCTCAGTCTCTGTCAGATTCAATTTTGCGATAACTGGTTCAATTATAAGAACTAAACTGTTTACAGAGAAGTGTATAACTGGTTTAATCACAAGAACTAAACTGTTTACTGAGAAGTGTATAACTGGTTCAATCACAAGAACTAAACTGTTTACTGAGAAGTGTATAACTGGTTCAATCACAAGAACTAAACTGTTTACTGAGAAGTGTATAACTGGTTCAATCACAAAAACTAAACTGTTTACTGAAAAGTGTATAACTGGTTCAATCACAAGAACTAAACTGTTTACTGAGAAGTGTATAACTGGTTCAATCACAAGAACTAAACTGTTTACTGAGAAGTGTATAACTGGTTCAGTCACAAGAACTAAACTGTTTACTGAAAAGTGTATAACTGGTTCAATCACAACAACTAAACTTTACTGAGAAGTGTATAACTGGTTCAATCACAAGAACTAAACTGTTTACTGAGAAGTGTATAACTGGTTCAATCACAAGAACTAAACTGTTTACTGAGAGGTGTATAACTGGTTCAATCACAAGAACTAAACTGTTTACTGAGAAGTGTATAACTGGTTCAATCACAAAAACTAAACTGTTTACTGAGAAGTGTATAACTGGTTCAATTACAAAAACTAAACTGTTTACTGAGAAGTGTATAACTGGTTCAATCACAAGAACTAAACTGTTTACTGAGAAGTGTATAACTGGTTCAATCACAAGAACTAAACTGTTTACTGAGAAGTGTATAACTGGTTCAATCACAACAACTAAACTGTTTACTGAGAAGTGTATAACTGGTTCAATCACAAGAACTAAACTGTTTACTGAGAAGTGTATAACTGGTTCAATCACAAGAACTAAACTGTTTACTGAGAAGTGTATAACTGGTTCAATCACAAGAACTAAACTGTTTACTGAGAAGTGTATAACTGGTTCAATCACAAGAACTAAACTGTTTACTGAGAAGTGTATAACTGGTTCAATCACAAAAACTAAACTGTTTACTGAGAAGTGTATAACTGGTTCAATCACAAGAACTAAACTTTACTGAGAAGTGTATAACTGGTTCAATCACAAGAACTAAACTGTTTACTGAGAAGTGTATAACTGGTTCAATCACAAGAACTAAACTGTTTACTGAGAAGTGTATAACTGGTTCAATCACAAGAACTAAACTGTTTACTGAGAAGTGTATAACTGGTTCAATTACAAGAACTAAACTGTTTACTGAGAAGTGTATAACTGGTTCACTCACAAAAACTAAACTGTTTACTGAGAAGTGTATAACTCTAACATTAACAAATCAGTAACCCTAAACAGTAAACTTAAGTCTAACATTAACAAATCAGTAACTCTAAACAGTAAACTTAAGTCTAACATTAATAAATCAGTAACTCTAAACAGTAAACTTAAGTCTAACATTAACAAATCAGTAACTCTAAACAGTAAACTTAAGTCTAACATTAACAAATCAGTAACTCTAAACAGTAAACTTAAGCCTAACATTAACAAATCAGTAACTCTAAACAGTAAACTTAAGTCTAACATTAATAAATCAGTAACTCTAAACAGTAAACTTAAGTCTAACATTAACAAATCAGTAACTCTAAACAGTAAACTTAAGCCTAACATTAACAAATTAATATTTCTACTGTAACTTTACCTTCTAATATTAACAAATCAGTAACTCTACTGTAACTTTACCTGCTAAAATTAACAAATCAGTAACTCAACTGTAACTTTACCTTCCAACATGAACTCTTTACGTACAGAAGCTTTTTATCGATGGAAGAGATTTCAGACACAAAATTGTTCATGGTTTAAAGAATCAATCTACATATTAATATTTATCTAACATATAACATATTATATATGTTTAGATAATTGAACAAGGTATTAGATCTCACCAATATCCAAATGATACAAGACATGTAAAAAGAATTTGGTTTTTGCAATTCTCATGTCAATTTCTCTGTCTAGTTTTCCATCTTCTGTGAACATTGTGCCTAAATACTTGAATTCCTCTACTTGTTTTATTTCTTTGTCTTTGATCTTGATGTTTAATGGGTGTATTAATTTGCTTATTCTTATAGCCTCTGTTTTTGCTGTGTTAATTTTCATACTGTAGTTTGTGCAGCTTTTATCTAGAGATGTTAAATGCTGTTGTAGCAGGTTTTCATCCTCATATATTAGGCATTGGTCATCTGCGAAGAGTAGCTCATTGATGTTGGAGTTTTCTACCTCTATGTTATTATTTGATTTGTCCTTGTTGTTGGTTGTTTCCTGATTTATTTTGTCCATATATATATGATGAAGAGGAGTGGTGGGAGGACACATCCTTGTCTTACTCCTGTTGTAACCTGAAACCATTCTGACAGACCTTCCAATGTTCTGACGGCACTTTGACTGTTTTTATATAGTGCTATTATATTTTCTAGTAGTTGTCCTGCTACCCCGTAGGTTTCTAAAGTTTGCCAAAGTTTGTTCCTGTCCACACGATCAAACGCTTTTTCCTGATTTATAAACACTATATTTAGGTTTCTGTCATATTCTATTGTTTTTTCACATAGTTGTCTCAATGTGAATATAGCATCAGTACAGCTTACTCTCCTCTCTAATATTTTAGCAAACATTTTACCAACTTGACTCAATAGGGATATTCCTCTGTACATTTCACACTCCCTTTTACTTCCCTTATTCTTCCAAAATGGGACAAAGATAGCTTTTTGCCAATCGTCTGGGACTTTTCTTTCTTCCCAAGCCATATTGAATATTATATTAAGCCAATCTATAGCTGTTTCCTTACAGGCTAGTAACATTTCTGTTGTTATTCCATCTATAACAGCTGCTTTGTTCTTTTTATTCTGTTTCAATGCCCATTCTACTTCTGCTTTAAGTATATTCGGTTCCTGTTCATCATACTGCCGATGTTTAAACTCTGTATTTCCATTTGTATTTCCCTGGTTTAATAGTTCCTTAAAGTATTCTCTCCATCTGATTATTATGTTTTTCCTGCTGCTGATTGGTCTACCGTTCTTGTCGTTTATTATAGTGGTTGGGTTATAATCATTATTTCTTACTCTCATTGCTTTTACACTTTTGAAAAATTCTCTGGGTTCTTCTCTACATGTTTTTGCTAATTCTTCACCAAATGCTTTCCATGAGTCTGCTTTTGTTTGTTCTAGGATCTTTTTGCTATCATTTCTGGCTTGTCTATAGTGATTGTAGTCCTCTGTTGTTTTTGTCTTCTGCCACTTTTTATACTTTTCTTTCTTGTGTTTCACTGCTGATTTTACTACTTCATTCCACCATCTTGTAAGTTTCTTTCTTCTCTTTCCTATATTTTTCAGACCAGGCATTTCTCTTGTGTTGACTCTATTAAACCTTCTTTAAACTGTTTCCATGCTTCTTCTATGTTTGTTGGTTGTATTCGGGTTTGGTATTTGTTGGTTACGGATTCTTCTATTTCTTTTTGTATGTTTACATTCTTTATTGCTTTTAGATCGATTCTTTGTGCTTGAGGTCTTGTCATCTGTCGTTTCCTAACCCATTTTTTCTGCCATAGTAAAACAGGCTTATGGTCGGTATCTAATATTGCATTTGGTATAGATCTTGAGTCTGTTATGTCCCTCCTTTGATGTCTTCTAGTCAAAATAAAATCGATTTGGGAGGCCTTGTCCGTGTCATTCCATTTATACCAAGTAAGTATTTGGTTACGATTGTGCTGATTAAATGTGTTTGTTATATATAGATCATGTTCTGCACAAATATTTAGTAGGTGTTCACCGTTACTGTTACACTCTGTTCTAATGTCACTAAATGGTCCTAGGTATAATTCCCATGGTGTTCTCCTTTGTCCTACTCTACCATTGAAATCTCCCAGTACAAACAATTTCTCTGTGTCTTTGACTTTATTTATTGTGGCTGAGAGTTCATCGAAATATTCTTGTTTGCTGTCCTCACTATATGTGTCGTTGCATGGAGCATATGTTTGAATATAAGTGGTATTTCCTCCTTTTTCTGCTAATTTGATACTTATCATTCTTTCCGAGATGTAATCTATTTGTAGTATATTTTTGGCAGTATTACTTTCGATAATGAAACCGACCCCGTGTTTGTTTACTTCCGCCATGTTGTTAATTCCGCTCGTGAATAGTGTGTAGCTTTGGTGTATGTATTACTGTAACATTACCTTCTAATATTAACAAATCAGTAACTCTACCTTCTAATATTAACAAATAAATAACTCTACTGTAACTTTACCTTCTAATATTAACAAATCAGTAACTCTACTGTAACTTTACCTTCTAATATTAACAAATCAGTAACTCTACTGTAACTTTACCTTCTAATATTAACAAATCAGTAACTCTACTGTAACTTTACCTTCTAATATTAACAAATAAATAATTCTACTGTAACTTTACCTTCTAATACTAACAAATCAGTAACTCTACTGTAACTTTACCTTCTAATATTAACAAATAAATAACTCTACTGTAACTTTACCTTCTAACATTAACAAATAAATAACTCTACTGTAACTTTACCTTCTAATACTAACAAATCAGTAACTCTACTGTAACTTTACCTTCTAATAGTAACAAATAAATTACTCTACTGTAACTTTACCTTCTAATATTAACAAATAAATAACTCTACTGTAACTTTACCTTCTAATATTAACAAATAAATTACTCTACTGTAACTTTACCTTCTAAATTACTCTACTGTAACTTTACCTTCTAATATTAACAAATAAATTACTCTACTGTAACTTTACCTTCTAATATTAACAAATAAATAACTCTACTGTAACTTTACCTTCTAATATTAACAAATAAATTACTCTACTGTAACTTTACCTTCTAATATTAACAACATTAAATGTAGACCTAAACTTTCAACCATAATCATAAACTGACCAAACAAAATTAATAAAATGTTACAAATGAACAAAAAAGAGAATCAATTCTAAACTTTGTGAACTAATCAACAAGTAACAAATCTTAGTGGCATATTATTAACAGGCAAAAGGGCATAAATGCCATATATAAGTTAATGCCATTATATATAAATATAAATAAAAACTTGAACACAAGGTAATCCTGATGAGTGAAGTGTAGGAGAACACAGGTAATCATATCTTCGACAGGTACTTTGGTGTTTTCGTTGCTATCTATTACACAGGTAAATAGTATAGAACAATTCTTATTTTTCATCATTTGTTCTACAAGAGTTACATGTTTACATTAAAGTTCAAATAATGGCAGATCTGAATAACAAAAACACTAAGAAGGCCTTCATGTGACTTGACTAGCATGAACATTTAGGTCTCCTTCATGTGACATGACTAGCATGAACATTTAGGTCTCCTTCATGTGACATGACTAGCATGAACATTTAGGTCTCCTTCATGTGACTTGACTAGCATGAACATTTAGGTCTCCTTCATGTGACTTGACTAGCATGAACATTTAGGTCTCCTTCATGTGACTTGACTAGCATGAACATTTAGGTCTCCTTCATGTGACTTGACTAGCATGAACATTTAGGTCTCCTTCATGTGACATGACTAGCATGAACATTTAGGTCTCCTTCATGTGACATGACTAGCATGAACATTTAGGTCTCCTTCATGTGACATGACTAGCATGAACATTTAGGTCTCCTTCATGTGACATGACTAGCATGAACATTTAGGTCTCCTTCATGTGACATGACTAGCATGAACATTTAGGTCTCCTTCATGTGACATGACTAGCATGAACATTTAGGTCTCCTTCATGTGACATGACTAGCATGAACATTTAGGTCTCCTTCATGTGACTTGACTAGCAAGAACATTTAGGTCTCCTTCATGTGACTTGACTAGCATGAACATTTAGGTCTCCTTCATGTGACATGACTAGCATGAACATTTAGGTCTCCTTCATGTGACTTGACTAGCAAGAACATTTAGGTCTCCTTCATGTGACTTGACTAGCAAGAACATTTAGGTCTCCTTCATGTGACTTGACTAGCAAGAACATTTAGGTCTCCTTCATGTGACTTGACTAGCATGAACATTTAGGTCTCCTTCATGTGACATGACTAGCAAGAACATTTAGGTCTCCTTCATGTGACTTGACTAGCAAGAACATTTAGGTCTCCTTCATGTGACATGACTAGCATGAACATTTAGGTCTCCTTCATGTGACTTGACTAGCAAGAACATTTAGGTCTCCTTCATGTGACATGACTAGCATGAACATTTAGGTCTCCTTGTGACATGACTAGCATGAACATTTAGGTCTCCTTCATGTGACTTGACTAGCATGAACATTTAGGTCTCCTTCATGTGACTTGACTAGCATGAACATTTAGGTCTCCTTCATGTGACTTGACTAGCATGAACATTTAGGTCTCCTTCATGTGACATGACTAGCATGAACATTTAGGTCTCCTTGTGACATGACTAGCATGAACATTTAGGTCTCCTTCATGTGACATGACTAGCATGAACATTTAGGTCTCCTTCATGTGACATGACTAGCATGAACATTTAGGTCTCCTTCATGTGACATGACTAGCATGAACATTTAGGTCTCCTTCATGTGACATGACTAGCATGAACATTTAGGTCTCCTTGTGACATGACTAGCATGAACATTTAGGTCTCCTTGTGACATGACTAGCATGAACATTTAGGTCTCCTTGTGACATGACTAGCATGAACATTTAGGTCTCCTTCATGTGACTTGACTAGCAAGAACATTTAGGTCTCCTTCATGTGACTTGACTAGCAAGAACATTTAGGTCTCCTTCATGTGACATGACTAGCATGAACATTTAGGTCTCCTTCATGTGACTTGACTAGCAAGAACATTTAGGTCTCCTTCATGTGACTTGACTAGCAAGAACATTTAGGTCTCCTTCATGTGACTTGACTAGCAAGAACATTTAGGTCTCCTTCATGTGACTTGACTAGCAAGAACATTTAGGTCTCCTTCATGTGACTTGACTAGCAAGAACATTTAGGTCTCCTTCATGTGACATGACTAGCATGAACATTTAGGTCTCCTTCATGTGACTTGACTAGCAAGAACATTTAGGTCTCCTTCATGTGACTTGACTAGCATGAACATTTAGGTCTCCTTCATGTGACTTGACTAGCAAGAACATTTAGGTCTCCTTCATGTGACTTGACTAGCAAGAACATTTAGGTCTCCTTCATGTGACATGACTAGCATGAACATTTAGGTCTCCTTCATGTGACTTGACTAGCAAGAACATTTAGGTCTCCTTCATGTGACTTGACTAGCAAGAACATTTAGGTCTCCTTCATGTGACATGTCTAGCAAGAACATTTAGGTCTCCTTCATGTGACATGACTAGCATGAACATTTAGGTCTTCTCCATGTGACATGTCTAGCATGAACATTTAGGTCTCCTCCATGTGACATGTCTAGCATGAACATTTAGGTCTTCTCTATGTGACATGTCTAGCAAGAACATTTAGGTCTCCTCTTTGTGACATGTCTAGCATGAACATTTAGGTCTCCTTCATGTGACATGTCTAGCATGAACATTTAGGTCTCCTCCATGTGACATGTCTAGCAAGAACATTTAGGTCTCCTCCATGTGACATGACTAGCAAAAACATTTAGGTCTCCTCTATGTGACATGTCTAGCAAGAACATTTAGGTCTCCTCCATGTGACATGTCTAGCAAGAACATTTAGGTCTCCTCTATGTGACATGTCTAGCAAGAACATTTAGGTCTCCTCTATGTGACATGTCTAGCATGAACATTTAGGTCTTCTCTATGTGACATGTCTAGCAAGAACATTTAGGTCTCCTCCATGTGACATGTCTAGCAAGAACATTTAGGTCTCCTCCATGTGACATGACTAGCAAAAACATTTAGGTCTCCTCTATGTGACATGTCTAGCAAGAACATTTAGGTCTCCTCCATGTGACATGTCTAGCAAGAACATTTAGGTCTCCTCTATGTGACATGTCTAGCAAGAACATTTAGGTCTCCTCTATGTGACATGTCTAGCATGAACATTTAGGTCTTCTCTATGTGACATGTCTAGCAAGAACATTTAGGTCTCCTCCATGTGACATGTCTAGCAAGAACATTTAGGTCTCCTCCATGTGACATGTCTAGCAAGAACATTTAGGTCTCCTCCATGTGACATGTCTAGCAAGAACATTTAGGTCTCCTCCATGTGACATGTCTAGCAAGAACATTTAGGTCTCCTCCATGTGACATGTCTAGCAAGAACATTTAGGTCTCCTCTATGTGACATGTCTAGCAAGAACATTTAGGTCTCCTCCATGTGACATGTCTAGCAAGAACATTTAGGTCTCCTCCATGTGACATGTCTAGCAAGAACATTTAGGTCTCCTCCATGTGACATGTCTAGCAAGAACATTTAGGTCTCCTCCATGTGACATGTCTAGCAAGAACATTTAGGTCTCCTCTTTGTGACATGTCTAGCATGAACATTTAGGTCTCCTTCATGTGACATGTCTAGCATGAACATTTAGGTCTCCTCCATGTGACATGTCTAGCAAGAACATTTAGGTCTCCTCCATGTGACATGACTAGCAAAAACATTTAGGTCTCCTCTATGTGACATGTCTAGCAAGAACATTTAGGTCTCCTCTATGTGACATGTCTAGCAAGAACATTTAGGTCTCCTCTATGTGACATGTCTAGCATGAACATTTAGGTCTTCTCTATGTGACATGTCTAGCAAGAACATTTAGGTCTCCTCCATGTGACATGTCTAGCAAGAACATTTAGGTCTTCTCTATGTGACATGTCTAGCAAGAACATTTAGGTCTCCTCCATGTGACATGTCTAGCAAGAACATTTAGGTCTCCTCCATGTGACATGTCTAGCAAGAACATTTAGGTCTCCTCCATGTGACATGTCTAGCAAGAACATTTAGGTCTCCTCCATGTGACATGTCTAGCAAGAACATTTAGGTCTCCTCCATGTGACATGTCTAGCAAGAACATTTAGGTCTCCTCCATGTGACATGTCTAGCAAGAACATTTAGGTCTTCTCTATGTGACATGTCTAGCAAGAACATTTAGGTCTCCTCCATGTGACATGTCTAGCAAGAGCATCAGAACACCTAGGATTCCTTCTCATAGCGTGACTAACAAAAATATTTTAAAATTATTTCTTCCATTGACATTACTAATTATATTTTTGGGTGAAATTGTAAAATGAAAAAAGGCATGTGATGGAATTTTTCTAAGCTGAAAATTAATCTGGTCCATTCTGGTATAAACCTAAAGAAAAAAAATAAGAACAGGTGGAGTCCGGAAAGAGTTAAAAAAAGAAACCAGACCAGGTAAAATGACATAAAGCAGAACACAAACTATAACACTCAAACAACTTTTTGATTTGTCATTTCTTTAAGTTAAAAAAAAGACCAGAGAGCTTAAAACATCATGTTTCACAACATTCTGGAAGGTAGGAGTCACAGCAGAGCAGAAGTTAGTGAGCCAGACTACTGAAGACAGTTCAGGTTGGATTCTAATCATTGGCTGCTGCCAAAATCATTTAACCTTAATTGAGTACCAGATTTTTCTGGGTAAGCAGGGCACGATATCAACAATAATAACATGTGGTAATGGTCATTGAGAAATATAGGCATTAACTACCACATTTCTAAGACACTTTGAAAGATAGTACGGTATATAGTGACACCTATTTTAATGCCAAAAGAGACCACAAGAAATAGCAAAGACTGCTTCTAGAAATTCTCAAAACAAACAACAAGAAATGGCTGACAATTCTTCTAGAAATTCCCCATGATCTGGAACTATTTTACTCTTTTGAACATAATTTAATTGACCTGAAGTTGTAAAGTTCCCCGTGACATTAAGCTGAAACTTTTGTCTGCTTTTGTGTCTCGGGACAACTTGTCCAAGTAGAAATCAAGTAAGATAGAAAATGTCATAGAAAAATAGAACTACAATTAATATGTTTAGTCATACTTGTCTTGAATACCCATGAACATTGATCCTGAGTGTTTAATTTGATTGATCCAAGTCAACAGCTTGGTGTACTACATTACATTCTTCACTAAATTCTACTAAGCAGGTATGAGTGCAAAAAACTGAACGCAATCCATCGGCAAGCACACAGTCTTGCAACAAAATTAATCTATCATCATCATTATCAGATCCCATGTCCTTAGCAGAATGTTGCGTTCATCACGACTCGTCTGAAAGAATCTCTGTCTTTAGCCAGATCTCCAACTTCTGTAGTCATGTTCAAGGTCTCCTTGATGGCTTGAAACTGTCTTCTTCTTGATCTGCCCCTGATGCATACCCTAAGAACCATGCCTTCCATTATTGTTCTTTCCAGCCCGCTGTGTTTTTTGACATGGCCAGAGTATTTTAATTTCCTCTGTAAAATGGTGTTTATAAGCCAGTTCTTTTTTAAGTATAATTCTTTTAATATGTCTTCATTAACGTAACAACAAACAAAATTAATGTTAAATGAAGGTTTGCCCACAGAAATCAGTCACAAGCACCTTCAGGTCTGGAGGTAATACTGAATAAGGAAGCTCACATGAACCAAGTTATAGAATAAATTATTTCAAAACAGCAAATCTCTCATGACTACACATCCTCAGCTGGTGGACTGTAGTCTAAAGTCAGTTTCTTGCCGCTTGCAGCTCTTCTACGAATGATGCAAATTCCTACCACGAGAATGATGATGGCGAGGAATGAAAGGAAAACAAACAGGCATATCGTAACAGATTTCCATTTAGAATCTGCAAACTCTAACAAACTTTCTGAGGTCTTCTCCATACCAGATGCTCCAAAGTCTTGTTTGGATATGTCCCCGTTATCTGAGAAGCTGCCATCTTTGCTATTAATAGATTTATGGCGAGTGTTTAATTCCCCAAATTTGTCCTCAGACCGAGAAGAGGAACTAGCTTCAGAAAACTGATTGAAGTCGTAGAATGGGCCACACTTGGTGTCATGGAGACCCTGGCATGGGGCTGTTATGATTTTGTTCAATGGACACTGTGAGCAGACAATACACTGGTCCTGAAATTGTAGAAAAAACAATTGATGTTGTAAAAAGATGAAAAAAATCATCCCCTATTTTTTTAACGCTAAACTGTTAAATTAACTGTTTTAAAAATTGTTTTGTTATTCTATGTGACTTATTTAAAAAAAAAAAAAAAAGCAAGTAGTTTATGTCAAACAAAATTAAAACACCTCTCCATGAACTGAGCTCTGGCACTGAGTGTGACCTGATTCTAGACAAAGGTGGGTTGCCAAGTTTGATCGTCATTCCTTAGGAGAAGGATGGGTGGGACAATGATGTATACATTGAGAGACTGAGGAGCCTGAATGTGGGACAATGATGTATACATTGAGAGACTGAGGAGCCTGAATGTGGGACAATGATGTATACATTGAGAGACTGAGGAGCCTGAATGTGGGACAATGATGTATACATCGAGAGACTGAGGAGCCTGAATGTGGGGCAATGATGTATACATCGAGAGACTGAGGAGCCTGAATGTGGGACAATGATGTATACATCGAGAGACTGAGGAGCCTGAATGTGGGACAATGATGTATACATTGAGAGACTGAGGAGCCTGAATGTGGGACAATGATGTATACATTGAGAGACTGAGGAGTCTGAATGTGGGACAATGATGTATACATTGAGAGACTGAGGAGCCTGAATGTGGGACAATGATGTATACATTGAGAGACTGAGGAGCCTGAATGTGGGACAATGATGTATACATTGAGAGACTGAGGAGCCTGAATGTGGGACAATGATGTATACATTGAGAGACTGAGGAGCCTGAATGTGGGGCAATGATGTATACATTGAGAGACTGAGGAGTCTGAATGTGGGACAATGATGTATACATTGAGAGACTGAGGAGCCTGAATGTGGGACAATGATGTATACATTGAGAGACTGAGGAGCCTGAATGTGGGACAATGATGTATACATTGACAGACTGAGGAGCCTGAATGTGGGACAATGATGTATACATTGAAAGACTGAGGAGCCTGAATGTGGGACAATGATGTATACATTGAGAGACTGAGGAGCCTGAATGTGGGACAATGATGTATACATTGAGAGACTGAGGAGCCTGAATGTGGGACAATGATGTATACATTGAGAGACTGAGGAGCCTGAATGTGGGACAATGATGTATACATTGAGAGACTGAGGAGCCTGAATGTGGGACAATGATGTATACATTGAGAGACTGAGGAGCCTGAATGTGGGACAATGATGTATACATTGAGAGACTGAGGAGCCTGAATGTGGGACAATGATGTATACATTGAGAGACTGAGGAGCCTGAATGTGGGACAATGATGTATACATTGAGAGACTGAGGAGCCTGAATGTGGGACAATGATGTATACATTGAGAGACTGAGGAGCCTGAATGTGGGACAATGATGTATACATTGAGAGACTGAGGAGCCTGAATGTGGGACAATGATGTATACAATGAGAGACTGAGGAGCCTGAATGTGGGACAATGATGTATACATTGAGAGACTGAGGAGCCTGAATGTGGGACAATGATGTATACATTGAGAGACTGAGGAGCCTGAATGTGGGACAATGATGTATACATTGAAAGACTGAGGAGCCTGAATGTGGGACAATGATGTATACATTGAGAGACTGAGGAGCCTGAATGTGGGACAATGATGTATACATTGACAGACTGGGGAGCCTGAATGTGGGACAATGATGTATACATTGAGAGACTGAGGAGCCTGAATGTGGGACAATGATGTATACATTGAGAGACTGAGGAGTTTGAATGTGGGACAATGATGTATACATTGAGAGACTGAGGAGCCTGAATGTGGGACAATGATGTATACATTGAGAGACTGAGGAGCCTGAATGTGGGACAATGATGTATACATTGAAAGACTGAGGAGCCTGAATGTGGGACAATGATGTATACATTGAGAGACTGAGGAGCCTGAATGTGGGACAATGATGTATACATTGAGAGACTGAGGAGTCTGAATGTGGGACAATGATGTATACATTGAGAGACTGAGGAGCCTGAATGTGGGACAATGATGTATACATTGAGAGACTGAGGAGCCTGAATGTGGGACAATGATGTATACATTGAGAGACTGAGGAGCCTGAATGTGGGACAATGATGTATACATTGAGAGACTGAGGAGCCTGAATGTGGGACAATGATGTATACATTGAGAGACTGAGGAGCCTGAATGTGGGACAATGATGTATACATTGAGAGACTGAGGAGCCTGAATGTGGGACAATGATGTATACATTGAGAGACTGAGGAGCCTGAATGTGGGACAATGATGTATACATTGAGAGACTGAGGAGCCTGAATGTGGGACAATGATGTATACATTGAAAGACTGAGGAGTCTGAATGTGGGACAATGATGTATACATTGAGAGACTGAGGAGTCTGAATGTGGGACAATGATGGCATACATTGAGAGACTGAGGAGTCTGAATGTGGGACAATGATGTATACATTGAGAGACTGAGGAGTCTGAATGTGGGACAATGATGTATACATTGAGAGACTGAGGAGTCTGAATGTGGGACAATGATGTATACATTGAGAGACTGAGGAGCCTGAATGTGGGACAATGATGTATACATTGAGAGACTGAGGAGCCTGAATGTGGGACAATGATGTATACATTGAGAGACTGAGGAGCCTGAATGTGGGACAATGATGTATACATTGAGAGACTGAGGAGTCTGAATGTGGGACAATGATGTATACATTGAGAGACTGAGGAGTCTGAATGTGGGACAATGATGTATACATTGAGAGACTGAGGAGCCTGAATGTGGGACAATGATGTATACATTGAGAGACTGAGGAGCCTGAATGTGGGACAATGATGTATACATTGAGAGACTGAGGAGCCTGAATGTGGGACAATGATGTATACAATGAGAGACTGAGGAGCCTGAATGTGGGACAATGATGTATACATTGAGAGACTGAGGAGCCTGAATGTGGGACAATGATGTATACATTGAGAGACTGAGGAGCCTGAATGTGGGACAATGATGTATACATTGAAAGACTGAGGAGCCTGAATGTGGGACAATGATGTATACATTGAGAGACTGGGGAGCCTGAATGTGGGACAATGATGTATACATTGACAGACTGGGGAGCCTGAATGTGGGACAATGATGTATACATTGAGAGACTGAGGAGCCTGAATGTGGGACAATGATGTATACATTGAGAGACTGAGGAGTTTGAATGTGGGACAATGATGTATACATTGAGAGACTGAGGAGCCTGAATGTGGGACAATGATGTATACATTGAGAGACTGAGGAGCCTGAATGTGGGACAATGATGTATACATTGAAAGACTGAGGAGCCTGAATGTGGGACAATGATGTATACATTGAGAGACTGAGGAGCCTGAATGTGGGACAATGATGTATACATTGAGAGACTGAGGAGTCTGAATGTGGGACAATGATGTATACATTGAGAGACTGAGGAGCCTGAATGTGGGACAATGATGTATACATTGAGAGACTGAGGAGCCTGAATGTGGGACAATGATGTATACAATGAGAGACTGAGGAGCCTGAATGTGGGACAATGATGTATACATTGAGAGACTGAGGAGCCTGAATGTGGGACAATGATGTATACATTGAGAGACTGAGGAGCCTGAATGTGGGACAATGATGTATACATTGAGAGACTGAGGAGCCTGAATGTGGGACAATGATGTATACATTGAGAGACTGAGGAGCCTGAATGTGGGACAATGATGTATACATTGAGAGACTGAGGAGCCTGAATGTGGGACAATGATGTATACATTGAGAGACTGAGGAGTCTGAATGTGGGACAATGATGTATACATTGAGAGACTGAGGAGTCTGAATGTGGGACAATGATGTATACACTGAGAGACTGAGGAGCCTGAATGTGGGACAATGATGTATACATTGAGAGACTGAGGAGTCTGAATGTGGGACAATGATGTATACATTGAGAGACTGAGGAGCCTGAATGTGGGACAATGATGTATACATTGAGAGACTGAGGAGCCTGAATGTGGGACAATGATGTATACATTGAGAGACTGAGGAGTCTGAATGTGGGACAATGATGTATACATTGAGAGACTGAGGAGCCTGAATGTGGGACAATGATGTATACATTGAGAGACTGAGGAGCCTGAATGTGGGACAATGATGTATACATTGAGAGACTGAGGAGCCTGAATGTGGGACAATGATGTATACAATGAGAGACTGAGGAGCCTGAATGTGGGACAATGATGTATACATTGAGAGACTGAGGAGCCTGAATGTGGGACAATGATGTATACAATGAGAGACTGAGGAGCCTGAATGTGGGACAATGATGTATACATTGAGAGACTGAGGAGCCTGAATGTGGGACAATGATGTATACATTGAGAGACTGAGGAGCCTGAATGTGGGACAATGATGTATACATTGAAAGACTGAGGAGCCTGAATGTGGGACAATGATGTATACATTGAGAGACTGAGGAGCCTGAATGTGGGACAATGATGTATACATTGACAGACTGGGGAGCCTGAATGTGGGACAATGATGTATACATTGAGAGACTGAGGAGCCTGAATGTGGGACAATGATGTATACATTGAGAGACTGAGGAGCCTGAATGTGGGACAATGATGTATACATTGAGAGACTGAGGAGCCTGAATGTGGGACAATGATGTATACATTGAGAGACTGAGGAGCCTGAATGTGGGACAATGATGTATACATTGAGAGACTGAGGAGTCTGAATGTGGGACAATGATGTATACATTGAGAGACTGAGGAGTCTGAATGTGGGACAATGATGTATACACTGAGAGACTGAGGAGCCTGAATGTGGGACAATGATGTATACATTGAGAGACTGAGGAGTCTGAATGTGGGACAATGATGTATACATTGAGAGACTGAGGAGCCTGAATGTGGGACAATGATGTATACATTGAGAGACTGAGGAGCCTGAATGTGGGACAATGATGTATACATTGAGAGACTGAGGAGTCTGAATGTGGGACAATGATGTATACATTGAGAGACTGAGGAGCCTGAATGTGGGACAATGATGTATACATTGAGAGACTGAGGAGCCTGAATGTGGGACAATGATGTATACATTGAGAGACTGAGGAGCCTGAATGTGGGACAATGATGTATACAATGAGAGACTGAGGAGCCTGAATGTGGGACAATGATGTATACATTGAGAGACTGAGGAGCCTGAATGTGGGACAATGATGTATACAATGAGAGACTGAGGAGCCTGAATGTGGGACAATGATGTATACATTGAGAGACTGAGGAGCCTGAATGTGGGACAATGATGTATACATTGAGAGACTGAGGAGCCTGAATGTGGGACAATGATGTATACATTGAAAGACTGAGGAGCCTGAATGTGGGACAATGATGTATACATTGAGAGACTGAGGAGCCTGAATGTGGGACAATGATGTATACATTGACAGACTGGGGAGCCTGAATGTGGGACAATGATGTATACATTGAGAGACTGAGGAGCCTGAATGTGGGACAATGATGTATACATTGAAAGACTGAGGAGCCTGAATGTGGGACAATGATGTATACATTGAGAGACTGAGGAGCCTGAATGTGGGACAATGATGTATACATTGAGAGACTGAGGAGTCTGAATGTGGGACAATGATGTATACATTGAGAGACTGAGGAGCCTGAATGTGGGACAATGATGTATACATTGAGAGACTGAGGAGCCTGAATGTGGGACAATGATGTATACATTGAGAGACTGAGGAGCCTGAATGTGGGACAATGATGTATACATTGAGAGACTGAGGAGCCTGAATGTGGGACAATGATGTATACATTGAGAGACTGAGGAGCCTGAATGTGGGACAATGATGTATACATTGAGAGACTGAGGAGCCTGAATGTGGGACAATGATGTATACATTGAGAGACTGAGGAGCCTGAATGTGGGGCAATGATGTATACATTGAGAGACTGAGGAGCCTGAATGTGGGACAATGATGTATACATTGAGAGACTGAGGAGCCTGAATGTGGGACAATGATGTATACATTGAGAGACTGAGGAGCCTGAATGTGGGACAATGATGTATACATTGAGAGACTGAGGAGTCTGAATGTGGGACAATGATGTATACATTGAGAGACTGAGGAGTCTGAATGTGGGACAATGATGTATACACTGAGAGACTGAGGAGCCTGAATGTGGGACAATGATGTATACATTGAGAGACTGAGGAGTCTGAATGTGGGGCAATGATGTATACATTGAGAGACTGAGGAGCCTGAATGTGGGGCAATGATGTATACATTGAGAGACTGAGGAGCCTGAATGTGGGGCAATGATGTATACATTGAGAGACTGAGGAGTCTGAATGTGGGACAATGATGTATACATTGAGAGACTGAGGAGCCTGAATGTGGGACAATGATGTATACATTGAGAGACTGAGGAGCCTGAATGTGGGGCAATGATGTATACATTGAGAGACTGAGGAGTCTGAATGTGGGACAATGATGTATACATTGAGAGACTGAGGAGCCTGAATGTGGGGCAATGATGTATACATTGAGAGACTGAGGAGTCTGAATGTGGGACAATGATGTATACATTGAGAGACTGAGGAGCCTGAATGTGGGACAATGATGTATACATTGAGAGACTGAGGAGTCTGAATGTGGGACAATGATGTATACATTGAGAGACTGAGGAGTCTGAATGTGGGACAATGATGTATACATTGAGAGACTGAGGAGTCTGAATGTGGGACAATGATGTATACATTGAGAGACTGAGGAGCCTGAATGTGGGACAATGATGTATACATTGAGAGACTGAGGAGCCTGAATGTGGGGCAATGATGTATACATTGAGAGACTGAGGAGTCTGAATGTGGGACAATGATGTATATATTGAGAGACTGAGGAGCCTGAATGTGGGACAATGATGTATACATTGAGAGACTGAGGAGCCTGAATGTGGGACAATGATGTATACATTGAAAGACTGAGGAGCCTGAATGTGGGACAATGATGTATACATTGAGAGACTGAGGAGTCTGAATGTGGGGCAATGATGTATACATTGAGAGACTGAGGAGTCTGAATGTGGGACAATGATGTATACATTGAGAGACTGAGGAGTCTGAATGTGGGACAATGATGTATACATTGAGAGACTGAGGAGTCTGAATGTGGGACAATGATGTATACATTGAGAGACTGAGGAGCCTGAATGTGGGACAATGATGTATACATTGAGAGACTGAGGAGCCTGAATGTGGGACAATGATGTATACATTGAGAGACTGAGGAGCCTGAATGTGGGACAATGATGTATACATTGAGAGACTGAGGAGTCTGAATGTGGGACAATGATGTATACATTGAGAGACTGAGGAGTCTGAATGTGGGACAATGATGTATACATTGAGAGACTGAGGAGTCTGAATGTGGGACAATGATGTATACATTGAGAGACTGAGGAGTCTGAATGTGGGACAATGATGTATACATTGAGAGACTGAGGAGCCTGAATGTGGGACAATGATGTATACATTGACAGACTGAGGAGTCTGAATGTGGGACAATGATGTATACATTGAGAGACTGAGGAGTCTGAATGTGGGACAATGATGTATACATTGAGAGACTGAGGAGTCTGAATGTGGGACAATGATGTATACATTGAGAGACTGAGGAGTCTGAATGTGGGACAATGATGTATACATTGACAGACTGAGGAGTCTGAATGTGGGACAATGATGTATACATTGAGAGACTGAGGAGTCTGAATGTGGGACAATGATGTATACATTGACAGACTGAGGAGTCTGAATGTGGGACAATGATGTATACATTGAGAGACTGAGGAGCCTGAATGTGGGACAATGATGTATACATTGAGAGACTGAGGAGCCTGAATGTGGGACAATGATGTATACATTGACAGACTGAGGAGCCTGAATGTGGGACAATGATGTATACATTGAGAGACTGAGGAGCCTGAATGTGGGACAATGATGTATACATTGAGAGACTGAGGAGCCTGAATGTGGGACAATGATGTATACATTGAGAGACTGAGGAGTCTGAATGTGGGACAATGATGTATACATTGAGAGACTGAGGAGCCTGAATGTGGGACAATGATGTATACATTGAGAGACTGAGGAGCCTGAATGTGGGGCAATGATGTATACATTGAGAGACTGAGGAGTCTGAATGTGGGACAATGATGTATACATTGAGAGACTGAGGAGCCTGAATGTGGGACAATGATGTATACATTGAGAGACTGAGGAGTCTGAATGTGGGACAATGATGTATACATTGAGAGACTGAGGAGTCTGAATGTGGGACAATGATGTATACATTGAGAGACTGAGGAGTCTGAATGTGGGACAATGATGTATACATTGAGAGACTGAGGAGTCTGAATGTGGGACAATGATGTATACATACATAATATCCACCCTCTGTTATATATATTGGGTATTAAATTGCCTTCCCTCCCAATCCCTTGGCCAGTTTTGTGGTAAAACCCAAAAATGGGGTTGTGGGATAAGATCTTAATCAGCTTAGATTCACTGACCCTCTACAAACAGTCAGCTATGAATCACTGATGATTTTCAGCACAAGTGATGTGGACGTAAAAATAATATATTTCAGTACTAGCATCTATCCTATATTTGGGGTTAATGGGAGTAGAAATGAGAGGGCAGAGATGCTCTGTGGAGCCGGGGTATAAAAGTCACATTTTTGACGATCATAATTTTCAGGAGGACGTGAACTTCCGGTCAATATGATGGATAGGCGGCAGGAACAATTGAAGGCTATGTATGAAAATGTTCCTTGTTGCAGTTTCCTCATATTCCAAGTCCGGCTTGCTGCAGGAGCTACTGAGTTAAGTGCTATGTGCATATTGTGAGCTGTGTGTTTCATCCGTTTTGATCATGTTTCGATATTCCAATTGTTTACGATGAATGATGATATAGTATGACAGGGAACAGTTGGCCGTGTTCACTTTCTATGCGGTTTCGTCTTATGTCTTTTGGCGTGTGCTGAGACTGCTATGATGGGGACTACAGCTACCTTTCTTTGTTTGGGAGATGAGTTAGTAATTCGGATGATTCCACTGGCACAGGCGGTTGAGCAATTATGGATTTTAAATCGTTTGCAGTGATACCGGGGCCTTCCATAACCAAAGAACCAAAGTCACATTTGCTGCAGGTTGTATGAGTTGATTATGTCAAACAAATTTCAACACAAGAAATTCACGATCTTACAATCTTCTTCTTTCCATCCTCATTTGCCTCTTAGCGTTGAGGGTGGATATAATTTGTAATCTTTTGCTCTTCTGTTGGCCTCTCCTACTGCTAAGTTTCCTAGTGTTTCTAATATTCCACCAATCTATCTTTTGCTCTTCTGTTGGCCTCTCCTACTGCTAAGTTTCCTAGTGTTTCTAATATTCCACCAATCTATCTTTTGCTCTTCTGTTGGCCTCTCCTACTGTTAAGTTTCCTAGTGTTTCCACCTAGTGTTTCTAATATTCCACCAATCTATCTTCTGCTCATCTGTTGACCTCTCTTGTTATGTTTCCTAGTTTTTCTAATATTCCATCAGTCTATTTTTTCCATGGTCGGCCCTTAAGTCTGGTGTTTTCGTAACATTTATTAAAGGCACGTTATGTTTTGATCTTTCTGTCTTACCATGTGGCCAAACCATTTTATCTGTTATTTCTTTATGTATTCAGTGGTATAAATTATTTCTAGCTTTTTTCTCAGTTCTTCATTTCTGATCTTATCTCTCAGGCTATCTCCTGTCATTCATTTAACACATTTCTTCTTGGTGGTGGCTATTTTTCTGTATGTTCTTGAGTCTACAGTCCAGGTTACAACAATGCTATTAATCTAAACAAAGCAATGAAAAAACGTGGCTTACATAGTGTCGACTGTAGAACGTGTTGCGTGGACACAGCACTGGCCATAGGTCATCTGAGTCGTTCTCCATATCAGAGTCATCATGTGCCTGGCAAAAGGTCAACCAACACGCAGAGGTCAAGACCACCACAAGAACCTGGTGAACTGAGACCATTTTCAACTTAGTTGCTCTGTTACCTACAGATCCTGAAACTAAGACAGCACAGAACACACCTGAGGGAAAGAAAAACATAGCCTCAAGATAATAAAGTTTCAACAAATGTGTTTCACTATACTTTCATTATACATGCCAGAAATCATGAACAGAGGTTTCGATCAATGTGTCTTTATCAAGTGCAGCAACAGGAAAATATGTTAAATGCTACATAGACACTGAAATTTGGTCATCCATACTGACGTTTTCTGTGACCCCTTTTGATCCCACTTGCTGTGTGAGTATCTAACTTGTTTTCTTACATTTGTGCCTCCCTCTGACGAGACATAATCCTTTCTTGAACCTGATTATGTTAGATTACAAAAGCCATTGGGAATTGAGATAGCGATATGGTTAATTAACTGGTTTAATGGTTGTGGTAGCACTGTGGTTAGGCATCTATTATAGACAACAGATCAGCTTCTAGGCTGATCTAACCTTAAATGGGCACATGTTTTTTGTAATGAAAATAATATCGGTACTGCCCTAATGCTAAACTCTTTAGCCAAAAATTTGTGAATGGCTTTAAGAAGTATTAACTGGCACGAACACCATTCCTCATGTGCCATGGGAAGTAACTGAGTTTATTGTTTATCTTTTTTGTTTTGTTTCTACTGCCACTTAAAATAGATTGTAGTAAAACCACATTATTGCAATGTTGTGGAAGTACTCATGACGTCAGTAACGGAAGCTCGCGACTGATGGGAAAATCTGCAGGTCAAGTTTGGCGGCGGCAAGAATCCAGTTATGAGAAGGGCTGTCTTGTGATATAGCTGCTCGTAAAGTGTGGCCTGAGGCAGGTGATCATGTGACATGAGACAGAGTTGCTCACAAAGTGTGACCTGAGGCAGGTGATCATGTGACACGAGACAGAGTTGCTCACAAAGTGTGACCTGAGACAGGTGATCATGTGACATGAGACAGAGTTGCTCACAAAGTGTGACCTGAGACAGGTGATCATGTGACATGAGACAGAGTTGCTCACAAAGTGTGACCTGAGGCAGGTGATCATGTGACACGAGACAGAGTTGCTCACAAAGTGTGACCTGAGACAGGTGATCATGTGACATGAGACAGAGTTGCTCACAAAGTGTGACCTGAGGCAGGTGATCATGTGACATGAGACAGAGTTGCTCACAAAGTGTGACCTGAGACAGGTGATCATGTGACATGAGACAGAGTTGCTCACAAAGTGTGACCTGAGGCAGGTGATCATGTGACATGAGACAGAGTTGCTCACAAAGTGTGACCTGAGACAGGTGATCATGTGACATGAGACAGAGTTGCTCACAAAGTGTGACCTGAGGCAGGTGATCATGTGACACGAGACAGAGTTGCTCACAAAGTGTGACCTGAGACAGGTGATCATGTGACATGAGACAGAGTTGCTCACAAAGTGTGACCTGAGACAGGTGATCATGTGGCATGAGACAGAGTTGCTCACAAAGTGTGACCTGAGACAGGTGATCATGTGGCATGAGACAGAGTTGCTCACAAAGTGTGACCTGAGACAGGTGATCATGTGGCATGAGACAGAGTTGCTCACAAAGTGTGACCTGAGACAGGTGATCATGTGACATGAGACAGAGTTGCTCACAAAGTGTGACCTGAGACAGGTGATCATGTGACATGAGACAGAGTTGCTCACAAAGTGTGACCTGAGACAGGTGATCATGTGACACGAGACAGAGTTGCTCACAAAGTGTGACCTGAGGCAGGTGATCATGTGACATGAGACAGAGTTGCTCACAAAGTGTGACCTGAGACAGGTGATCATGTGGCATGAGACAGAGTTGCTCACAAAGTGTGACCTGAGACAGGTGATCATGTGACATGAGACAGAGTTGCTCACAAAGTGTGACCTGAGACAGGTGATCATGTGACATGAGACAGAGTTGCTCACAAAGTGTGACCTGAGACAGGTGATCATGTGACACGAGACAGAGTTGCTCACAAAGTGTGACCTGAGGCAGGTGATCATGTGACATGAGACAGAGTTGCTCACAAAGTGTGACCTGAGACAGGTGATCATGTGACATGAGACAGAGTTGCTCACAAAGTGTGACCTGAGACAGGTGATCATGTGACACGAGACAGTTGCTTACAAAGTGTGACCTGAGGCAGGTGATCATGTGACACGAGACAGTTGCTCACAAAGTGTGACCTGAGGCAGGTGATCATGTGACATGAGACAGAGTTGCTCACAATGTGTGACCTGAGACAGGTGATCATGTGACACGAGACAGTTGCTTACAAAGTGTGACCTGAGGCAGGTGATCATGTGACACGAGACAGAGTTGCTCACAAAGTGTGACCTGAGACAGGTGATCATGTGACACAAAACATTTGCTCACAAAGTGTGACCTGAGGCAGGTGATCATGTGACACGAGACAGAGTTGCTCACAAAGTGTGACCTGAGGCAGGTGATCATGTGACACAAAACATTTGCTCACAAAGTGTGACCTGAGGCAGGTGATCATGTGACACGAGACAGAGTTGCTCTCAAAGTGTGACCTGAGGCAGGTGATCATGTGACACGAGACAGAGTTGCTCTCAAAGTGTGACCTGAGGCAGGTGATCATGTGACATGAGACAGAGTTGCTCTCAAAGTGTGACCTGAGGCAGGTGATCATGTGACATGAGACAGAGTTGCTCTCAAAGTGTGACCTGAGGCAGGTGATCATGTGACATGAGACAGAGTTGCTCTCAAAGTGTGACCTGAGGCAGGTGATCATGTGACATGAGACAGAGTTGCTCTCAAAGTGTGACCTGAGGCAGGTGATCATGTGACATGAGACAGAGTTGCTCTCAAAGTGTGACCTGAGGCAGGTGATCATGTGACATGAGACAGAGTTGCTCTCAAAGTGTGACCTGAGACAGGTGATCATGTGACACGAGACAGAGTTGCTAACAAAGTGTTATTGTTGTGCCGGACTATCAGTCAATTCTATCTTAGTGTCCGCAACCTGTGACTGTGTGATGTGTAAACTGGGGTGTGTATTAGCCAGATAGGTACTGGACCTATCAACATGTAAGTAAAAGTAAAGAGCCCCCTTCACGCCAAATGGCGCATAGGGAATATGGTGTTAGTGACCATACATTTTACATACCTTCAGCACATGCTTTTTGGGGTAATGTGGTCGTTATTACGCCCGTGCCGCTTTACTTTCCCAGAAAAAAATCAGGTACCCATTTAAGACTGGGTGAATCGGAAGCCGTCGGTTGGATCGAACCCAACCTCTTTATCAACATGTATGCTCTTAGTAATTTGGTGGAGAAACTTGAACACCTTTGGGCCAATGGAAATGCAACGAAATCGCTTTCCCAACTCGTAGAGATAAAGAGAGTGCGTGTCATAAACATTCGGTTTTTGTTTTTAGGATTATTTTTGACGCAACACCGCGATAGATTACCTCCGACCTGATTAGACGTGCCCAGATAACACATCCCCTGGACAATACTGGACAGCCCTGTATTTATTGTTGCCACATTGACGTCGGACTTTGAAATTCGCCGATAATCCTTACCGGAGTCGAGATTCTTAAAGTGAAGGTTATCGCCCTTCTTGTGTATTGTACGATAACTTGGAGTGTTTGTTATAACTGCACCCCTGTCCCTTCTTTATAGTTTCGTGTTTACACGACGTTGGATGCAGGCTTCTGTCGTCACTGTGTCGGCAAAGCTTGTTTTGCCAAGCAGCAGACTGTTAACATATAAATGATGACGTGCTCGGCAATAGAATAGACAAGACAAATTTATGTCGCTGCGGATTCATTTGTTTCCTTTTGCGATTTTTATATTCTTTCCCCTTCTTCTACCTTTTCAGCTCCCCGTGGAGTATAGGTCTTCAACAAACACTTTCCAAGTCGTTCTGTTTCTTGCCATTTTTTAAAAAGATAAATCCATGCCTTCCCCATCATCTTCATCTCTACTTCCATCTGTCTTCTCCAAGAATAGCTTGGTCTTCCTCTTTGTGTTTTACCTTGGGGGTTCCAAAAAAGGCCTGTTGTGTTATACTCTAAGTTGGTTTCCGCAGTGTGGTGTCCTATCCAGCGCCATCGTCTTCGCTGTATCTCTTTATCCACGGGTATTTGACTGATACATGTCCATAATTCTATGTTAGTTATTTTGTCATGTCATTGCCATCCTTTTATTCTGTGTAAGAATCCATTAATGAAGGTCTGTATCTTCACGATTGTAATTTTTGTTGTTCTCCATGTTTCCCATTTATATTCTTACCTCGACCTAATTTTGAATTAAAATAACGTAGTTTCTCCGATTTGTCCTGTGTGTTTCAATATAAGTCATAATTTTACCAAAAAAACTTCTGATATAATAACTAACAATGACATTTTACAAAACCAATGTACTTAGCAGCAAAATATCAACAAATGGAGACAAAACATCAGAAATCATGACACCTATGGCACTAGCATCAAATGCTTTCAACAAACTAACGGCCATCTGGAGATCAAAAGCTCTCAGTAAACGAACAAAACTTAGATTGTTCAACTCCTGTGATACCAGTGGAAGCATGTGGATGTGACAGTTGGATATCCACCACAAATTTAGTTAGGAAATTAAATGTCTTTAGGATCTCAAACATAAGTGGGAAAGAATACATTTCAAATGAACAGATAGAAGACAACAAATCAGAAGAAATGAATATCGTCAAAGATAAACAGAACATCAACATAACTATAGAAGGCAGGCAACTAAAACAAGTAGAGGAATTCAAATACCTAGGAAGTCTAATGACAAACGATAATTCTCAAACAGCAAAGATAGAATCAAGATGCAACAAAGCTTGTCAAATCATTGGACAGTTATCACCACTGTCGTCCAACAAGGAAATAACTCTGGAGGCAAAACGAGCACTATACAATACAATCTTCATCCCAACGTTGTGCTACCAATGCCAGACCTGGACCCTAGATGCATGAACAATAAGAAAAATAACCTCTACTGTGATGGAATGTGTTAGACGAATGACAGGAAACAGTCTGAGAGATAAGATCAGAAATGAAGAACTGAGAAATAAGCCAAGAATAACCCCACCATAGAATATATAAAGAAACAACAGATAAAATGGTTTGGCCACGTGACAATGCAGAAAGATCAAAACACAACACAACGAGCCTTCAGTAAATGTTCACTATAATAGAATTTTCACTAACAGAAAATGAAGTCGAAACTGCACTGCCAAATTTGTGTATCAGTTTATATTTGTCATTTTGATTAACCTCTGACTACTTCTGTTCCGTAAGTGTTCAAACAATATATGATTGTGGATGCGGTTTATTGACCAGTTTGCTAACTGCCCCAGCCACCTTAGTCCTCGACTCCTGTAGACATGTCTGGGGTGTGACAGCCGGAGAGTCGTTAACACAGAGTTATGGTCTCAGACGGTGATAAGACAACAGTGTTAGTACAGTCAAATATAATAAATATTACTGCAGCCTATTCGGGGCTTTTATGATCCTTTTACGTCTGTTGTTGGCTGTAACATGTCTAGCACTACTTACAACTTACGTAAGTTGCTGTAAATCAACTTTTGGGCAAGTCATGTTTACGGTGAACACACAATTATATGACTATGGTAGAAATAAGAAGCATAAACTGAACTTTGATGGCTGAGAATGTGTCTGCCATGCCCTACCCGTCTGTCTTTCGTTCGTCTGAAGTATTGTCTATAACTGCAATATCGTTTCCTATAAATGTTACTGACTTTGGTGGCTGAGAGTCTGTCTGCCATGCACTACCTATCTGTCTTTCGTTCGCCTGAAGTATTGTCTATAACTGCAATATCGTTTCCTATAAATGTTACTGACTTTGGTGGCTGAGAATGAACAAAAGTGCGGTGGAGAACGACTTTATAAACCATGGGTCGTTGAATAACGAATTTCTTTAAATAAGGACAGGGTGTCATTGGGCACGAGTTGATTCAACTTATGGGACACAAAGAAAGAGTCAAAGGAACTAAGGGGTATCAGGAACGAATTAATTGAACTAGGGACCGCAAAGAAATAATTGTTGGAACTGGGGGGCACCGATAACGAATCTAGGAAACTAAGGGACTCTGAGAACGAATTTATGGAACAAATCAAACTACAGGGCACCGATAACGAATCTAGGAAACTAAGGGACTCTGAGAACGAATTTATGGAACAAATCAAACTACAGGGCACCGATAACGAATCTAGGAAACTAAGGGACTCTGAGAACGAATTTATGGAACAAATCAAACTACAGGGCACCGATAACGAATCTAGGAAACTAAGGGACTCTGAGAACGAATTTATGGAACAAATCAAAGTACAGGGCACCAAGAACATCAGAACGAATCAATTTAATTAAAATTAAACTAATCAAGGAACATTGACTCTTTGAGAGCGAATTAATTAAATTAAGGACTGGTTTACGGAGTCGATAGGGCAGCGAGGTATAACTTAAGGTTTGAAAACTACTGACTACTAACAGACAAATATTTGAACAAACAACGGTTGAGTCAGACCATATGGGGACATACACCTGTTGCAGCAAAAGTTTGGAAAAAAGAGTGTCAATCTCATCATATTATTCAATCTCTTCTATCACAGAATCTGAGACAGATTGTAGTTGGTCCGCGTCTCCATTTTCATCCACGTTTATATTGAATTGAATTAAATATTATCCGATTCAGCCACGAGAGAAGCTGTTCAGCAAAGCAACATCCAGTATAAGACATTCATATTTTTAACAAACTACTGACTTATCATCATGATTGCTTGTTACCAATCGTTTGTCAAGATGCCAAAGGCCATATAGTATATTGAATTATTTTTGTTATATCCCTTGGTATAGCTTCTTTGTTTCTATAATATATTAATGTGATTAATTTGCATTATAATTAATAATTGATACTTAGCTATAGTATAAGTAACAAACTTACCTCCGGACTGATACCGGCTCCAAAGCGGCAACAGAAGAGGAACAACAAATTGATTCAAAACCAATTCAGCAAATTGAATCAAAACCAGAGCTTGAAAACATACAATTAATCACATAAATATGTAAATGAATCAAAACTGGTAGAAGCACAAATTTATATTCAAAAGGAGTTTATTGTACTGTTAAATAAAACTGTTTACAGCTCGCTACTTTCCAAAAGTTTAAATCTCCACTGGTTGGAAAACTTGTTATGACTTGGTGCTACACAACAAGTTACACCGTCTTGTTGACACAGCCGACCAATCAGGGATGAGCTAAGCGACAACTTCAACCAATCAAAGCTTGATAACTGTTAGCTGTCAGAGAGGTCACGATAGGGGTCAGAGGGCAAGGTTACCGTTCATTCATGACATCCAGGACATGTCCGAACTTATGGTCCAAATAAGAAACATCAGGGACTCCCCATAAACACGAAGGCTGAGACTCAACGAGTTTTGTTGGAAATTGCCAGGTAAAGGTCAAGGTAACGTACGAGACTTGAACCGGCGTCTTAGCACGCGAGTTTACACCCATATGTGCTCGGCCGCCTATCCAGAAATGTTCGGTGATTTCTGTATAGTGTCGCCTCAAGCATCGAAACTCAGATGCGAAGCGACATTCCTCACCTTCCCAGGGTAATTACCCTGGTACCCATTTCTGCCAACGGCTGGGTCGACCGTGGAGGTATTTTTTTTTTCCAACCACGAGTACAACTCACACTGCTCACAGCGGGAATCGAACACGGGTTGTCCGAACGTCGGTAGTCCAGTCAGGTGGTTTTCCCAACTCGGCTACCGAGACCCCCTAAAACTAATACTGCCAGGTATAAGCCGGAGACAAATAATAATAAATTAATATTATTATAGAGGGAAACTTCCGAGGCGACAATCAGCGAATCAATTCAGAGGAAGAGGTATGTTTACAGCACTGGGGAAAAGTGACAAATAATCTTCTACCTTTTAGCTCCCAGTGGAGCATAGGTCTTCAACAAACACTTTCCAAGTCGTTCTGTTTTTTGCAATTCTTTTAAGATCATTCCATGTCTTCCCCATCATCTTCATCTCTGCTTCAATCTGTCTTCTCCAAGAATTCCTTGGTCTTCCTCTTTGTCTTTTCCCCTGGGGATTCCAAAAAAGGGCCTGTTGTGTAATACTCTCAGTTGGTTTCCGTAGTGTGTGTCCTATCCATCGCCATCGTCTTCGCTGTATTTCTTTATCCACTGGTATTTGACCGGTACATTTCCATAATTCCACGTTAGTGACTTTGTCCTGCCATTTCCATCCTTTTATTCTGCGCAAGCATCCATTAATGAAAGTCTGTACCTTCGTGATTGTCAATTTTGTTATTCTCCATGTTTCACAGCCATATAATAGAACCGACTTAACATTGGAGTTGAAAATTTGTATTTTTGTATTTAGCCTAATTTCTTTGGATTTCCATATGTTTCCCAGTGCAATGAAAGCTCCTCTTGCTTTCGATATCCTTATTTTGGTATCGTTTTCTGTTCCTCCCTCTTTATCTATATTACTGCCCAGATATATATAAGATTGTACGTCTAGTAGAGGTAGTTCTCCTAGTTTTATTTGGTTATTGCCAACTGCATTAATTCTCATAATGTTGGTCTTATCTCTATTAATCTTTAGTCCTAGCTGTTGTGATCTCTCATCTAATATACTCATTTTATCTTGCATCTGTTGGTGGTTGTGTGATAGGAGAGCTATGTCATCAGCAAAGTCTAAATCATCAAGTTGTTTGGTCAGTGACCACTGGATCCCATTTCTGTTGTTTTGAGTTATTTTCATAATCCAATCTATGGCCAGTAGAAAGAGAAATGGAGACAGAAGGCATCCTTGCCTTAATCCTGTTCTTATTTCAAATGCTTCTGTAAGCTGTCCTTCATGCACCACACTACATTTTGTTCCTTCATACATTGTTTTTATCAGGTTAATAAACTTTATGGGGATTCCATAATGACTCAGCAACTTCCAAAGCATTCTTCTGTCTAAACTATCAAATGCCTTTTCGTAATCTATGAATCCAATATAAAGTGGGGATTTTAGTTCTAAACTTTGTTCAACTATTATACGTAGAGTAGTTATTTGATCAGCACATGATCTGTTCTTCCTAAAACCTGCTTGTTCATCTCTCAAGTGTTTCTCTATAGCCTCTTTTAGTCTCTCCAGAATGATTCTGCCTAATATTTTTCCTGGCACTGATAGTAGCATAATTCCCCTATAATTTGTGCACTCCTGTAAACTTCCTTTCTTTGGTAGTTTGATCATATAACCTTCTCTCCAGTCTTTAGGTATTTCTTCCCTCTCCCAAATTTTATCCAATAGATTATGTAACATCTTGGTAGAGGTGATAATATCTGCTTTGATGGCTTCCGAGGGAATTTCATCTGGTCCTGTGGCTTTACCATCTTTTAATAGTTTGATGGCTTTCATTATTTCTTCTTTGCTTGGTTTTCCGCAGTTAACGTGTAATTCTTCTTCTGCTGGTAGTATATCTGGAGGATTATTTGAGCCGGGTCTGTTCAAAAGTTCTTCAAAGTGCTCCTTCCATCTCTCCATTTGTTCCTTTATATTACTAAGCAGATTTCCTTTCTTATCTTTGATAAAGGCGTTGATCTGTTTGTATTTTCCACCTAATTTCTTTGTGCTGTTGTACAGTTCTTTCATATTCCCTTTATTTGCTGCTTCTTCTGCCTCTTTAGCTAATTCATCTATATATTTCCTCTTATCCCTTTTAATGCATCTTCTCACTTCTTTGTTCACCTCTGTGTAAGCTTCCTGTGTCTTGGCTTTATTACTTCTTGTTTTGCTTTTATTTATGTCTGCTTTCTTATTCTTTCTTTCTTTAATTTATCCAGGGTCTCTGCTGTCATCCATGCCTTATTCTGGCGTTCTCTTTTCCTCAGTGTTTCTTCGCATGTCTCTTTCCATATATTTGTTACCTGTTTCCAATGATCTTCTATATTTATTGTATTTTCTAGTTGTTGGAGGACTTGGTATTTGTTTGATATTGTGACTGCGAATTTATCTTTAATTCCTTGTTCTTTAAGAAACCCTACATTGAAATACTTTCTGCCCTTATTCGTTGTAGTATACCTTTTTAATTTAATTTTAAGTTTGGCTAACAGAAGATGATGATCAGAAGCTATATCTGCCCCTCTATATACTTTTACATCCTGTAAGGATGACTTAAACTTATTATTAATACATATGTGATCAATTTGATTTTCCGTTCTATGATCTGGTGACACCCATGTAGCTTTGTGTATTCTTTTATGTTGGAATATTGTTCCTCCTACAATTGTTCCTGACAAATAATCAACAGAAAAAAAAAAAAAAAACCAAAGAACATTATATGGTCCTAAGCAGGATCGAACCCGTACTCCTTGGCACATCATCTTGCCACAAAAAGCTAGATGCTAGAAAACACGGCCACTCGATTAACTGAAAAAATTAGCCATCATTGGCGATGTCTTTTATGTCGGTTTTCTCATGACTATAGCATCATCATCAAGTACGGGCCTGCTGGCGTATGTGATGAGATAGATAGATAGGTAGGTAGGTAGGTAGGTAGGTAGGTAGACAGGGGTGAGTTGTTAGGTAGGTGGATAGGGGTGGGTATGGAGGTAGATAGATAGGTAGGTAGGCAAGTACATAGGCATGTAAGTAGGTAGGTAAGTATGAAGGTAGATAGGGGGTAGGCAGATAGGTAAGTAAGTAGGTAGGTAGGTAAGCATGTAGGTACGTAGGTAGTTTGGTAAGTAGGTATGTGAGTGCATGAATGTTTTAAAGTATGAATGGGTGAGTGGACACAAATCTGCTTGACATCGTCAACATCTGATGTGAACTTTGGAACTCACCAAACTTTTGAATATAACTCTTGTATTCTCTGTGACAGTAGGGCGGGCAGTGACTGTGTTTACCATTTTTATATTCTCTGTAACAGTAGGAAGGACAGTGGTTGTGTTTACCATTTTTAGATTTCCTGTGACAGTAGGTCGGACAGAAGTTGTGTTTACCATTTTTAGATTTCCTGTGACAGTAGGACGGACAGTGATTGTGTTTACCATTTTTAGATTTCTTGTGACAGTAGGGCGGATAGTGATTGTGTTTATCATTTTTATATTCTCTGTAACAGTAGGACGGACAGTGGTTGTGTTTACCATTTTTAGATTTCCTGTGACAGTAGGACGGACAGAAGTTGTGTTTACCATTTTTAGATTTCCTGTGACAGTAGGACGGACAGTAATTGTGTTTACCATTTTTATATTTTCTGTGACAGTAGGACGGACAGTGACTGTGTTTACCATTTTTATATTCTCTGCGACAGTAGGGTGGACAGTGAGTGTGTTTACCATTTTTATATTCTCTGTGACAGTAGGACGGACAGTGAGTGTGTTTACCATTTTTATATTCTTTGTGACAGTAGGAGAAACTGCCGTTGTGCTTACCACATCATTGATAAACATACACGGTGTTATGAAAGCTACAGGCACAAGCTCTCTTCATGTACAAATACTCAATGGGAGACTGATAACTTGTAGATACGCTTTATCCAATGCGACACAATTTATGTAAAATATATAATCCTTTTAATAGAATTAATTAAATCTGAAATTAAAAACCTCTTTGTGGTAACGCTGAACTAGTGATAGTTAATCCCTCACAGGGATGTCCATGAAATTATATTTTTTTTGGTTTCATTTTCTAGTTTTTTTTTTTTTTTGGTTTTTTTTTTTGAAAAATGAGTGAAAAGGGTTTTGAAAAAAAAAACGAAACAAATAAATATATAAACGTTATTACGCAATAAAACACAGGACGACTGAAAGAAAACACAGAGCAACTGAAAGAAAATGCATTGCTACTGAAAGAAAACAGAGCAACTTAAAGGCGGTCTCTGTATGTATGCAATGGGTAGAGTCGTTGCAGAAATCCGAAATACGTAAGGTCACCTTTGTCTATGTCCCTGGACATGCGCGAGTACGGGGAAATGAAAGGGCGGACAGGTTGGCTAGCTGCGCTGTCGTTGAGGACAGGCAACCAATGGATCGGGCGGACATCATCAATGCCCTCCGAGATGTGGGAAGAGCACATGACTTCGACAAACACAAATCCACGTCACTTCTTCGGATGATGGAAATGGGAGTTAAGTTGGGCACAGCCAGAAATGAGAAACTTAGTGGCCGTGTAAGAAGACTTATCAACCAACATAGAACTGGAGTCGTCAGTCGCTGGACACTGAGGGAATTGCTCAGGAGGGGATCTGAGCTACCTATGGACATGTTCGGAGTGCAATGATGATGACCCGCAAATAACTCAATAGCAACTTAAAGAAAATGCATGGCTACTGAAAAGAAAAAAGGGCGACTGAAAGAGAACACAGGACAACTGAAAGAAAATGCATGGCTACTGAAAGTAAACAAAGGGCAACTGAAGAAAAAACACGTGGCTACTGAAAGAAAACACAGGAAAGAAAACATTTGGAAAAGTCACGAATTAAATTGTCGTGGACTAAAGAACAGGGAGACTTATTCATCAAAGGATGTCACTTCTGACGATCGAATTACCTCCTTTTATGAGACGGCTCTGAAAATGAATAACAAAAGACCTCCCCGTCAGGCATTCACGCGGAAACCACCTGGTAAAAGAAAACAAGTAAGATCAGGAGAATCGCTACACAAAACAACTACAAGGGAAGACTCAACAATGGGACAAATAAACAAGCAAGACCTACATGAACTAGCAGCAGAGCATCAATCGTGGAGAACTATGACTTCTGCCCTTTGTGCTGACTTTATTTCATAAGAAATATGATGATGATGATGATGAGATGTTATCGATTATCCTTACTGTTTCAGTACTTAGTGCTCGATCATCTAAGAGTCAATTGTTTCTATCTCTATCTATTGTCCTTTCGAGCCGAAGACGGCACATAGGGCAGAATTACAATCTCAAAAACAGAAACCTTGCATGCCAAAGTGGCACATTTTGCAGAGATCACTGCTCTAAAATATATGGCGCTGTTTCCATAACACTAAGTTACAATGACAGCTTGTCAAGCCATCGATCAACCTCCTTAGTCGCCTCTTAAGACATGCTTGGAAAGTCACAGTGTCACTATTCTTTACCGCCCTCATAATGAGGCCTCGGTAACACACGGGACAATTATTTATTATCTTGTCAAATTCGCCACATATTTGTCTTTGGTTCTTTCTATAATCTATTTCGTCGACTCTGCTATGAATTTATTGACATCTATATTCGCAGCAGGAGCTATTCTTCTTTCTATTTTGTTTATTTTAATTCAAGGTCAAGGTCGTAAGGTATAACCACCAGTCTTGCACGCTTTGTAACAGTTCTACTGGTCATTCTTTCACGTGCCACGCTTCTAACCGTCCTGTATTTTCCCCTTTGATTACTTCTATCTTCCCGACCTTCTATTTTTTTCCTGTTGTATTAAGTGAAAGCTGAAAAGCAACAAAAGAGATTGAGGATTAAAAAAAACTAAACGCTAACGGAGACAAATGCCTAAGAAGAATACTCTGTGTGTACAATGGAGAGAAGAGAAATGGCCATGCAACCAACGATTTCATCTACAATTAGGAAGAGAAGATAGACATGTGTTGAGAAGAGACAACAAGAGAATCTCAAAACAGGCGTTTATATGGACACATCAGGATACAGAAAAAGAGGAAGACTAGAGAAACACTGATAAGAGAAGTAATGTTTGCAGGCATGAACTCATTTGATAAGATCGATGCAAATGTGCAGGGTAGGGTTCGCCAAACAGCAATGATGGGTATATGTACTATGAGAGGGAAAACTGAAACCAGGATCATCCCATCGGGGAGGGGGGGGGGAAGACTGGTTGGTCTCGAGGCAAGACGCCGGCATGGGATGGGGATGGGATGGGATGGGATGGGATGGGATGGTTGGGATTTTTATTTATGATTTATCTCTGCGGCAACCACCCCTGGTCTCAGCAGTGAGGCCCGGCTTGAAACGTCAATTAATCATCGAAAAAAATATCATAGAAAAAAATATGAGTACCTCCGACGTCGGAGTTATCTGCCTATGCGGCGAGGGTCCCCTGGGGCTGCCAGGGAAAAATGGATTAACACACAAAATTCAGTTCCTAGTCTCTAGGGACTTCGTCAGAGGTAAAAGCTGGCGAACGAAAAAAAGAAACCAAGATCCAGAAGATGGGGTGTGTCAGCCACGGCGCAGATTTAAAGGAACAATAATGACACACACGCCGATACAAGTGCCGACTACACGACAAGCTCATCCTGTTGTTCTAACTCCTCCATCATGGACAGGACAGAGAGTCACGTTCTCATGATCAAATTACAGAGTACCAAAGATGTCATTGTTGTGCTGCACTTCAAACATCTTCATGGTGGTGGTTTCGTCCTGTGTGGCCATTTATTGGTCAGTGCGACGTCTATAGATGATAACATCAACAGTCAGCTATCGGTAACTAGTAAAGTAAAGTGCCCGCCACGCCAAGTGACGTATAGGGAATATGGTGTTAGTGACCATAAATTTTACAGACCTTCAGCACATGATTTTTGGGGTAATGTAGTCGGTATTACGTCCGTGCCGCTTTACTTTCCAAGAAAAAAATTCGGTACCCATTAAAGGCTGGGTGAATGTGGTAACTAACTGCAATTAATTCATGCACTATGCATAATTTAATGATTTATGATAAACTGCAGATATGTTCATGCTCTTCAGTCATAATGTAATATTGGAAATAAAGGAGATAATAACAAATATATAAAATATGAAATACAATGCGATACTTTTCCGTCTTTTCCCCTCTATTTTTTTTATATCTGTCCTGTTTTTTCTGGCTTGGATTTGTGTTTAATTTGTATAAGATTTGTTTGTTATACATGAAGAAGACATTTGCCGAAGCGTTGTAGTTTGTCTTGTCTTTCTATTACTTTATCTGCTCTATACCATTTTATGTTTATTTTATAATGTAATTTTGATTTATTTTTTTTTACCCAGTTGTCTATTTGTGCACTAACTCTTTATATATATATATATATATATATATATATATATATATATATATATATATATATATATATATATATATATATATATATATATATTTGTATATGTTTGCAATTGTTCCTATGTGTTCTGTCATGTAGAATGCTAAGAATGGCAAAAATGTTACATCTTCTCAATATTCCTGTATGGTGCAGAAACATGGACATTAGACAAGAAAACAGAACAGAAAATTGAAGCCTTTGAAATGTGGATTTATAGAAGAATAGGTAGAATTGGACAGGGTGTCCGGTTAGCGCAATCGATAGGCGGTTGGCTTACCACGGCAACAGCCGGGGTTCGTAATCCTGGCGAGGACACCTGGGGTTTTACTAATTCCCTAAAAAATTAGTAGGAGCCGCGATAGCTCAGTGGTTAGTGAACTGGACTACTACGGACAAGGGGTAGGGTTCGATCCCAACCGACGGCTCCGGGTTCACCCAGCCTTAAATGGGTACCGGATTTTTTCTGGGAAAGTAAAAGCAGCACGGGCGTAATACCGACCACATTACCCCAAAAATCATGTGCTGAAGGTCTGTAAAATATAAGGTCACTAACACCATATTTTCCTATACGCCACTTGGCGTGACGGGGGGTACTTTACTTTTTTTTACTAGGTAGAATTGGATGGAAACAAAAGATAACAAACGATGAAGTTTTAAAACAACCGAAAATAAAAAGAGAACTGCTGAACACAATTAAGACAAGACAAAGTAAATTTTTGGGGCATGTTAACAGACACAACAGCCTACTAAAAGTAATATTGGAAGGAAAAATACAAGGCAAAAGAGGCAGACCAAGACTAACATGGACGAGTAACATCAAAAGATGGACAAGTCAATCTATGTCAGCCTGCACCATCAAAGCAAGAAACAGAGTAGAATGGCGATCCATGGTAGCCAACCTTCGTTGCGGAGAGGGCACACGATGATGATGATGATGATGTTCTGTCATGTGTGTCTGCATCTTCTATCTTCATCTGAAAATCTTAATCTGAAACTTTGTTTCGCAGTTTTTCAAAATATTACACAACAAAATAATAATTTCAGTTTTTAGAACACTCAGCTTAATCGTGATTCTATACCCCGTCGTGTTGACTGTACCCACACTGTAGACGTGTATGTACACTATCCGATATTAAAGAGGGACCCATACAAAAGTAGGCAGGACTCATGTTATCTACGTGACAAGTCTGGTTTGAGACATAATAGAAAGGTAAATAATAAAAAAAAGGCTTTAAGATATGAAGAGGGCTAGGAATGTAAGCCAAACGAGAATGTTTGAAGCGTGACCTATCGTCTCCACTGACCTGTATAACCCTTGAATGGGACTTCAAAACAAGCAAATCTCAAACATACATTTATAGTTGACACTTTTTTTTATGGAAATGCATGGACATATTTTTGTAGCTAATTTGTATGCGTGTATGTGTTTGTGTGTGTGTGTGTGTGTGTGTGTGTGTGTGTGTGTGTGTGTGCGCACATGTTGAAATATCATCATCACCGTGTGCCATGCAGGTATGTATTTCTACAATTTTCTATCCACAGAGCACTGTATCAATCCTATTGTTGATTATTTACCACGCCACGACGCAAAGCTATCTATATATAGTATCTTCCCTCTTTGTCCTCCGTGACCTCTTTTTCCCTGTATTTTACCAGTTGTAACCAAGTATTCCAACTTTTCTGATTCTGACGATGTGCCCAAGAAATATCGATTGTTTCTTTCGGATGATTTCAGATACTCTCTTTTTGTGTTGGCCTCTTTCTCGTTGGTCTTTTTAGCTTTCTGGAGAAATCAACATTATTCTGAGAAATCCCATTTCTGTAGCCTCTAACCGTCTTTTCATTTGTCTGAATCGTACTGAAGAGGTGAGCAACGTACGGCCTGGGTTCCAGAGCCAAGCTATTTTGAGCGGCTCTTGTGTTCATTTGAAAAATTACTGTACACTCCATTCCCTAAGCCAAAAAAAAAAAAAAAGTAAATAAAAAGTAACAAATAAATGCAGAAGCAAGAACCCTAACCGGTAAGCTTTCTATTTATATTTTAGTGTTAATTTGTTTCCTCTTCCATTTTCTGTCTCACTCTTCTCCCTTTCATTCCACTCTCTTTTCTGTTTTCCACTTTCCACCAATAACACGATTTTTACGTTACAATCGCTTGTGAATGCAAAAATTAGGTAATTTATAGAATAGCTTTGTTAGGTGATGGTATATGGCCCTCGACGTCTTCATAGTTTTCATATCTTGGCCGTAGAAAATAACAGGTTACTTACCCCTGATCCTGTCATGATTCGCTTCCATAAATACAGTTGGCTCTATATAGCACCCCTCTGTCACTTCTATTGACATAGACTTGTTGAGCAAGATGTTTTTCATTTTCTCAAATGCTACTGGAAATAGGCATTCGAAATTGGAATGAAATAGAGCACATATTTGTTAATGTTGTGTGTTATTATTTACATAACATGTGGACTTTTTGTCTTCTGTATTGCTGGCCATTTCGGATATCCCTGTCCGCCAAGAATTCTTTCCCTTTAACACAAGGAGCTAGTGGTGAAAGTCTGCTTCTTCTTCTGCCATTCGCCTCCCTGTGGAGCATAGGTCTTCAACAAACGCTTTCCAAGTCGTTCTGTTTCTTGCCATTCTTTTAAGATCATTCCACGTCTTCCTCATAATCTTCATTTCTGCTTCTATTTGTCTTTTCCTAGAATTCCTTGGTCTTCCTCTTTGTCTTTTCCCCTGGGGATTCCCATGGCCTGTTATGTAATACTCTCAGTATTGAACAAAAGTACTTGTGTAATATTGGGTTGAAATTATTATTTATTCTAGATAGAGATATTGTTCTGGGTAGCGGCATACAGCTTGCTCTTTTTGGTTTTCGATAACCGTAGCTTTTGCAGGCATAACATGAGTACTGAAAAGATGCACTGGCCACCCAACCTTTTTCCCTCCCCAACCCACAAATGATGTGGTCTAGATCGTTGAAGCTGAATCTTGGACAGTTCAAGAAGAATTACAAGACATGCTTCACTATTCGAACACTGAACATGCCTCGCTATTCGAACACTGGACCTAAACATGCTTCACTATTCGAACACTGAATATGCTTCACTTTTCGAACACTGGACCCAGACATGCTTCACTATTCGTACACTGAACATGCTTCACTATTCGAACACTGAACATGCTTCACTATTCGAACACTGGACCTAGACATGCTTCACTATTCGAACACTGAACATGCTTCACTATTCGAACACTGGACCCAGATATGCTTCACTATTCGAACACTGAACATGCTTCACTATTCGAACACTGGACCTAGACATGCTTCACTATTCGAACACTGGACCCAGACATGCTTCACTATTCGAACACTGAGCATGCTTCACTATTCGAACACTGGACCTAGACATGCTTTCTTTCTTTCTTCCTTTCTTTCTTTCTTTCTTTCTTTCTTGCATTTACCCGATGACTAATAAAGAAACTGATTGCCCTTACAAGGACGTTCAATGGGCGTATGCGCTGTGTTGTGTTTTCTACAGTAGAACTGTGATATATGCGCCCTTCGGCACAACACATCCGACCTCAGATTGGCTTTTATTTGAGAACCGGGTTGCCTTACCTCATCGATCCTTATTCACTTGGCCAGGCTGGACAGCCTAGAATGTTTCTAGAGGCACCGCGAAGAAGTGGAGTAGGATCTGTACGATTCTGGTTCACCAATCCTGCCGCAAACCACCAGCTATGAGTCACTGACAGCTTCCAGCCATGCAACTGTCAGGCACCTCGCCTCCACATACGTTTCTCAAACCGCCACTAAAGATTACATTTTTGTTTTAACATCACTCTCCCAGCCACCAAAACCCCTAAAAACCCATTTCGCTGGCACATGCCCACAGAGTTATCCTACCAAGCACACAAACATCCGCTTGTTAACTCTGTCGCACCAAAATATCACAGTGGTTTTCATATCACACCTGGATGTCGTGATATTGACAGTCGCTGACAGATCGTATAGAAGAATCGCTTTCAGTGTTAGTTCACAGCCAACTTTAAATTTACTTAGCCCTGCGGGCTGAGAGGCAGTTCCAAGAAAACGGCCAAGTGATTGTGGGTAGTGTGAAGTCGGCCGTCTGTAGCTCCTATATTTGAACAAGTCACACTAGTTGGTGGATTTTCCGGTTTTACTTTCTGTCAGCGGGGCTAGTGAATCTATAGTTGGTTGTGTTTAGTTAAGCTTGTTTCATTTTTCTACCATACACACACGCGCGGGATGTTTAATTAATGCGTGGAGATCAAGACGCTTGTACAACACCAGGGCTCCATGTGGTCTGTGACTCATAGATGACCGTGTGTATTAGTAAGTAATAAAAAAAAGTCAAGTACCCCCGTCACGCCCAGTGGCGTATAGGGATTATGGTGTTAGTGACCATAAATTTTACAGACCTTCAGACATGATTTTTGGGGTAATGTGGTCGGTATTACGCCCGTGCGGCTTTACTTTCCCAGAAAAAAATCCGGTACCCATTAAAGGCAGGGTGAACCGGAAGCTGTCGGATGGGATCGAAACCTACCTCTTGTCCACTGTAGTCCAGTTCACTAACCACTGAGCTATTTTGGCCCCCATCTGCGTTAGTATCAGCGGGAAAATCAATAGCTGATCGAGACACTGCTCCACCTCAACGCGGTGTCTCTGGAATAAGACTAACCAGGTGGAGGCAAAGGTGCGCCTCACTGCAACATAGTTGACAGCTGTCAGTGACCTACAGCTGATGACTTGCACCAGGATCGGTGAGCCAGAACCATTTAGACCCTACTCTACCTCTTCGCGGTGCCTCCAGAAACAGACTGACCTGTCTAGTCTGGCCAAACGAGTAAGGATGTAAAGGGAAGACAACCCAGTGTTAAAAAATTACATGCTGAAGTCGGATGTGTTGGGCTGAAGGTCGAAAATATCACAGTGTTCCTGTAAGCTACAGCACAACGTATCTGCGCCAACTTAACGTCCTTCAAAGGACGGACGACGAAAAGAACAATTAATTTCATTAGTCGTCATCAGGTGAACGACAGAAAGAAAGAAGGAAAGAAAGAAGGAAAGAAAGAAAGAAAGAAAGAAAAAAGACCATTCTGACGAAGCAAGCAGGAGTCGAAGAGGAAAGACAACCCGGTACTCAAAATTGTTGTGCTGAAGTCGGATGTAAAAAAAAACTATCTTTACGTCACATAGTACCATTGCTGGTGTATGTCGGGGGGCAACGATAGAACCAGGGGGATAAAGGCCGCTTGGTCAAGCAGTCGCCACGACGTGTGAGACTCAGGATTTTTATTTCACTCCCGATAGAAAAAAACCTTCCTGTCTAGCTATCCCCTATACTTCAACACAAACTAAATATTGGGACAGCTATCCCCTATACTTCAACATAAACCAAATATTGGGACAGCTATCCCCTATACTTCAACACAAACTAAATATTGGGACAGCTATCCCTATACTTCAACATAAACCAAATATTGGGACAGCTATCCCCTATACTTCAACACAAACTAAATATTGGGACAGCTATCCCCTATACTTCAACACAAACCAAATATTGGGACAGCTATCCCCTATACTTCAACACAAACCAAATATTGGGACAGCTATCACCTATACTTCAACACAAACCAAATATTGGGACAGCTATCCACTATCAACACAAACCAAATATTGGGACAGCTATCCCCTATACTTCAACACAAACCAAATATTGGGACAGCTATCCCCTATACTTCAACACAAACCAAATATTGAGACACCTATCCCCTATACTGCAACACAAACCAAATATTGGCACAGCTATCTCCTATACTTCAACACAAACCAAATATTGGGACAGCGATCCCCTATACTTCAACACAAACCAAATATTGGGACAGCGATCCCCTATACTTCAACACAAACCAAATATTGGGACAGCTATCCCCTATACTTCAACATAAACCAAATATTGGGACAGCTATCCCCTATACTTCAACACAAACCAAATATTGGGACAGCAATCCCCTATACTTCAACACAAACCAAATATTGGGACAGCTATCCCCTATACTGCAACACAAACCAAATATTGGCACAGCTATCTCCTATACTTCAACACAAACCAAATATTGGGACAGCTATCCCCTGTACTGCAACACAAACCAAATATTGGCACAGCTATCCCCTATACTTCAACACAAACCAAATATTGAGACAGCTATCCCCTATACTTCAACACAAACCAAATATTGGGACAGCGATCCCCTATACTTCAACACAAACCAAACATTGGGACAGCTATCCCCTATACTTCAACACAAACCAAATATTGGGACAGCTATCTCCTATACTTCAACACAAACCAAATATTGGGACAGCGATCCCCTATACTTCAACACAAACCAAATATTGGGACAGCGATCCCCTATACTTCAACACAAACCAAATATTGGGACAGCTATCTCCTATACTTCAACACAAACCAAATATTGGGACAGCGATCCCCTATACTTCAACACAAACCAAATATTGGGACAGCGATCCCCTATACTTCAACACAAACCAAATATTGGGACAGCGATCCCCTATACTTCAACACAAACCAAATATTGGAACAGCTATCCCCTATACTTCAACACAAACCAAATATTGGAACAGCTATCCCCTATACTTCAACACAAACCAAATATTGGAACAGCTATCCCATATACTTCAACACAAACCAAATATTGGAACAGCTATCCCCTATACTTCAACACAAACCAAATATTGGAACAGCTATCCCCTATACTTCAACACAAACCAAATATTGGAACAGCTATCCCATATACTTCAACACAAACCAAATATTGGAACAGCTATCCCATATACTTCAACACAAACCAAATATTGGAACAGCTATCCCCTATACTTCAACACAAACCAAATATTGGGACAGCTATCCCCTATACTTCAACATAAAGGAACACTTATTTCTACCAAGAAACATCTTATACAGAGTATGTTCATTCCAACAATGGAACCAATGTCACACATGGTCACTTACGTTTAAGCATAAAAGAAAACATGTCACCACAGAGATGAGATATAAGAGAAAAGCGCTTGGAGAGACCAGGAAAAAAAAACAGAATCAGGGTTGATATTATAAGAGAAAGAGTAGGCATTAAACCATTTCCAAAGCAACATACAGAAACAACAAATAAACTGTTTTGTCCATCTAGAAAGAATGATATGTAATTCCTTACAATATAACGCATATTTTAAAAGAGGAGAAGGGAAGAGCAAGAGGCAGACCCAGAGTAAGATGGGCAGACAATACCAAAGAAACGCTACAATATCAACTGACAATGATTGAAGACGGCCAAAATTGCGAGAACCAAAACTTTTATTTCCCTCGACACTCGAACGTAAAAAAAAAAGTAAAGTACCCCCGTCACGCCCAGTGGCGTATAGGGAAATATGGTGTTAGTGACCCTATATTCTACAGACCTTTAGCACATGATTTTTGGGGGTAATGTGGTCGGTATTACGCCCGTGCTGCTTTACTTTCCCAGAAAAAAAATCCAGTACCCATTTAAGGCTGGGTGAACTCGGAAGCCGTCGGTTGGGATCGAACCCTACCCCATGTCCTTTGTAGTCCAGTTCACTAACCACTGAGCTATCGCGGCTCCCTCGACACTCGAACGGGTACAAGAAAAAGTGAAGAAAAGAAAAGAAAAGAGAAGGGAAGAGAAGAGAGGGAGAGAGAGAGAGAGAGAGGGAGGGAGAGAGAGAGAGGGAGGGAGAGAGAGAGAGGGAGGGAGGGAGAGAGAGAGAGGGAGGGAGAGAGAGAGAGAGAGAGAGGGAGGGAGAGAGAGAGACGAACTTTTTGAACACCATATTGAATAGCCAACACCCTACCTTCCCGATTCCCCGCAATGAAGAACTTCCGAGATCAGGAACGGTAACCAAATACAATGGACGAGTTTTCATAACTTACGTATACTAGAACGTTCACATGCTGTCAACAAGCTCAGAAGACCCGACTGTGGACAAACATCGGCGTGGACAAGCATTTCACACAAGAGGTTATTGTTCCGAATTAGCAAACACGCCTCTGGTCAAGAGGAAATTACCCACTTCTTTACGACCAGGTTCAAAGTCGATGACCAACGATTAGATAACCTTGAGCCATTTTGTAAATACCGACTTTTCAAGTGTTGTCCAGATACATGATCGTTTGAGGGACACGGAGACCACAGTTGCCAAATTGGTATTTTCGTTCCGAATTTTGTATTTAAAAAAAAAAAAAGATTTGGATGGATGGATGCGTTCGCCCGATGACTAAATTATTCTAGAGTATTCGTAGACTTTAGACTTCCTCTTCGTCATCCGCCCTTAAAAGGACGTTAAGTGGACGTGATTGCGTTGTGTTGCAGTTTGCAGTGTAACACTGTGATATCTGCGCCTTTCGGCCCAACACATCCGACTTCAGCACGACGTTTTTGAGTACCGGGTTGTCTTCCCTCTTAGATCCCTGCTCGCTTGGCTAGACTAGACAGGTTAGTCTGTTACTGGAGGCACCGCGGAGAGGTGGAGCAGGGTCTGGATGGTTTTGGTTCACCAATCCTGGCTTAAAAAAAAAAAAAGATTTGACACTTGGCTTCCACGCTGCGGGTTCATAATTTCAACACAGCCTGCGTCATGTTAATGGCGTGACACCTTTCTTACTTTCTGTTATCCCAACAGCCGTTTCTCCTTCCCCGTTCGCAAACAAAACTAATTGAAACAAAATAAACATCTCTGGCAATAGACAGAACTCTTTTTAAAAAGAGGTAGTTTATATATAAAAACTATACATTGAAATACATCCCAGCACCTCTTTCCCGTGACCCGAGGGCTCCCAATAAAATACCCAAATTCCACCGCCTTAAGAACGCGAGATAGTTACAGGTCCTATTAGTGGCTGTAAATAAAGATCCTATTTAGGCTCTGTATTCTCGTTTTCTTTTCAAAATGTGACGTGATGCAAGTCAGAAACGTGGGAAAAAATAAATTCTCACGACTCGGGTGTTAACAAGTTGCATAATATAGTTAGTTGTGTAGAGTTAGTCTGTCAAGAAACTTCATAAGTAACGGCAGGCAGGGGCGGAACAATAATTATAGTTTGCTTTACTTTGTTGGTTAATCCTTTTCATCAACAACCGTCCAGTTTGTCAATAATTATAGTTATGATTATTGGAAGGCCCCGGTATCACTGAAAACGAATGAAAATCCATAACTGATCAACCGCCCGTGCCAGTTGAGCCATCCGAATTAACATCTCTTCGAATATCCAAACAAAGAAAGGCAGCTGCAGTCCCCATCGTTGCAAACACAGCACACGTCAAAAGATGTAAGGCGCATCAGCGTTATTTCAATAATTATCTGCGTGTTGAGATGTTCTTTAGCTGTCAATATTTGTTCATGATGTGTCAGTCGCAGGGCACTGCAAGACTTGCAGAGGAGGGGATCTATGCAGCTATGGAGATGTTCTTTAGCTGTCAATGTTTGTTCATGATGTGTCAGTCGCAGGGCACTGCGAGACATGCTGAGGAGGGGATCTATGCAGCTATGGAGATGTTCTTTAGCTGTCAATGTTTGTTCATGATGTGTCAGTCGCAGTGCACTGCGAGACATGCTGAGGAGGGGATCTATGCAGCTATGGAGATGTTCGGAGTGCCACCATGATGACCCGCTAATAAAATACAAAAACTGCAGAGAGGATCTGAGCACCTATGGGCATGTCTGGAGTGCCGTGAGGATGACCCGCTAATAAATAACTCAATAACTGAGCAGGGGATCTGAGCACCTATGGACATGTCCGGAGTGCCAGGAGGATGACCCGCTAATAAATAACTCAATAACTGAGGAGGGGATCTGTGCACCTATGGACATGTCCGGAGTGCCGTGAGGATGACCCGCTAATAAATAACTCAATAACTGAGGAGGAGATCTGTGCACCTATGGACATGTCCGGAGTGCCAGGAGGATGACCCGCTAATAAATAACTCAATAACTGAGGAGGGGATCTGTGCACCTATGGACATGTCCGGAGTGCCAGGAGGATGACCCGCTAATAAATAACTCAATAACTGAGGAGGGGATCTGTGCACCTATGGACATGTCCGGAGTGCCAGGAGGATGACCCGCTAATAACTCAAACTGCTCTTGATATATTCAAATAATTGTCTCTTAAACTGAATGAGTTGTTCGGGGATATAAAACATGGCAAATTAGATAAAAAATCTGGACAAAATACCGACATTAAAAATACTAAGCCAGAAAAGTGAACTTAGAATATTCAACTCAAACATATGATCAACCGTTACATACACACGTGAAAGCTGGAAAACAACAAAAGAGATTGAGAGAAAACAAAACACTTTTGAAGACAAATGTCAAAGGAGAATACTCTGTGTACAATGGAATGAATTCAAGACTAATATAGAGATAAGAGAAATGGCCAAGCAACAAACAATCTCATCTACAATGTATTGAATTCACGACTAATATTGAAATAAGAGAAATGGCCAAGCAACCAACGATCTCATTTACAATGTAATGAATTCAAGACTAATATTGAGATAAGAGAAATGGCCAAACAACCAACGATCTCATCTACTATGTAATGAATTCAAGACTAATATAGAGATAAGAGAAATGGCCAAGCAACCAACGATCTCATCTACTATGTAATGAATTCAAGACTAATATTGAGATAAGAGAAATGGCCAAGCAACCAACGATCTCATCTACAATGGAATGAATTCAAGACTAATATAGAGATAAGAGAAATGGCCAAGCAACAAACAATCTCATCTACAATGGAATGAATTCAAGACTAATATAGAGATAAGAGAAATGGCCAAGCAACAAACAATCTCATCTACAATGGAATGAATTCAAGACTAATATAGAGATAAGAGAAATGGTAAAGCAACCAACGATCTAATCTACAATGTAATGAATTCAAGGCTAATATAGAGATAAGAGAAATGGTAAAGCAACAAACAATCTCATCTACAATGTAATGAATTCAAGACTAATATAGAGATAAGAGAAATGGTAAAGCAACCAACGATCTCATCTACAAATAGAAAGAGAAGATGGACAATGTCGAACATGTGTTGAGAGAAGAGAACAAAATAATTTCTAAACATGCTTTTTACAGGAAACAGCAGGATACTGGAAAAGAGGAAAACCCGGAGAGACACTAAAAAGAACACTTGTAAGAGAAGCAAAGTTGGCAGGAATAGACTCATTGGATAAGATGGGACATCTTGGCCAGTACAGAGATGGATTGTGAAAAGCAATACAAGCCCTATGTGACGTCACGCGACGCAGAAACGATCAAGTTCAACATTTTTTTAATGAATAAAATCAAAATTATAGAGCCCGGACGGTGCTCCCTAGTGCTCAGACAGTGCTCACTAGTGCTCAGACAGTGCTCTCTAGTGCTAAGACAATGCTGTTTAATGCTCAGACAGTGCTCCCTAGTGCTGAGACAATGCTGTTTAATGCTCAGACAGTGCTCACCAGTGCTCAGACAGCGCTCACCAGTGCTCAGACAGTGGTCTCTAGTGCTCAGACAGTGCTCTCTAGTGCTCAGACAGTGCTCTTTACTGCTCAGACAATGTTTTTCTAACGATCAGAGCGTGCTCACTACTGCTCAGACAGTGCTCTCTAGTGCTCAGACAGTGCCCTCTAGTGCTCAGACGATGTTCACTAACGATCATACCGTGCTCACTACTGCTCAGACAGTGCCCTCTAGTGCTCAGACGATGTTCACTAACGATCATACCGTGCTCACTACCGCTCAGACAGTGCCCTCTAGTGCTCAGACGATGTTCACTAACGATCATACCGTGCTCACTACTGCTCAGACAGTGCCCTCTAGTGCTCAGACGATGTACACTAACGATCATACAGTACTCTATAGTGTTCACCGTGCTATCAGAGCGTGCTCACTACTGCTCAGACAGTGCCCTCTAGTGCTCAGACGATGTTCACTAACGATCATACAGTACTCTATAGTGTTCACCGTGCTATCAGAGCGCCTCTGCAACTATAATTTAAAATATCCGATAAAGGTCTTGGTTTTTGATGCTCTCAACCCCACACCCCAGCATTCTAGTTACGCCACTGCAAATCACTGACCTGAAAAACACGGCCCGAAGACCACAGCCACTTGTAGTCGCACTTTACCCCAACAGAAGATTATTAACGATTGGTTGATGTGTCTGTCAATCAACTGTAGATTTTGTTGAGTGTTTTGATGTTTGTTTCGTTTCTTGACTCCAAGTGGGAGATTTTTGTAGGAACTATAGACAAGAGTAATCTAAGAACAGTTAATTCGTGGTTTCTTCCTGACATTACCCTCCCCTGATCCCTTGTGAAGTAAGTTCCGATGTCTAGTCCTCTTTGATGACGGCAATAAACAGGAGATCCCATGTGCACTTGCGCACGTTAAAGATCCCTTGGCAGTTACAATCTAAAAGAGTAGTCCATAAATATGGCCACTGCCACATCACAATTGTCAGGGAAGAGCCTCCCTACACCGTGGGGGCCAGTCCGTGTTACAGAGTTCGTGCATGTGGGCTGGATTCTCCTCTGATTTTCTTGAGAGCACAGGGGGGGAAGGGGTGCATCGGAGTGCCTATGAGTTCATCCGGTGTGCAGTGATGATGATAGTAACAACAATTAAACAAATAAATAAACAAATAAATAAATAAAAAAAACAAATAAATAATCAACTAAACAAATAAAAAAATAAAAAAATGAATAAATAAATGGACAAATAAATAAATAAACAAATAAATAAATGAACAAATAAATAAATAAACAAATAAATAAAAGGACAAATACAGGTAGGTAAGTTTTTAGGCAGACAGATAGACAGACATACAGGCGTACTTTACAGGTAGGTAAGTTTTTAGGCAGACAGATAGACATACAGACGTACGTTACGGCTAAGTGAGTTTATAAGGCGACACATAGACGGGCAGAAATACAGACTGATAGACAGACATATAGATAGACTGACAAGTAGATAAGTTTACGTATCAATTTTGACAAATTGACAGACAAATAGGCAATTTAACAAGCTAATAGACAAAAAAGGCTATTTAACATGCTAATAGACAAATAGGCAATTTAACAAGCTAATAGACAAATAAGCAATTTAACAAGTTAACAGACAAATTAGCAATTTAACAAGCTAATAGACAAATAGGCAGTTTAACAAGCTAATAGACAAATAGTCAGTTTAACAAACTAATAGACAAATAGGCAATTTAACAAACTAATAGACAAATAGGCAGTTTAACAAGCTAATAGACAAATAGGCAGTTTAACAAGCTAACAGACAAATGGGCAATTTAACAAGCTAATAGACAAACAGGCAATTTAACAAGCTAATAGACAAATAGGCAATTTGACAAGCTAATAGACAAATAGGCAATTTAACAAGCTAATAGACAAATAGGCAAATTTAACAAGCTAATAGACAAATAGGCAATTTAGCAAGCTAACAGACAAATAGGCAATTTGACAAGCTAATACACAAATAGGGAATTTAACAGACATAGACAGACATATAGATAGACTGACAAGTAGATAAGTTTACGTATCAATTTTGACAAATTGACAGACAAATAGGCAGTATAACAAGCTAATAGACAAATAGACAATAAGACAAGATGACAGACAAACAGTTTTTTTTTTTTTTCGCCAGCTTTCACCTCGCCGTAGAGGCAGATAACTCCGTCTTCGGAGGTATTTTTTTTCGTCGATGAGTAATTGACGTTCCAAGCAGGGTCTCCCTGTTGAGACCAGGGGTGATTACCGTTGAGAGAAATTGTAAATAACAATCCCAACTGGTTCAGTCGGGATTTGAACTCACAACCTCTCTGTCTCAAGGCCGGCGTCTTGCCTTGAGACCAACCAGTAGCCCAGACAGACAGTTTAACAAGTTTACAGTCAGACAGACAGTTTAACAAGCTGTCAGACAAACAGGACGTTTGGCAATCTGACAGACAAACAGGACGTTTGGCAATCTGACAGACAAACAGGACGTTTGGCAATCTGACAGACAAACAGGACGTTTGGCTATCTGACAGACAAACAAGACGTTTGGCAATCTGACAGACAAACAGGACGTTTGGCTATCTGACAGACAAAGAGACATGTGACAAGCTCACATACAAACAGGTAATTTCCAAGCTGATACACAGACAGACTATTTAACAAACTGACAGTCAAACATATGATTTGCCAAGCTGATAGAGGGACAGACTGTTGAATAAGCTGACGGACGAGACAAACAGACTGTTTGACAAACAGACAGAGATACAGTTTAACAAGCAGACAGACAAGCAGTTTAACAAGCAGACAGACAAATAGTTTAACAAGCAGACAGACAAATAGTTTAACCAGCAGACAGACAAGCAGTTTAACAAGCAGACAGACAAGCAGTTTAACCAGCAGACAGACAAGAAGTTTAACAAGCAGACAAATAGTTTAACCAGCAGACAGACAAACAGTTTAACCAGCAGACATACAAACAGTTAGTTTAACCAGCAGTCAGACAAAAAGTTTAACAAGCAGACAGACAAACAGTTTAACCAGCAGACAGACAAATAGTTTAAGAAAGGAGACACACTTTAACCAGCAGACAGACAAACAGTTTAACAAGCAGACAGACAAACAGTTTAACCAGCAGACAGACAAACAGTTTAACCAGCAGATAGACAAACAGTTTAACCAGCAGACAGACAAACAGTTTAACAAGCAGACAGACAAACAGTTTAACAAGCAGACAGACAAATAGTTTAAAGAATGAGACAAACAGTTTAACCAGCAGACAGACAAACAGTTTAACAAGCAGACAGACAAACAGTTTAACCAGCAGACAGACAAACAGTTTAACCAGCAGACAGACAAACAGTTTAACAAGCAGACATACAAACAGTTTAACCAGCAGACAAACAAACAGTTTAACCAGCAGACATACAAACAGTTTAACCAGCAGACAGACAAACAGTTAAACCAGAAGACATACAAACAGTTTAACCAGCAGACAGACAAACAGTTTAACCAGCAGACAGACAAACAGTTTAACCAGCAGACAGACAAACAGTTTAACAAGCAGACAGACAAACAGTTTAACCAGCAGACAGACAAACAGTTTAACCAGCAGACATACAAACAGTTTAACCAGCAGACAGACAAACAGTTTAACCAGCAGACATACAAACAGTTTAACCAGCAGACAGACAAACAGTTTAACCAGCAGACAGACAAACAGTTTAACCAGCAGACAGACAAACAGTTTAACCAGCAGACAGACAAATAGTTTAAGAAGGAGACACACTTTAACCAGCAGACAGACAAACAGTTTAACAAGCAGACAGACAAACAGTTTAACCAGCAGACATACAAACAGTTTAACCAGCAGACAGACAAACAGTTTAACCAGCAGACAGACAAACAGTTTAACCAGCAGACAGACAAACAGTTTAACAAGCAGACAGACAAACAGTTTAACAAGCAGACAGACAAACAGTTTAACCAGCAGACAGACAAACAGTTTAACAAGCAGACAGACAGTTTAACAAGCAGACATACAAACAGTTTAACAAGCAGACAGACAAACAGTTTAACCAGCAGACAGACAAACAGTTTAACCAGCAGACAGACAAACAGTTTAACCAGCAGACAGACAAACAGTTTAACCAGCAGACAGACAAACAGTTTAACCAGCAGACAGACAAACAGTTTAACAGCAGACAGACAAACAGTTTAACCAGCAGACAAACAAACAGTTTAACCAGCAGATAGACAAACAGTTTAACCAGCAGACAGACAAACAGTTTAACCAGCAGACAGACAAACAGTTTAACCAGCAGACAGACAAACAGTTTAACCAGCAGACAGACAAACAGTTTAACCAGCAGACAGACAAACAGTTTAACCAGCAGACAGACAAACAGTTTAACCAGCAGACAGACAAACAGTTTAACCAGCAGACAGACAAACAGTTTAACCAGCAGACAGACAAACAGTTTAACCAGCAGACAGACAAACAGTTTAACCAGCAAACAGACAAACAGTTTAACCTGCAGACAGACAAACAGTTTAACCAGCAGACAGACAAACAGTTTAACCAGCAGACAGACAAACAGTTTAACCAGCAGACAGACAAACAGTTTAACCAGCAAACAGACAAACAGTTTAACAAGCAGACAGACAAACAGTTTAACCAGCAGACAGACAAACAGTTTAACCAGCAAACAGACAAACAGAATAAACTTCTAAATTTGTTGCGTTCGCTTGAGAACTACATATTTTTATTGACCGCCCTTAAAAAGTCGTTAACTGGTCGTTAATTCCTGAAGGTTCGTTGTGCTGTAGCGTAACGATAATTCTACGCATTTCGGCCCAGCATATCTAACTTCAGTACGACATGTTTGTGCACCGAGCTGCTTTCCCTTTTCAATCCCTACTCATTTAGTCAGAGTAATTATTTTGTTTCTAACCCCACCCCAAGAAAGTGGATAGGGTCTTGGTCAGTTGTGGCTCAGTGATCTCGAAGTCAACTATGAGTCCCTGTACGCTAGTAGTCTAGATATTAACTGACGTCTTAGACAAATGATTCTAAAGATCAAAATGCAACATTTCAAACAGAACTGAAAAATATATAATTAGTAATGAACACAAGAAGTAGAAAACGAAGTAGGAGAAAATCCATAACGGTAAACAGATAACAAACATTTCATCGTTTCTGGAAGTTTAATGTTTTATAAAAGTAGTAAATTGATGAAATGGCTTGTACTGAAGTTGCTGTAATCAAATTACTAATTGATGAAATTGCTAGTACTGAAGTTGCTGTAATCAAATTACTAATTGATGAAATTGCTTGTACTGAAGTTGCTGTAATCAAATTACTGATTGATGAAATTGCTAGTATTGAAGTTGCTGTAATCAAATTACTAATTGATGAAATGGCTTGTACTGAAATTGCTGTAATCAAATTACTAATTGATGAAATGGCTTGTACTGAAGTTGCTGTAATCAAATTACTAATTGATGAAATGGCTAGTACTGAAGTTGCTGTAATCAAATTACTAATTGATGAAATTGCTTGTACTGAAGTTACTGTAATCAAATTACTAATAGATGAAATTGCTAGTAACAAAGTTGCTGTAATCAAATTACTAATTGATGAAATTTGCTAGTAACAAAGTTGTTGTAATCAAATTACTAATTGATGAAATTGCTAGTAACAAAGTTGTTGTAATCAAATTACTAATTGATGAAATTGCTTGTACTGAAGTTACTGTAATCAAATTACTAATAGATGAAATTGCTAGTAACAAAGTTGTTGTAATCAAATTACTAATTGATGAAATTGCTAGTAACAAAGTTGTTGTAATCAAATTACTAATTTATGAAGTTGCTAGTACCGTACTCACTGCAATAAGATTATAAACTGATGAGATAGCTAGTACCGTACTTGATGTAATAAGATTGTAAACTGATGCGATAGCTAGTACCGTACATGCTGTAATAAACGAAGCATAATTGGTTTACATCTAAAATACATTGAGCTCTAATGGAATTCTGTGTGGAAAAATCTACATACATAAAAAATATACGAATAGCGTATGATTATAAAATATGCTAAACTAATACACATAAAATCGCCAATCAACCACTAATATCTTCAGTAATAAAGAAAAGACGATGGTCATATGTGGGACATGTGATGAGAAGAGATAATAACCGAATAGCAAAGCAAGCCCTCATATGGGAAACAATAGGTAAGAGAAAAAGAGGAAGGCCCAGAGAGACAATGAGAAGAACATTGATGAGAGAGGCAAGAGCAGCAGGATTCGGCTCCCTCAATGAGATAGAGCTGCTTACACAGAACAGAGACAAATGGCGAGATTTGATAAAATATCTTTAAAGGAATTAAAAACTGCTAGAACAAAAATTCAGATAAGAGAAGGAGTATCTTTGTCTACGCCCTGTGGGCCGGCTACGGCTCGAAAGGTCAATAGATAGATAGATAGAATACATACAATGTTCATATGTTGTTGGAAACTTTATTGAAAGAAAAACCCACACCAGACATGAGTAAAAGAGAGGTTGTAATAGGTAACATGGCTGATCTTGACTTTCCTGCCATATTCTTGTGTCCCATGTTAATTTCTTCTGCTTTTCCGTGAAATATTGCCTCTTTAGGGTGTATAACCGTTTCAGCCCTGATAGGACCTACAAGTCCCACTTAATATTTGCTACATTGTCTCAGTTAAAAGGCATTGCTTCCTGGCAAGACTTGTAGTTCAGGAGACTATATCACTGGGAATCGTCAACAGATGGCGTTGACAGCGTGACCTTCTGGAAAGGGTCGTTTACTTTCGTTTTAAAATTGAGCTGGTTCGCCTTTCATTCCAATACATTTATGTAAGATAATGGAGATATGTCTGGACTTCTGTGCTACGACTCATTTAAAGTACAAAGTGTTGATAATTGTTACCAGATGATATAAGTTGTGCTGTTGTTAGAGGTCACTACTGTGATCGCACAAACAGTAATTTTAATGCCATGAAGAACACACTAACATCAAAATAAATAACACCAGGGCTAAAACTAAGAAAAGCAAAATGTCACATCTTCTCAATATTTCTATATGGTGCAGAAACATGGACATTAGACTAGAAAACAGAACAAAAAATTGAAGCCTTTGAAATGTGAATTTATAGAAGAATAGGTAGAATTGGATGAAAGGGAAAGAAAACAGACGATGAAGTTTTAAAACAGCTAAAAATGAAAAGAGAACTACTAAGCACAATGACAATTCAAACAAGACAAATGAAATTTTTGGAGCATGTTAAAAGACACAACAGCTTAATAAAAGTAATATTGGAAGGGGAAATACAAGGTAAAAAAAGCAGAGGCAGACCAAGACTAACATGGACGAGAAACATCAAAATATGGACAAATCACCCTATGACAATCTGCACCATCAAAGCAAGAGACAGAGTGGAATGGCGCTCCATGGTAGCCAACCTTCGATGTGGAGACGGCACTCCATGATGGTGATGACTGTAATGGAACCACATACAATATTTTTAAAATCGTAACAATAAAGAAGTCAGAACTGAAAAGATCAAGCTATTGTATAGTTAGTACTGCCTGATCAAATGAATGTGAAGCCCGCTGGAGATGCTGTCAAGTTTAATATTATGTAGTGATTCGGCATGAGCGACCAGGAGAGAGATGCATGAAATGCCCTAGTAAAATGAAGCCTGGTCTGTACACACACCAAATAAACACAGCAACGAGATTTAATGATGAGGAGGATCTAGTGTTGCAGTGCGAATAGGATAGTGATGATATGGACTGCTGATGTAGAAGACCTAGTGTTGCAGTGTGGTTGGATTGATAATATAGAAGACTTAGTGTTGCAGTGTGGTGGGATTGATAATATAGAAGACTTAGTGTTGCAGTGTGGTGGGATTGATAATATAGAAGACTTAGTGTTGCAGTGTGGTGGGATTGATAATATAGAAGACTTAGTGTTGCAGTGTGGTGGGATTGATAATATAGAAGACTTAGTGTTGCAGTGTGGTGGGATTGATAATATAGAAGACTTAGTGTTGCAGTGTGGTGGGATTGATAATATAGAAGACTTAGTGTTGCAGTGTGGTGGGATTGCTGATGTAGAAGACCTAGTGTTGAAGTGTGATATGACTGCTGATATAGAAAACCTAGTGTTTCAGTGTGGTGGGACTGCTGATGTAGAAGACCTAGTGAATCAGTGTGGTGAGACTGCTGATGTAGAAGACCTAGTGAATCAGTGTGGTGGGATTGCTGATGTAGAAGACCTAGTGTTGAAGTGTGATATGACTGCTGATATAGAAAACCTAGTGTTTCAGTGTGGTGGGACTGCTGATGTAGAAGACCTAGTGAATCAGTGTGGTGAGACTGCTGATGTAGAAGACCTAGTGAATCAGTGTGGTGAGACTGCTGATGTAGAAGACCAAGTGAATCAGTGTGGTGGGACTGTTGATGTAGAAGACCTTGTGTTGCAGTGTGGTGGGATTGCTGATGTAGAAGACCTTGTGTTGCAGTGTGGTGGGATTGCTGATGTAGAAGACCTTGTGTTGCAGTGTGGTGGGATTGCTGATGTAGAAGACCTTGTGTTGCAACGTGGTGGGATTGCTGATGTAGAAGACCTAGTGTTGTAGTGTGGTGGGATTGCTGATGTAGAAAACCTTGTGTTGCAGCTTGGTGGGATTGCTGATGTAGAAGACCTAGTGTTGCAGTGTGGTGGGAATGCTGATGTAGAAGACCTTGTGTTGCAACGTGATGGGATTGCTGATGTAGAAGACCTAGTGTTGCAGTGTGGTGGGATTGTTGATGTAGAAGACCATGTGTTGCAACGTGGTGGGACTGCTGATACAGAAGACCTCGTGTTGTAGTGTGGTGGGATTGCTAATGTAGAAGACCTTGTGTTGCAACGTGGTGGGATTGCTGATGTAGAAGATTTAGTGTTGCAGTGTGGTGGACTGCTGATACAGAAGACCTCGTGTTGCAGTTTGGTGGGATTGCTTATGTAGAAGACCTAGTGTTGCAGTGTGGTGAGATTGATAATATAGAAGATCTAGCGCTGCAGTTTGGTAGGATTACTGATATAGAAGACATAGTATTTTGCAGTACGTCTAGAAAGGACAAGTCGATATTCTCCAGCAGAACTCAAGAAATAAAGAAAGCCACATCAGCTCATCATCTTCCTGGATCTTGGAGCTAACGGCTCATGTCAACGCCACGGTACTGCATCAATCACAATTGTCAGAAGATATCATGTACAAGATACGATCTAGAGTCTTGATTACAAACCTTGGTACCAACTAGAGAGGATTCAATTTCAAATCCTGAAATAAATGTATATTTTCATGCAATACTCGGTGCTGGAAGTTGTTAATAATAATAATAATGATAATAATCATCATCATCATACAAGTGATAATATTAAGAGGAAGAAGACGAAGATGAATGAACATCTTCAGACTTTTACATCCCAAACGATTAATTGCTAAACACTTCTTCTATTTGCTACTTGTTGCATATTAATTATCAATAAGATCTTGTACATTCATTTGCTTACATTATACCCATGTGATGTTGCTCCACCACCCCACCATATGTCCATTAACATATGGGCATCTGGAAGATCGGACCGACTTTGGGGTCCATAGGGAAACCTTTGCGCATGCCCATACAGAAGGAAGCATCTATTTTAAGAGTGTTGTCCTTGACCGATATATCATACTCCAGGGTGGCTTTGGTCTTGAGGAGGCGGGCCAGGGAAAGCTCTGAGGTAGTGAGGCGTTCCTTGAGGATGCAGATGGACTCTCTGATCTCGGCGACCTCTCTCTGTAGGCTGCAAGTCAGAAAGTGTAAAATAAAGATGTGAAAAAAGTAAAGTAACCCCGACACGACAAGTGACGTGTAGGGAATATAGTGTTAGTGACCATACATTTTACAGACCTTCGGCACATGATTTTTGGAGTAATGTGGTCGGTATTACGCTAGTGCAGCTTTACTTTCCCAGAAAAAAATCCGGTACCCATTAAAGGTTGGGTGGACCGGAAGCCGTCGGTTGGGATCGAACCCTACCCCTTCTCCTTTGTAGTCCAGTTCACTAAACACTGAGCTATCGTGGCTCTCAAATAAAGATGTAGTTGGATGTAATGGATGATGTAATCACGAGTTCATGAAGATATATATATATACACACAAGTAGAAGAAAAACGATACAGTTAAAGCTTCACGTAACAAACTAACAAGTGGACAACACTAATCAGAACGACGTTTCGGCGCAATAAGCCTTCAACAGGAACAAACATACAACACACGTACAAATATGTATTTAAAATAAAAATAAATAATAAAAAAAATATATAATACTTTTGAAACTAAAGGAAAAATGAAAGGAACATAAGAATAAAGTCTTCCCTGTATGCTCTGATGTGACAAAAACGGAAGCGCCCACAATGGACGTGTGCCTGCACAAACGTGAAAAGACGAGTTCACAAGGCAGGTGGGTACACATGTAAGAAAGCATTATGGGTCAACAGTGTCGATGGGATGGAGACAGAATAGACAGCAGAATGGTTAACAAAAGTACAGGCAGATAAATGTACAGACAAACAGATATGTTCACAGACAAAGGTAGACAGACACCATTTTAGCGTTTGAAACAAGGATAGTGATCGATGTGGGCAAGACTTGGGGAGCCCTGCCAAGAATGATAGTAAACCTGGATATCTGAAGAAATTTTGTTGTTGTCGCGCGAGACAAAACTAATCCTATCGGATACAGACTACTTTTGATTATTTGTGGCCAGGGACAAAAAAGTCATCTGAACAAAAATATACAGACAGATACAGAGATAGATATATAGAGACAGATATAGATACACCGCTATAGAGACAGATATAGAGACATATATAGAGGCATATATAGAGACAGATATAGAGACATATACAGAGCCAGATATAGAGACATATATAGAGCCATATATAGAGACAGATATAGAGACAGATATAGAGACATATATAGTACAGATATAGAGACAGATATAGAGACAGATATAGAGACACATATAGAGACAGATATAGAGACAAGAAAACAAAGAAATAGAAGCATACATAATTCACACGCACGTGCGCGCACACATACACACATATATATTTATATTAACACGCGCGCGTAGTGTGGGCTAGTGGTAAAACATCGGCTCCTGGATAAGGAGATCCGGTGAATTGTCCACATCGAATCTGTGGTTTCCTCATAGTTTAACCCTCCCTGGTCTCTGGGTAGTGAGATCCGATGTCTAGCCCTCTCTTGGTAGTGAGATCCGATGTCTAGCCCTCTCTTGGTAGTGAAATCCGGTGTCTGCCCTCTCTGTGACGTGAGATCCGATGTCTAGCCCTCTCTGTGACGTGAAATCCGATGTCTAGCCCTCTCTGTGACGTGAGATCCGATGTCTAGCCCTCTCTGTGATGTGAGATCCGATGTCTAACCCTCTCTGTGACGTGAGATCCGATGTCTAGCCCTCTCTGTGACGTGAGATTCGATGTCTAGCCCTCTCTGTGCCGTGAGATCCGATGCCTAACCCTCTCTGTGACGTGAGATCCGATGTCTAGCCCTCTCTGTGTCGTGAGATCCGATGTCTAACCCTCTCTGTGCCGTGAGATCCGATGTCTAGCCCTCTCTGTGTCGTGAGATCCGATGTCTAGCCCTCTCTGTGCCGTGAGATCCGATGTCTAGCCCTCTCTGTGCCGTGAGATCCGATGTCTAGCCCTCTCTGTGTCGTGAGATCCGATGTCTAGCCCTCTCTGTGACGTGAGATCCGATGTCTAGCCCTCTCTGTGCCGTGAGATCCGATGTCTAACCCTCTCTGTGACGTGAGATCCGATGTCTAGCCCTCTCTGTGCCGTGAGATCCGATGTCTAGCCCTCTCTGTCACGTGAGATCCAATGTCTAGCCCTCTCTGTGACGTGAGATCCAATGTCTAGCCCTCTCTGTGCCGTGAGATCCGATGTCTAGCCCTCTCTGTCACGTGAGATCCAATGTCTAGCCCTCTCTGTCACGTGAGATCCGATGTCTAGCCCTCTCTGTGTCTTGAGATCCGATGTCTAGCCCTCTCTATGTCGTGAGATCCCATGTCTAGCCCTCTCTGTGCCGTGAGATCCGATGTCTAGCCCTCTCTATGTCGTGAGATCCCATGTCTAGCCCTCTCTGTGTCGTGAGATCCCATGTCTAGCCCTCTCTGTGCCGTGAGATCCGATGTCTAGCCCTCTCTGTGACGTGAGATCCGATGTCTAGCCCTCTCTGTGCCGTGAGATCCCATGTCTAGCCCTCTCTGTGACGTGAGATCCCATGTCTAGCCCTCTCTGTGACGTGAGATCCCATGTCTAGCCCTCTCTGTGCCGTGAGATCCGATGTCTAGCCCTCTCTGTGCCGTGAGATCCCATGTCTAGCCCTCTCTGTGCCGTGAGATCCGATGTCTAGCCCTCTCTGTGACGTGAGATCCGATGTCTAGCCCTCTCTGTGTCGTGAGATCCCATGTCTAGCCCTCTCTGTGCCGTGAGATCCGATGTCTAGCCCTCTCTGTGCCGTGAGATCCGATGTCTAGCCCTCTCTGTGTCGTGAGATCCGATGTCTAGCCCTCTCTGTGACGTGAGATCCGATGTCTAGCCCTCTCTGTGTCGTGAGATCCGATGTCTAGCCCTCTCTGTGACGTGAGATCCGATGTCTAGCCCTCTCTGTGACGTGAGATCCGATGTCTAGCCCTCTCTGTGACGTGAGATCCAATGTCTAGCCCTCTCTGTGTCGTGAGATCCCATGTCTAGCCCTCTCTATGTCGTGAGATCCGATGTCTAGCCCTCTCTGTAACGTGAGATCCGATGTCTAGCCCTCTCTGTAACGTGAGATCCGATGTCTAGTTCTATAGAAACATGACGAATAACAGGGGATCGCAAGGAGAATCTACGCACGTTAATGAACCCTGGGTAATTAAAAGTAAATAAAATTAGGTCAAAATGGCAGCTGCGAGGCAAACATGTTTTAAACTATATACCCATGTCGAAGACGGATGCATCGGGTCGGAAGGCTTACTGCACAATGCATCCATGGTGATTTAGCGGGGATGACTGGAGTGGGTGAAAAAGATAAACACATGATAATAGTTGATGAATAATTGCATATAGACAGGTACACAGAGTCCAGATTGGCAGACAGGACATTGTCATAGGCAGACAAGTAGACAGGCATACAAACAGACAAACAGGGGGGCTAAGGTAGCCTAGTTGGGAAGACCACCACACTAGCTAGCACCGTATGTCAACTTGTGCTTGATCCCCACTGCAAGCAGTTTATGAAATGTACTCGTCGTTGGAAAAAAAAGAGATACCCCCAGCGGTCGACCCAACCACTGTCAGAAATGGGTACCAGGGTTCATACTTGTGGGAAGGTGTGGAATGGCGTCTCGCTCGCGAGTTACGATGCTTGAGGCGACACTAGACAGGAGTCTCCGAATACTTCTGAATAGGCGGTCGAGTATATATGGGTTAAAAAACTGGCGTGCTAAGACTCTGATTCAAGAGCTTTACTTTTCTTTACAGACAGACAAACAAATAAATAGACAGACAAACAAATAAATAGACAGACAGACATTCAATAGATATTTATTTTTTTTCCATGTTAATCTTATTGTGTTGTATCACATTTGACAGCGTGCTGAGATTTAATGCATTTCTGACCCGATACCTCCTATTTCAATTTGCCAAAAAACAAGCTGCTACTCTTTCGTCTTTGGTTAATGCTCACTTATTCAAGTTGAATAGCCTGTTCCTAAAACAAATTAACGAAGTTAAATAAGGTCTTGCTCAGCTCTAATTCGCTGACCCTGTCGTCAGCAGGAAGGTCGAAGTCGATGGCTACTTAGGTCATCCACTGTAAACCAATAAGAAATCTACAAAAAACGCACCAATAGACAGTGACTTTGCATTTGAACTCACGATTTCATAACCGCGTCGTTACAAAGCTCTACGTTGATTCGCCTGGTTCGTTCGTCCAGCCTCGTTTGGGAAACTTGCATTGGGTGTTCCTTGTCCTGTATGGCTTTCCTCAGTAGCGCCACGTTGCGTTCCATGTCGAAGATTTCCTGCATTGTCTATGTTGGGACAAAGTTATGGCAGATGTAGGCAAAACCATCTGTTTCTCAATAATACAAAACTAAATATAATGTTACTCAATGTAACTAAATATAATGTTACTCAATGTAACTAAATATAATGTTACTCAATTTTACTAAATATAATGTTACTCAATGTAACTAAATATAATGTTACTCAATGTAACTAAATATAATGTTACTCAATGTAACGAAATATAATGTTACTCAATGTAACTAAATATAATGTTACTCAATGAAACCAAATATCTAGAAAGTCTAGGGACAAGCGACAATACAACATCAGCAAGATTTAAGATGCAACAAAGCTTGACCAATCATTGGACAGCTATCCCCACAACTGTCCAACAAGGAAATAACTCTAGAGGTAAAACGGGCACTCAACAATACAATCTTCATCCCAACGTCGTGCTACAAATGTCAGTCCTGGACCCTCATCATCGTCACGTGCCATACCGGTTGGCGTAGGCGATCATGTCCCTCCACAATCTTCTATCTACAGTGCATCGTATCAGTTCTGTTGTTGACTGTTTTCCATGCCATGACACCAAGCTATTCAGTATTTTCTCTCGTTGTCGTCCACGGTCTCTCTTTCCTTTTATTTTGCCAGTTGTAACAAAGTATTCCAAATTTCCTCTTCTCATGATGTGCCCGAAAAATGCTATTTGTTTCTTTTTGATGTTTTTTAGGAGCTCCCTTTTTGTGTTGGCCTCTTTGAGAATTCTTTCATTGGTCTTTTTAGCTGTCCAGGGAACTTTCAACATTTTTCTGAGAAATCCCATTTCAGTGGCCTCTAATCGTTTTCTCATTTGTTTGTCTACTGTCCATGATTCGCTTCCATAGGTCAGAATTGGTTCTACATAGCACCGACGAACTCTCTTTCTCACTTCTATTGACATAGATTTGTTGCATAAGATAGTTTTATTTTCTGAAATGCTATTTTGGCCTGAGCTATTCTGCTTTTTATTTCTGTGGTGCACCTTCCATCTGATATTATTATTGTGCCCAAGTATTTCATGTGTTGCACTTGTTTCAAATTTGTCCTGTTTATTTTTATGCTGCATGATGGTGATGATTGTTTTTTGATATGACCATTACTTCTGGACCCTAGATGCAAGAAAAATAAGAAAAATATGCACCGCGGAGATGAAATGTAGAGAAAGACCAAAATATTTATGCAGAAGACAAATATAAGCAGAAATAAAGATGATGGGTAAGATATGGAATGATCTTGAAAGAATGGTAAGAAACGAAATAGCTTGGAAAGTGTTTGTGCCTATGTTCCACAGGGAGCTGAAAGGTAGAAGAAGAGATGAAATGTGTTAGACGAATGATAGAAAACGGCCTGAGAGATTAGATCACAAATGAAGAGATGAGAATAATTACAGGAATAATCTCTGCCATAGAAAACATAAAGAAACAACAGATAAAATGATTGTGGCCATGTTATGAGACAGAATGACCAACGAGCCTTCAATAAACGTTGCGAGATCAGCAGAATCAAGGATCGACCACTTTAAAAGATGGACTGAGGGAAAATTATAAACACCAGGAAACATAGCAAGAGAGGCTAATAAAGGAACAAAATGCTGCAAATGGTTTCTCCTCTCGACGTTGAAAGACAAATGAGTAAGGAGAGAAGAAGAATAGTAAATTGGCTCAGTCTCCTCGACCAACGTTAAAAGATGTGCCCTAAAATATAAACACTTTGGACAGTCGTGCCTCATCTGTCACGTGACATTCTTGACACTATCCTGTTCCTGCTCTAAGTCAGAACGTCTACACGATACTGATGCATGACAACCAATCCATTCTTCTCAAATCCGACAAAAATTGAACTATCTCCCTTTCTCGATGAGCTAGTGTGCCAGCCTGTGATGGATGCCATTTGGCGGTCTTAAAGCAAACGCTTCGGACGATCAAAGAAACCATTTCTTCCAGGACAAGTCAACCTATGACAATCTGCACCATCGAAGCAAGAGACAGAGTGGAATGGCGCTCCATGGTAGCCAACCTTCGATGCTAAGACGGCACTCAAAGATGATGAAAGCAAACGCTTTGGACGATCAAAGAAACCATTTCTTCCCACAGGAAAGGTCCTCGTCAAAGTGCGAGATTACTCTAGGATTTGGGAAGTGCTATTTCGTGGATTAAGTGGACATTTTGCAAGTACGTTTTTTTGTCATGGGCAGCCGAAATGTATCAACGTATCTCTTCTTGTTGTCCAAACATTGTCTATGTTCCTTGTCAATGTTCATAGAAATAATACAGGAGCACAGGTATTGTATAACACTCATCATCATCATCTAGTACCTTTCCTGCTGGCGTAGGTGATCATGTCTCTCCACTACTTTCAATCTTCATAGTTATTTATCACTTCTGTTGTTGACCTTCTGTCAAGCCATTCTCGCTGTCTGGTATCTTTTCTCTTTGCTTCCCTCTACCTCTTTGTCCCTCAATTTCCCCAGTTGTTACAATATATTCCAGCTGTTCCCTTCTCATTACATGACCAAAAAAATGATGATTGTTTCTTCCTAATATTGGATGTTAGCTCTCTTTTTGCTTTGACCTCTTTCAGAACGTTTTCATTACTCCTCTTAACTGTCCACGGTATTCTCAACATTCTTCTGTAAAACCACATGTTTACATACTCCAGTGATTTTCTTGTCTGTTGTCCTATTATCCATGATTCACATCCATATGTTAAGACTAGTTCTACATAACATTTAAGGACTCGTCTTCTTGTTTCTATTGTCAAATATGGATTGCACAGTATCCTCATTTTTTTTTTAAAACTGCTTTTGCCTGAGCCATTCTGCATTCCACTTCTGTTGTACATCTATCATCTTACCTCTGTTGTACATCTACCATCTCACCTCTGTTGTACATCTACCATTTGTATAGCACCAAGAACAGTATTAAAAAAAAAGCAACAGGCAATACATAATACAAGTAAGGGGTTAAGGCAAAGAAATGCACATAATAGAACCAATAACAGTTACCAGCTTTGAAAGCCGTAAACTTAGACACAACATTTGCCGCTAGAACAACATGCATATTCTCGTAATCCCAGATCATTTCCCTTATTACAAGATAATTTGCTGGCAGGTCACTCATGCAGATTCCAATATGACTATAGCATTGGGCCTCCTCTCTGGTAACTGACTAAATATTTTTGCACTGCCAGTAGGATCCAGATAGAAAACACCATTGTAATCGGATGTGTTGGGCCGAAAGACTTAAAAATCACAGTTTGTTGTAAATCACAATACATTTATACCCAGTTAACCTTTTTTTTAAAGGGTGGATGATGAAGAATAGCCATTTGTTGAACGAAGAAAAGGAGGGGAAACACAAGTGGTGTTGAGTACAATGTACATGCATGATCGCCAACGCCAGCCAGTACCCGTGATGACGTAGATGATCCAAAGACAAGAACTATCTGACCAACCTTCTGAAGATGTGCTTGCAGCTTGTTCCTAGCGTCGGTCGTTTCCCTGATGCGGGTGTTAAAGGCGTTGTTAACGGCGTTAAAGTTGTTCCACATGTCGTTAGCGCATTGCCGTAGCGTGCTGTCTATCTCGCCTCGGGTTCTCTCGCTCGACGCTCGTTCTCTCTGGGAACGGGAGATGTTCTCCTGGGTGTATCGTGCCCATGACTCGGGGATTGTAATGCTGAGGAGGAGAGAAAGATTGTAATGCTGAGGAGGAGAGAAGGATTGTCATGCTGAGGAGGAGAGAACGATTGTAATGCTGAGGAGGAGAGAAAGATTGTAATGCTGAGGAGGAGAGAAAGATTGTAATGCTGAGGAGGAGAGAAAGATTGTAATGCTGAGGAGGAGAGAAGGATTGTAATGCTGAGGAGGAGAGAAAGATTGTAATGATGAGGAGGAGAGAAAGATTGCAATGCTGAGGAGGAGAGAAAGATTGTAATGCTGAGGAGGAGAGAAAGATTGTAATGCTGAGGAGGAGAGAAGGATTGTAATGCTGAGGAGGAGAGAAAGATTGTAATGATGAGGAGGAGAGAAGGATTGTCATGCTGAGGAGGAGAGAAAGATTGTAATGCTGAGGAGGAGAGAAAGATTGTAATGCTGAGGAGGAGAGAAAGATTGTAATGCTGAGGAGGAGAGAAAGATTGTATTGCTGATGAGGAGAGAAAGATTGTAATGTTGAGGAGGAGAGAAGGATTGTAATGCTGAGGAGGAAAGAATGCGTTTAATGTTGGGATGAGAGAAAGGTTGTAATACTCAGGAGGAAAGAAGGATTTTAATGCTGGTGATGAGACAAGGATTTTAATGCTGGTGATGAGACAAGGATTTTAATGCTGGTGATGAGACAAGGATTTTAATGCTGGTGATGAGACAAGGATTGTTATGCTGGGGATGAGAGAAGAGTTGTAATGCTGAGGAGGAAAGAAGGATTGTGAAGCTTGGGTAGAAATGTTCGTATTAATGAGGAAGAGAGAAGGATTGTGATGACGAGGAAAAGAAAAAAGATTCTAATCCTTTGGGATGAGAGAAGGATTGTAATGCCGGGCAGGAGGGAAGGCTTGTAATCCTGAATTGAATGTTGGTGAGAGGGGAAGACTACTAGAGTTGAATGTTGGTGATAGGGGAAGAGTACTAAAGTTGAATGTTGGTGACAGGGAAAGTGTACTAGAAGAGAATGTTGGTGAGGGGGAAGAGTACTAGAAGAGAATGTTGGTGGGAGGGGAAGAGTACTAGAAGAGAATGTTGGTGGGAGGGGAAATGTACTAGAAGAGAATGTTGGTGAGGGGAAGAGTACTAGAGTTGAATGTTGGTGACAGGGAAAGTGTACTAGAAGAGAATGTTGGTGAGGGGGAAGAGTACTAGAAGAGAATGTTGGTGGGAGGGGAAGAGTACTAGAAGAGAATGTTGGTGGGAGGGGAAATGTACTAGAAGAGAATGTTGGTGAGAGGGGAAGTGTACTAGAAGAGAATGTTGGTGACAGGGAAAGTGTACTAGAAGAGAATGTTGGTGGGAGGGGAAGTGTACTATAAGAGAATGTTGGTGACAGGGGAAGTGTATTAGAAGAGTATAGGGGAAGTGTACTAGAAGAGAATGTTGGTTACAGGGGAAGTGTACTAGAAGAGAATGTTGGTGGGAGGAGAAGAGTACTAGAAGAGAATAGGGGAAGTGTACTAGAAGAGAATGTTGGTGGGAGGAGAAGAGTACTAGAAGAGAATAGGGGAAGTGTACTAGAAGAGAATGTTGGTGGGAGGGGAAGAGTACTAGAAGAGAATAGGGGAAGTGTACTAGAAGAGAATGGTGGTGGGAGGGGAAGTGTACTAGAAGAGAATAGGGGAAGTGTACTAGAAGAGAATAAGGGAAGTGTACTAGAAGAGAATGTTGGTGGGAGGGGAAGAGTACTAGAAGAGAATAGGGGAAGTGTACTAGAAGAGAATGTTGGTGGGAGGGGAAGTGTACTAGAAGAGAATAGTGGAAGTGTACTAGAAGAGAATAGGGGAAGTGTACTAGAAGAGAATGTTGGTGGGAGGAGAAGAGTACTAGAAGAGAATAGGGGAAGTGTACTAGAAGAGAATAGGGGAAGTGTACTAGAAGAGAATAGGGGAAGTGTACTAGAAGAGAATAGGGGAAGTGTACTAGAAGAGAATAGGGAAGTGTACTAGAAGAGAATGTTGGTGGGAGGGGAAGTGTACTAGAAGAGAATAGGGGAAGTGTACTAGAAGAGAATAGGGGAAGTGTACTAGAAGAGAATAGGGGAAGTGTACTAGAAGAGAATGTTGGTGGGAGGGGAAGAGTACTAGAAGAGAATAGGGGAAGTGTACTAGAAGAGAATGTTGGTGGGAGGGGAGGTGTACTAGAAGAGAATAGGGGAAGTGTACTAGAAGAGAATAGGGGAAGTGTACTAGAAGAGAATGTTGGTGGGAGGAGAAGAGTACTAGAAGAGAATAGGGGAAGTGTACTAGAAGAGAATAGGGGAAGTGTACTAGAAGAGAATAGGGGAAGTGTACTAGAAGAGAATAGGGGAAGTGTACTAGAAGAGAATGTTGGTGGGAGGGGAAGAGTACTAGAAGAGAATAGGGGAAGTGTACTAGAAGAGAATGTTGGTGGGAGGGGAAGTGTACTAGAAGAGAATGTTGGTGAGGGGGAAAGTGTACTAGAAGAGAATGTTGGTGAGGGGGAAAGTGTACTAGAAGAGAATGTTGGTGAGGGGAAAGTGTACAAGAAGAGAATGTTGTTGAGGGGGAAAGTGTACTAGAAGAGAATGTTGGTGAGGGGAAAGTGTACTAGAAGAGAATGTTGGTGACAAGGAAAGTGTACTAGAAGAGAATGTTGGTGACAAGGAAAGTGTACTAGAAGAGAATGTTGGTGACAAGGAAAGTGTACTAGAAGAGAATGTTGGTTACAGGGGAAGTGTACTAGAAGAGAATGTTGGTGATAGGGGAAGAGTACTAGAAGAGAATGTTGGTGAGAGGAGAAGTGTACTAGAAGAGAATGTTGGTGAGAGGAGACGTGTACTAGAAGAGAATGTTGGTGACAGGGAAAGTGTACTAGAAGAGAATGTTGGGTACCTATGTCTTGTCCATGTTACCCTGGGGGTCTCAAATCTGTACCTATGTCTTGACTATGTTACATTGGAGGTCTGAAGTCTGTACCTATGTCTTGTCTATGTTACCCTGGAGGTCTCAAGTCTGTACCTACGTGTTGTCTATGTTACCCTGGAGGTCTCAAGTCTGTACCTATGTCTTGTCTATGTTACCCTGGAGGTCTCAAATCTGTACCTATGTTTTGTCTATGTTACCCTGGAGGTCTCAAATCTGTACCTATGTCTTGTCTATGTTAACCCGGAGGTCTCAAATCTGTACCTATGTCTTATCTATGTTACTCTGAAGTAAATCAGCCTCAAATCTGTGCCTACGTGTTGTCTATGTTACCCTGGAGGTCTCAAATCTGTACCTACGTGTTGTCTATGTTACTCTGAAGTAAATCAGTCTCAAATCTGTGCCTACGTGTTGTCTATGTTACTCTGCTCTGAAGGTATCAAGTCTGTACCTACGTGTTGTCTATGTTACCCTGGAGGTCTCAAATCTGTACCTACGTGTTGTCTATGTTACTCTGAAGGTCTCAAGCCTGTACCTACGTGTTGTCTATATTTTCTATTCCAGGGATGTAACCAATCCCAGCAGAGACATTCCTCAACTGCTGCATACGGTCATCTATTCCCTGGGCGTGGTGTTTGTCTTTGGCATCTATCTCCAACGCTGATTGGGCCGCTCTGTTCATCCTAGAAATAAAGAAATTGACATTTAGTGGCAAAACACAAAGTCAGATCTTGAATCAACTTTCATGAGAGGTAATGGGTTTGTTGTGTTCTGTAGCAGGTCGCAAAATAAAACCGAGGACGGTTGAGATGAAAGCGTGCAAAGATCTCAACAAACAATAATACATTTGCATAAAATGATATAAATATTAAAACAAATTAGTTTCAAAAGTTCTCTGTCTGTCTGTCTGTCTGTCTGTTTGTCTGTCTGTCTGTCTCTCTGTCTGTCTGTCTGTCTGTCTGTCTGTCTGTCTGTGTGTTTCCCACTTGAGGGCTTGCTTTGAGATTTATTATTGTTTCTTCTCATCACATGACCAACATATGACCACCTTCTTCTCTTGTTGTCTCTTCTCATCACATGGCCAACATATGACCACCTTCTTCTCTTGTTGTCTCTACTCATTACATGGCCAACATATGACCACCTTCTTCTCTTGGTTTCTCTACTCATTACATGACCAACATATGCCCACCTTCTTCTCTTGGTTTCTCTACTCATTACATGGCCAACATATGACCACCTTCTTCTCTTGTTGTCTCTACTCATTACATGGCCAACATATGACCACCTTCTTCTCTTGGTTTCTCTACTCATTACATGGCCAACATATGACCACCTTCTTCTTTTGTTGTCTCTTCTCATCACATGGCCAACATATGACCACCTTCTTCTCTTGTTGTCTCTACTCATTACATGGCCAACATATGACCACCTTCTTCTCTTGGTTTCTCTACTCATTACATGACCAACATATGCCCACCTTCTTCTCTTGGTTTCTCTACTCATTACATGGCCAACATATGACCACCTTCTTCTCTTGGTTTCTCTACTCATTACATGGCCAACATATGACCACCTTCTCTTGTTGTCACTTTTCATCACATGACCGACATATGACCACTTTCTTCTCTTGTTGTCACTTCTCATCACATGACCAATATTTGACCACCTTCTCTTGTTGTCACTTTTCATCACATGACCAACATATGACCACCTTTTTCTCTTGTTGTCTCTTCTCACCACATGACCAACATTTGACCACCTTTTTGTTGCCCCATCTCATCACATGACCAACATATGACAACCTTCTTCTCTTGTTGTCTCTTCTCATCACATGGCCAACATATGACCACCTTCTTCTCATGTTGTCTCGTCTCATCACATGACCAACATATCACCACCTTCTCTTGTTGTCCCTGCTCATCACATGACCGACATATGACCACTTTCTTCTCTTGTTGTCTCTTCTCATCACATGACCAACATATGACTACATTCTTCTCTTGTTGTCTCTTCTCGTCACATGACCAACATTTGACCACCTTTTTGTTGTCCCATCTCATCACATGACCAACATATGACCACCTTCTTCCCTTGTTGTCTCTTCTCATCACATGACCAACATATGACCACCTTCTTCCCTTGTTGTCTCTTCTCATCACATGACCAACATATGACCACCTTCTTCCCTTGTTGTCTCTTCTCATCACATGACCAACATATGACCATCTTCTTCCCTTGTTGTCTCTTCTCATCACATGACCAACATATGACCACCTTCTTCTCTTGTTGTCTCTACTCATTACATGGCCAACATATGACCACTTTCTTCTCTTGGTTTCTCTACTCATTACATGGCCAACATATGACCAACTTCTTCTCTTGTTGTCACTTCTCATCACATGACCAACATATGAACACCTTCTTCTCTTGTTGTCACTTTTCATCACATGACCGACATATGACCACTTTCTTCTCTTGTTGTCACTTCTCATCACATGACCAATATTTGACCACCTTCTCTTGTTGTCACTTTTCATCACATGACCAACATATGACCACCTTTTTCTCTTGTTGTCTCTTCTCACCACATGACCAACATTTGACCACCTTTTTGTTGCCCCATCTCATCACATGACCAACATATGACAACCTTCTTCTCTTGTTGTCTCTTCTCATCACATGGCCAACATATGACCACCTTCTTCTCATGTTGTCTCGTCTCATCACATGACCAACATATCACCACCTTCTCTTGTTGTCCCTGCTCATCACATGACCGACATATGACCACATTCTTCTCTTGTTGTCTCTTCTCATCACATGACCAACATATGACTACATTCTTCTCTTGTTGTCTCTTCTCGTCACATGACCAACATTTGACCACCTTTTTGTTGTCCCATCTCATCACATGACCAACATATGACCACCTTCTTCCCTTGTTGTCTCTTCTCATCACATGACCAACATATGACCACCTTCTTCCCTTGTTGTCTCTTCTCATCACATGACCAACATATGACCACCTTCTTCCCTTGTTGTCTCTTCTCATCACATGACCAACATATGACCATCTTCTTCCCTTGTTGTCTCTTCTCATCACATGACCAACATATGACCACCTTCTTCTCTTGTTGTCTCTACTCATTACATGGCCAACATATGACCACTTTCTTCTCTTGGTTTCTCTACTCATTACATGGCCAACATATGACCACCTTCTTCTCTTGTTGTCACTTCTCATCACATGACCAACATATGAACACCTTCTTCTCTTGTTGTCACTTCTCATCACATGACCAATATATGACCACCTTCTCTTGTTGTCACTTTTCATTACATGACCGACATATGACCACTTTCTTCTCTTGTTGTCACTTCTCATCACATGACCAATATTTGATCACCTTCTCTTGTTGTCACTTTTCATCACATGACCAACATATGACCACCTTCTTCCCTTGTTGTCTCTTCTCATCACATGACCAACATATGACCACCTTCTTCCCTTGTTGTTTCTTCTCATCACATGACCAACATATGACCACCTTCTTCCCTTGTTGTCTCTTCTCATCACATGACCAACATATGACCACCTTCTTCCCTTGTTGTCTCTTCTCATCACATGGCCAACATATGACCACCTTCTTCTCTTGTTGTCTCTTCTCATCACATGACCAACATATGACCACCTTCTTCCCTTGTTGTCTCTTCTCATCACATGACCAACATATGACCACCTTCTTCTCTTGTTGTCTCTTCTCATCACATGACCAACATATGACCACCTTTTTCCTTTGTTGTCTCTTCTCATCACATGACCAACATATGACCACCTTCTTCTCTTGTTGTCTCTTCTCATCACATGACCAACATATGACCACCTTCTTCCCTTGTTGTCACTTTTCATCACATGACCAACATATGACCACCTTCTTCTCTTGTTGTCTCTTCTCATCACATGACCAACATATGACCACCTTCTTCCCTTGTTGTCACTTTTCATCACATGACCAACATATGACCATCTTCTTCCCTTGTTGTCTCTTCTCATCACATGACCAACATACGAACACCTTCTTCTCTTGATTATAAATGATGGTGTCAACTATAACTGGGGTATCATTAATAATAATAAAATAAGGAAAGATATTTTCGTGCCTTTTCCACAAGCTTTTATGATCACTAATGCGATACAAATGTATCCTGTGTTAGCCCCATTTTTTTTCATTTCTCCAGACTTTACGCTTTTCGTCATTTCTTAATATTCGACTTCTCATCTCTGAGTTTTCTGTCCCCCCCCCCCACCCCTTTTCCACCTCTCCTCCACCCACCACTCTTGAGTTCACCCAATGATTATCAGTCAATACTCTTGTCTTTGTGCTCATAAAAGGGCGTTAAGTGATTGTACAAACGCTGTGTTGTGGTTTTGCGTCTTTTGCCAAATGTTTCAGACATTATCATAGTCCTTTCGATATCAGGTTGAAATGATGGAAAGTTAACAAACCGAGAACGATTTTAATTAATTTTGTAGCAACAAAAAGAAACAAATCCAACAGCAAGAGAAAAGTTGTTAAAAGCGCATCTAATAAGTTTATAGGACAGTTTTGTTTACACAACTCGTAGATATCAACAAATAAGTTTATAGGACAGTTTTGTTTACAAAACTCGTAGATTTCAACAAATAAGTTTATAGGGCAGTTTTGTTTACACAACTCGTAAATATCAATAAATGAGTTTGTAGGACAGTTTTGTTTACAAAACTCGTAAATATCAACAAATAAGTTTATAGGACAGTTTTGTTTACAAAACTCGTAGATATCAACAAATAAGTTTATAGGACAGTTTTGTTTACAAAACTCGTAGATATCAACAAATAAGTTTATAGGACAGTTTTGTTTACAAAACTCGTAGATATCAACAAATAAGTTTATAGGACAGTTTTGTTTACAAAACTCGTAGATATCAACAAATAAGTTTATAGGACAGTTTTGTTTACAAAACTCGTAAATATCAACAAATAAGTTTATAGGACAGTTTACTTTACAAAACTCGTAAATATCAACAAATAAGTTTATAGGACAGTTTCGTTTACAAAACTCGTAGATATCAACAAATAAGTTTATAGGACAGTTTTGTTTACAAAACTCGTAGATATCAACAAATAAGTTTATAGGACAGTTTTGTTTACAAAACTCGTAGATATCAACAAATAAGTTTATAGGACAGTTTTGTTTACAAAACTCGTAAATATCAACAAATAAGTTTATAGGACAGTTTTGTTTACAAAACTCGTAAATATCAACAAATAAGTTTATAGGACAGTTTTGTTTACAAAACTCGTAAATATCAACAAATAAGTTTATAGGACAGTTTTGTTTACAAAACTCGTAGATATCAACAAATAAGTTTATAGGACAGTTTTGTTTACAAAACTCGTAAATATCAACAAATAAACAACATAAAAAGCAGAGAACGAAAGGCGGCCTGAAGAAGGATTGAACCTATACCCTGGACACAGTGACGTCTGTCCACTAACGATCGGGAACAAGAGTAGGGGACGTAACCTGAGTAAATCTTCTTATGAAATAATACGTTTATTGGTTACCTCTCTTGTAATGTTGACAATTCTACTTGACAATCATCACTAACGACAGAACACAATCAGAATGGGTACATAGCCTTCATTGACCAGGAACAAGGATTCGACAGAGTAAACAGAGAACAACTGTGGGAGATACTAACAATGTACGGAGTAAGCCAACATCTAGCAGAGAACAACTGTGGAAGATACTAACAATGTACGGAGTAAGCCAACATCTAGCCAACCTAGTTAAAAGTCTCTACATCAACAGCAGCTGCATAATCAGAGATTAACCAGCTTCTCATGCTCTAGGACATGGAAAAATAGAAGACCTACAATAGAGCTTAAATAGAACAGGCACAAAATACAACATAAAATCAACATCAACAAAACAGAAGTCACGAATATCGTAAAAGAGAAACAGAACATCAACATAACTATAGACGGCAGACTACTAAAACAAGTAGAAGAATTGAAATACCTAGGAAGTCTAGTGACAAACGACAATTCACAAATAGCAGAAATAGACTCAAGATGCAATAAAGCTTGTCAAATCATTGGACAGCTTTCACCACTATTGTCCAACAAGGAAATAATTCAAAACGGGCACGTTACAAATGTAAGAACAATAATAAAAATAATAACTACCGAAACGAAATGTGTTAGAAGAAAGACAAGGACTATCCTGAGAGATACGATCAGAAATGAAGAACTGATAACAATTCTTGGAATAACTCCCGCCATATATATATATATATATATATATATATATATATATATATATATATATATATATTGGTCTACGCCCTATGGGCCAGCTACGGCTCGAAAGGTCAATATATATATATATACAACAATGGATAAAATGGGTTGGCCGCACGATAAGGCAGAACGATTAAAACAAAACACAACGAGCCTTCAATAAACGTTGCGAGAACACCAAACCAAAGGACTGACCACGAAAAATATTGATCGAAGGAACATTAGAAACGCTAGGAATCATAACAGCAGCAGAGGCGAACAGAAAAGCAAAAGACCGCAAATTATATCGTCCACTCGACGCTGAAAGGCAAATGAGGAAGGAAAGAGAAGAAGAAGATCACCATTAGCATCATAATCATTATCATCATCAACAGCAACAACATCACGAGCCATGCCTGCCTCCAGGATCTCTGTCTGCTGTAGCTTATATATCTACTGCACATTCTCGCCTGCTGTCGTTTATCTGTTTTTCCTCAACATTTTGGACCCCCTTTTCCTGTTAACACTGTATCTTTCAGCACTTCCCATGTTGACTGCTTCCCTTGTCTTGTTGATTACTTCCCCTTATCATTTTGATTGCTTCCCCTTCTCATTTTGATTACTTCCCCTTATCATTTTAATTGCTTCCCCTACTCATTTTCATTGCTTCCCCTTCCCATTTTGATTGCTTCCCCTTCTCATTTTGATTACTTCCTCTACTCATTTTCATTGCTTCCCCTTCCCATTGCTTCCCCTTCCATTGCTTCCCCTTCTCATTTTGATTATTTCCTCTTCTCATTTTGATTGCTTCCCTTTCTAATTTTGATTGCTTCCCCTTTTCATTTTGATTGTTTCCCTTTCTCACTTTGATTTCTTCCCCTGGTGTTTATTGCACATTATCTCTTTCCCTGTACCTCAATATAATTCCTTTTTAGCTGTTTAGGGTCTACGCTATTCTCAACATTATTCTGTTTACTTGCATTTCTCTGGTCTCCATATATTTCACTCTGACTTTTGTTTCGATATCATTATTCCATATGTCGAGACTGACTCAATACCATATCAGCACATATATATGTAGTATATTCACACTTGTACACATAAGCACAGACGTCCACCACTTGTACACACGAGCACAGACGTCCACCACTTGTACACACCAGCACAGACGTCCACCACTTGTACACACGTGCACATATATGTACACAACTTACTTCAGCTGTACACAAGCCTTATCAATAACCTTCTTCATCAATGCTTGACACTTTCGTATCACCTCAACTTCCTGAAACAATACCAGATTCCAGACAAAAACCATCATTAAACATTTACATCTTAACGATAAACTAATATATATATATATATATATATATTACAACCCATAATCATCATCATCAAGTACCATGCCTGCTGGCGTAGATGATCACGTCTCTCCACAACATCCCATCTCGACAGTTATCATTTCTGTTATTGACCTTCTGTCAAACCATCATCTTAATGGACCTAATAACTATAAACGAAAGGCAACTAAAACAAGTAAATATAAATACCTAGGAAGTCTAGTGACCGGCGACAATTTAATCAGTTTTGTTGTAATAGGAAAAATACAGATACACAATTTATTCCCGAGCTGTGATCGCAGCCCTATGCTATAGCGATGAGAACACCTGCACGAAAGACATCGTCCACGGTAGCTAATTTTTTTAGTTTGCTAAGTGGCAATGTTCCCAAGCGTTTGGCCCCTCGTGGCAAGGCGCAGTGCCAAGGAGTACGGGTTCGATCCTACTTAGGACCATATATTGTTTTTTCTTTATTTTTTTTCCTGTTGTTGATTATTTGTCATTTTTCCCGAGTGCTGTAAACATACCTCTTCCTGTGAAATGATTCGCCGATTATCACCTCGGAAGTTTCCCTCTATAATAATATTTATTTATTATAGTATATATTATTTATATTTTATATTGTCGCCATTCTCTTAAGCAGTCTGGTATCTTTTTCTCTTCTTCTCACTATTCGTCCATCAATTTTGCCTTTTGTTACAATATATTCCAGCTGTTCTCTTCTCATTACATGGCCAATAAAATGATGATTGTTTCTTCCTAATATTGGATATTAGCTCTCTTTTTGCTTTGGCCTCTTTCAGAACGTTTTCATTACTCTTCTTAGCTGTCCATAGTATTCTCAATATTTTTCTGTAAAACCATATTTCTACAGCCTCCAGTGATTTTCTTGTCTGTTGTCATATTGTCCATGATTCACATCCATATGTTAAGACTGGCTGTACATAACATTTAAGAACTCTTTTTCTTGTTTCTATTGTCAAAAATGGATTGCACGGTAACTTCCTCATATTTTGGAAAGCTGTTTTTGCCTGAGCCATTCTGCATCTCACCCCTGTTGTACATCTACCATCCGAGGTTAACATTGTTCCCAGATATTTAAAATTAATTTACCTGTTTTAATCTTTTTCCACCTTTCTTTATTGTGCATTGTGGTGATGCCTTTTTCTTTTCTTGTTATCATTACTTCTGCCCTTTTTGCTGTTAAGACTGAGTTCTTTTTCTTTGCTTTCCTTCACTACCATGTCTGACATTTCAAACTTTGCACGAAATAGTTTGTGCAAATACACAGACCAGGCTTAAAATGCAAAATTGAAATCGATGAAGACTGCCACCACTACCAGGCATGTAACAAAGGTTGCTGACGTATCGGTCTCATAGTCTGAGAGTCTCAGACAGTCTGACTTTCATTCTATTACCAACCGTTCGACTCTAACCTTAACAAGTGACCTCTCCACGTCATCATTGACTAGGTCTATGCCCTGTCTCTTCTCGCGATTTATCAGGCACTCCTCCGAGATGTGCAGAGGGTTGGCCGTGTCCGCCAGAGCCTTCTCGCAGATTCGTTTGCATTCCTGAAAAAGAAATCATGTACATTTTTCTCAAGTACATGTTATTGTTGAACACGTTAGACCATATGTCTGTAAACACTTATCTTATATCTGACAAAATAATGAATTGAAGCTAACTACGTCACACGTCTTTAAAGTATTCGTCACTTTTGAAATGTTCACACACCTCTCAAGAAAGACTCTCACCTACATATTTCACAAGACTCTCACCTACATATTTCACAATACTCTCACCTACATATTACACAATACTCTCACTTACATATTTCACAAAACTCTCACTTACATATTTCACAAGACTCTCACCTACATATTTCACAAGACTCTCACCTACATATTTTACAAGACTCTCACCTACATATTACACAATACTCTCACCTACATATTACACAATACTCTCACCTACATATTTCACAAGACTCTCACCTACATATTTAACAAGACTCCCACCTACATATTACACAATACTCTCACCTACATATTTCACAAAATATTCAATTTCTCCACCTCCATCACTCACTTTCAAGCTCTCCACCTCCATCACTCACCATCAAGTTCTCCACCTCCATCACTCACCCTCAATTTCTCCACCTCCATCACTCACTTTCAAGCTCTCCACCTCCACAACTGACCCTCAATTTCTCCACCTCCATCACTCACTTTCAAGCTCTCCACCTCCATCACTCACCTTAAATTTCTCCACCTTCACAACTCACCTTCAATTTCTCCACCTCTATCACTTACCCTTAATTTCTCCACCTGCACCACTCACCATCAAGTTCTCCACCTGCACCACTCACCATCAAGTTCTCCACCTCCACCACTCACCATCAACATCTCCACCTCCACCACTCACCTCAAAGTTCCCCACCACTCACCATCAAGTTCTCCACCTTCATCACTCACCTTCAAGTTCTCCACCTGCACCACTCACCATCAAGTTCTCCACCTGCACAACTCACCATCAACATCTCCACCTCCACCACTCACCTCAAAGTTCCCCACCACTCACCTTCAAGTTCTCCCTCACTCACCTTCAAGTTCTCCACCTCCACCACTCACCATCAAGTTCTCCACCTCCACCACTCACCTTCAAGTTCTCCACAACTCACCTTCAACTTCTCCACCTTCACCACTCACCTTCAATTTCTCTTCCTTCTCCATTCACCTTCAAGTTCTCCACCTCCATCATTCACCCTCAAATTCTCCACCTCCACCATTCACCTTCAAGTTCTCTACCTCCACAACTCACCCTCAATTTCTCCACCTTTCAGCACTCACCTTTAATTTCTTTTCCTTCGCCATTCACCTTCAAGTTCTCCACCTCCATCACTCACCCTCAATTTCTCCACCTCAACACTCACCTTCAAGTTCTCCACCATTCACCTTCACGTTCTCCACCTCCACATTCACCCTCAATTTCTCCACTTCCACCACTCACCTTCAAATTCTCCACCTCTCACCATCAATTTCTTCACCTCCATCACTCACCTTCAAATTCTCCACCTCTCACCATCAATTTCTTCACTTCCATCACTCACCTTCAAATTCTCCACAACTCATCCTCCAATTCTCCACCTCCATCACTCACCCTCAATTTCTCCACTTCCACCACTCACCTTCAAGTACTCCACCACTCACCTTCAAGTTCTCCACCACTCACCTTCAAGTTCTCCACCACTCACCTTCAAGTTCTCCACCTCCACCACTCACCTTCAAGTTCTCCACCTCCACCACTCACCTTCAAGTTCTCCACCACTCACCTTCAAGTTCTCCACCACTCACCTTCAAGTTCTCCACCACTCACCTTCAAGTTCTCCACCACTCACCTTCAAGTTCTCCACCACTCACCTTCAAGTTCTCCACCACTCACCTTCAAGTTCTCCACCTCCACCACTCACCTTCAAGTTCTCCACCACTCACCTTCAAGTTCTCCACCATTCATCTTCAAGTTCTCCACCACTCACCTTCAAGTTCTCCACCACTCACCTTCAAGTTCTCCACCACTCACCTTCAAGTTCCCCACCTCTCACCTTCAAGTTCTCCACTACTCACCTTCAAGTTCTCCACCAATCACCTTTAAGTTCTCCACCACCACCACTCACCTTCAAGTTCCCCACCACTCACCTTCAAGTTCTCCACCACTCACCTTCAAGTTCTCCACCACTCACCTTCAAGTTCCCCACCTCTCACCTTCAAGTTCTCCACCAATCACCTTTAAGTTCTCCACCACCACCACTCACCTTCAAGTTCCCCACCACTCACCTTCAAGTTCTCCACCACTCACCTTCAAGTTCTCCACCACTCACCGTCAAGTTCTCCACCACTCACCTTTAAGTTCACCACCACTCACCGTCAAGTTCTCCACCACTCACCTTCAAGTTCTCCACCTCCGTTGCCATGGCATTGATCTCGTTATTCAACTCGTTCTTCCAGAAGCTGATGTCATAAACTCGCTCGCCTGAAGGTCAGAACAAGACGAGAATTAGCGAGGGAACATTAATCTCAACAGCTGTGTGATTACAACGATCCATCTCAAACAATTAGGAGAATAGTTCTGCATCAGAATTTGAATGTGACACTACCATCATCATTAGTTCTAGATCTTGTCAACTGAACCATCATCCTCGTACTAAACCTGGTTCTGTCCCACCCACATTTCTTTTCTTCCCTCCACGCAGCCGAGCGATCCAGAGGTCTGACAGGGCCAGAACAGTTCGGTGCGTCACAGGAGTTGTCAGAGCAATGTTGACATCAACACAGAGCTGCCTTCGGGTCTCCATCTCTGGACTTTTCCTGAGGGTTAATCCCGAAATGTATACAAGAAGCGAGTAAACATAAACGATATAAGGAGACAGAACGAAAGTATCCCGTTGTACAACGAGCGTGGCGTATTTGAATTGTAATGTTAGGGCCTACATTTGTATAATCATCGACACTTTTTGGGTAATATGGTCAACACTGAGTCTTGTTGTTGCTCTTCTTCTTCTTCGTCTTATTCCTCTTATTTTCTTGAACTTGTTCTTCTTGTTCTTGTTCTTCTTCTTCTCCTTCGCCCTTTTAACTCTACATAGGATAGGTCTTCAACAAACACTTTCCAAGCCATTCTGTTTCTTGCCATTCTTTTAAAATCATTCCATGCCTTCCCCGTCATCTTCATCTATGCCATTAGTCTTCTCCAAGAATATTTTCGTCTTCCTCTTTGTCTCTTTCCCTGGGGATTCCAAAAAAGGGTCTGTCTTGCATTACTCTCATTTGGCTTCCCCAGTGTGTGTGTGTCCATTAATTGTCTTCGTTGTATCTTTTTGTCACACTGTCACACTGGTGTTTGACTTGTACAAAAGTAAAGTAAAGTACCCCCGTCACGCCAAGTGACGTATAGGGAATATGGTGTTAGTGACCCTATATTTTACAGACCTTCAGCACATGATTTTTGGGGTAATGTGGTTGGTATTACGCCCGTGTTGTTTTACTTTCCCAGAAAAAAAATCCGGTACCCATTTTAAGGCTAGGTGAACCCGGAAGCCGTCGGTTGGGATCGAACCCTACCCTTGTCCTTTGTAGTCTAGTTCACTAACCACTGAGCTATCGTGGCTCCCAGGTGTTTGACTAGTACATTTCCATAATTCTTCGTTAGTTAATTTGCCCTGACATGTTCATGCTTTTATTATGCGCAAGCATCTTTTAATGAAGGTCTGTCTTTATTTATTAAACAAAAATAAACGTTTCAAAAATTTCTTAATGAAAAAAAAAAAATGAAATCAATAAAGGCGCCACTTAAACAAAATAACTTGAGAACCGCTTACCAAGACGTTTAGTGACGTCATTTTGTCTATTGCGAGTGCGGGCGTCCGTTTCTTTGACTGCTCGCCAGGTATCAGCACGGAGACGTTCGGAGAAGCTGCGTTCTGTATCGGACATGTTATAGTTACAGCTGTTGGACAGGAACCAGTCGTTTGGCTGATATCTGGAGTACAGGGTGCGCCTGAAAGTGTTGATGTCAATATAGAGCTTGTTAGATGTCTATATAGAGCTTGTCAGATGTCTATATAGAGCATGTCTATATAGAGCTTGTCAGATGTCTATATAGTGTTTGTCTATATAGAGCTATTTAGATGTCTATATAGAGCTTGTCTATATAGAGCTTGTTAGATGTCTATATAGAGCATGTTAGATGTCTATATAGAGCTTGTAAGAATGTCTATATAGAGCTTGTCTATATAGAGCTATCAAATGTCTAAATAGAGCTTGTAAAAATGTCTATATAGAGCTTGTCTATATAGAGCTTGTCAAATGTCTATATAGAGCTTGTCATATGTCTATATAGAGCTTGTTAGATGTCTATATAGAGCTTGTTAGATGTCTATATAGAGCTTGTTAGATGTCTATATAGAGCTTATCTATATAGAGCTTGTCAAATGTCTATATAGAGCTTGTCAGATGTCTATATAGAGCTTGTTAGATGTCTATATAGAACTTGTAAGATATATATATATATATATATATATATATATATATATATATATATATATATATATATATATATATAAATCTATATATAAGCTATTAGCCATTTATATAAAGATTGATTGATATCTGTAGGTATCTATATAGAGATCGGTCATCATAAGGTCTCGTGTGTCTACAACCTGACTGAAAGAGTCTCTATCTCTAGCCAGATCTCCCACTCCTCTGTTGCCATGTTCAAGGTCTCTATTTGGAGTATTGAAACCACCTTCTTGGTCTGTCCTTGATGCGTCGCCAAGGAACCATGCTTTCCATTATTGTTCTTTTCAGCCTGCTGTGTCTTTTGACGCGGTCATGATAATTTAGTAGAAGGTTGTTTATAAGCCAGTTCTTTTTAATGTTTTGATTCTTGTAATATTTCTTCGTTGCTCTTTTTCACTATCCAAGGTCTCTTGTGGAATATTCTGAAACATTTTGTTTCGGTTAAATAGAGAATGTCCTATTTTTATAAAGAGGTTGATTCACATACACACACGCACACACACATACACACACACAGACACACCCACACGGACACACACACACAGACACACACAAACACACATAGACACACACACGCACACAGACACAACACGACACAATACGGCACGGCACGACACGACACACACACGACACAGACACAACACGACACAATACGGCACGGCACGACACGACACACACACGACACAGACACAACACGACACAATACGGCACGGCACGACACGACACACACACGACACAGACACAACACGACACAATACGGCACGGCACGACACGACACACACACGACACAGACACAACACGACACACACACGACACAGACACGACACACACACGACACAGACACAACACGACACAATACGGCACGGCACGACACGACACACACACGACACAGACACAACACGACACACACACGACACAGACACAGACACGACACACACACGACACAGACACAACACGACACAATACGGCACGGCACGACACGACACACACACGACACAGACACAACACGACACAATACGGCACGGCACGACACGACACACACACGACACAGACACAACACGACACAATACGGCACGGCACGACACACACACGACACAGACACAACACGACACACACACGACACAGACACGACACACACACGACACAGACATAACACGACACAATACGGCACGGCACGACACACACACGACACAGACACAACACGACACAATACGGCACGACACGACACACACACGACACAGACACAACACGACACAATACGGCACGGCACGACACGACACACACACGACACAGACACAACACGAAACAATACGGCACGGCACGACACGACACACACACGACACAGACACAACACGACACACACACGACACAGACACGACACACACACGACACAGACACAGACACGACACAATACGGCACGGCACGACACGACACACACACGACACACACACATATATATGTATATAATGTTATACATTTATAGAGATTACGATATCTATGTAGAGGCTTTTGGAAATCTCTATTGAGATTGTCTACAGAATTAAACATCCTATATAGAGGTAGTTGAGGGAGGGTGCAAAATAAAAACAGACAGACAGACAGGCAAGCAGGCAGGCTGGCAGGCAGGCACACAGATAGATAGATAGATAGATAGATAGATAGATAGATAGATAGATTAGATAGATAGATAGATAGATAGATAGATAGATAGATAGATAGATAGATAGATAGATAGATAGATAGATAGATAGATAGATAGATAGATAGATAGATAGATAGATAGATAGATAGATAGATAGATAGATAGATAGATAGATAGAGAAAAAAAACCAAAAAGATGATGTGAAGGAAAGACGTCGAAGCTACTACACAATTATGATTAACTAATCCAGAGACGTAACGGAAGAAAAGAGAAATGGATGATTTAATGAATGGATGGATGGACAGATGAGTTTAATATAGCTCACGTGGCAGGGTTGTAGTAAGTCTTAGCGTGACCCAGGTCCATGGATTTGCCGTGCATGCCCAGGTGGCGTGACACTGTTTTGTCTGTTACGTAAGGCAGCATCTTGGCCATCTCTGAGATGACTGGCGTGTCGCAGCGGGTCCGAACCAAAGCTGGACTGTCATAGTAGGCCAAGCTGTCAATGGGGGAAACATCAAGTGGTTAGATTGGTTGATTAAGTCTTTATTGCGTCATACTTCTGACATCTCCTCTAGGATATCTGACAATGAGTTTTGTTGTAGCCTGCGCCATCATCAATATAGATTTTTTTTTTTTAAACCCTTGTCAACTATTGCAGTTCTCTTCAACCAGGGCACTACCACCCCCTAGTGGGGGATTTTGACTTTTAGGTGGGGCGGTAGCAGAATAGTGACATATTTTATTAATGATATAAAAAATATACACTTGGTGGATGTTCAAGGATCTTTATTCTCTCTCTAATTTTCTAAAACATTCTGAGTGCGGATTAAAGGAAATGTAGATTTATTTAGCAGTAGAGACAATTATTGCAACCAGCGATTTCATCTACAATTTGAAAGAGAAGATGGACAATGTCAAATATGTGCTGAGAAGAGACAAGGGGATTCTAAAACATGTGCTTCTATGGGAAACTTCAGGATACAGAAAAAGAGGAAGACACAGAGAGACACTGAAAAGAACACTGATAAGAGAAGCAAAGTTGGCAGGCGTGGATTGATTAGGTACGATCGAAGATCGAGCACAGAATGGAGATGGATGTCGAAACACACAACGAGCCCTATGTGACGTCACAGGGCTCTGGAAGTATCAAGATTGATCAAGACAATTTATTCATGAAAAAGTTACACAAGTGAGCGCTGGATATAACACGTTTGAAGAGCACTGATCTATAGCATGCCCGTTACCGCTAAAGTTATCATCTATTTAAGGAGCCGTGATAGCTCAGTGGTTAGTCAACTGGACTACTAAGGACAAGATGTCAGGTTCGATCCCAACCAACGACTTCCGGGTTCACCCAGCATTAAATGGGTACCGATTTTTGGCTACCATGGAGTGTCATTTATTCAATAGGTGCTATCTGTACATCGAAGGTTGGCTACCATGGAGTGTCATTTATTCAATAGGTGCTATCTGTACATCGAAGGTTGGCTACCATGGAGTGTCATTTATTCAATAGGTGCTGTCTCCACATCGAAGGTTGGCTACAATGGAGCGCCATTTATTCAATAGGTGCTATCTGTACATCGAAGGTTGGCTACCATGGAGTGTCATTTATTCAATAGGTGCTATCTGTACATCGAAGGTTGGCTACCATGGAGTGTCATTTATTCAATAGGTGCTATCTGTACATCGAAGGTTGGCTACAATGGAGCGCCATTTATTCAATAGGTGCTATCTGTACATCGAAGGTTGGCTACCATGGAGTGTCATTTATTCAATAGGTGCTGTCTCCACATCGAAGGTTGGCTACAATGGAGCGCCATTTATTCAAAAGGTGCTGTCTCCACATCGAAGGTTGGCTACAATGGAGCGCCATTTATTCAATAGGTGCTATCTGTACATCGAAGGTTGGCTACCATGGAGTGTCATTTATTCAATAGGTGCTATCTGTACATCGAAGGTTGGCTACCATGGAGTGTCATTTATTCAATAGGTGCTATCTGCACATCGAAGGTTGGCTACCATGGAGTGTCATTTATTCAAAAGGTGCTGTCTCCACATCGAAGGTTGGCTACCATGGAGCGCCATTTATTCAATAGGTGCTATCTGTACATCGAAGGTTGGCTACCATGGAGTGTCATTTATTCAATAGGTGCTATCTGTACATCGAAGGTTGGCTACCATGGAGTGTCATTTATTCAAAAGGTGCTGTCTCCACATCGAAGGTTGGCTACCATGGAGCGCCATTTATTCAAAAGGTGCTGTCTCCACATCGAAGGTTGGCTACCATGGAGCGCCATTTTTGTGTCTCTTGTCTTGATGCTGCTTGTTGTCATAGGTCACATGTCCATATGTGAATATTTCCAGTTCATTTTAACGTCAGAATGCTTCTATTTTGTACATTCCCTTCCTAAATGAACTTTTGTTGTGTCTATTCATATGTCCCAGAAATTTTGTCTTGTTCGAATCGTGTTAAATAGTGCAGTTTTCATTTTCAGCTGAATCAGAACTTCCTTGTTTGTCTTTTTTTTCCCTTCCATCATTCTGTCCTCATCTTCCTCCTCTTAGATCCACATTTCAAAGGTTTCAATTTTCTGCTCATTTACTTCTTTAATGTCCATGTCTCTGCACCATACAGGAATGTTGAGTATATATAACATTTTACTTTTTATAGTTTTAGTTCTAAAGTTATTTCTTTTCATATGGTTATATTTGTAAGTGTGTGGACGGGTGGTATTTCACTTGTCTACTTTTAGTCAAATCTGTCATTTCTGCTTCTCTTGTTGGGCTCAGATAGCTAAAGGACCTCTAAAAAATTGTGCTCGATACATAATATTGATTGAATGATTGGGTGGATTTGAAGCATGCACGTCCAGGAAGATAGACAGATTATCGGATCGCATGTTTTGTCTGCTTTGTTTGTTGATGAGAGCTCAAAGACTACTGGTCTGTCTTCAGTACAGATGTTATCTAAGTTCAGGGAGATAAGCACAACAATAAAACATCAAATATCAAAACTCTGCGGGGCCGGGTATAGAGCTAGAGGGAATAGTCTAACATGAACATACAATGGTAGCCAAAATAACAGAGACACGAGACAAACTGCAACGTTTCGGCAAAAACAAAAATTAAAAAAAAAATTTACAAAGATTAATCATCATTATCATCAATTACCAAGCCTGCTGACCTATTGAATAATGGCCGTAATTTTGATACAATTATGGTGACGTGTTACTAAAGTGACAAAATAATGACTGTAATTTTGATACAATTATGGTGACGTGTTACTAAAGTGACAAAATAATGGCTGTAATTTTGATACAATTATGGTGACGTGTTACTAAACTGACAAAATAATAGCTGTAATTTTGATACAATTATGGTGACGTGTTACTAAAGTGACAAAATAATAGCTGTAATTTTGATACAATTATGGTGACGTGTTACTAAAATAACAAAATAATGGTTGTAATTTTGATACAATTATGGTGACGTGTTACTAAAGTGACAAAATAATGGCTGTAATTTTGATACAATTATGGTGACGTGTTACTAAACTAACAAAATAATTGCTGTAATTTTGATACATTTATGGTGACGTGTTACTAAACTGACAAAATAATGGTTGTAATTTTGATACAATTATGGTGATGTGTTACTAAAGTGACAAAATAATGGCTGTAATTTGGATACAATTATGGTGACGTGTTACTAAACTGACAAAATAATGGTTGTAATTTTGATACAATTATGGTGATGTGTTACTAAAGTGACAAAATAATGGCTGTAATTTGGATACAATTATTGTGACGTGTTACTAAACTGACAAAATAATGGCTGTAATTTTGGTACAATTATTGTGACGTGTTACTTGCATTGATACAATTGCTATGATTTTGATACAGTCCTGATGATATCTTCTTGTTATCATAACACTCTGTGTCTTACTTGCATTGATACAATTGCTATGATTTTGATACAATCCTGATGATATCTTCTTGTTATCATAACACTCTGTGTCTTACTTGCATTGATACAATTGCTATGATTTTGATACAGTCCTGATGATATCTTCTTGTTATCATAACACTCTGTGTCTTACTTGCATTTTGATGGCATCTGTCTCTCCATCGCAGAAGGACATTTTCGTTGACATTTAATCTCACAGGACATATCTTGAACTTATTCTGAGACCAGGACCAGGACTTATAGTCAAACAAGTGATATCAACGAGACGTGAGTGAAGCGATGCTAAGTTGGTCCTATTGAGAGAAATATCTGGTCTGTGTTGAGGCTCAGCTGCAAGTGGATTGATGCTGTATCCACAAGTCGTCAGATGGCGAGCTAGGAACTCTTCGAGAAAGAGTCTAGTCGGACGTTCGTTTTCAGCTCCTGTGTAATGTGGTGCAGACATTATTGCTGCGCGTTTGACATTTTTCAAGAGAAGTGCCTAAGAAGAATACTCTGTGTATTGGGGGCCTCGGTAGCCGAGCTGGGAAAACCACCCGACTGGACTACCGACGTTCGGATAACCCGTGTACGATTCCCGCTGGAGCAGTGTGAGTTGTACTCGTGGTTGGAAAAAAAAATACCCCCACGGTCGACCCAGCGTTGGCAGAAATGGGTACTAGGGTATTACCCAGGGAAGGTGAGGAATGTCGCCTCGCATCGTGAGTTTCGATGCTTGAAGCGACACTATCCAGAAGTCTCCGAACATTTCTGGATAGGCGGCCGAGCACATATGGGTGGAAACTCGCGTGCTAAGACGCCGGTTCGAGTCTCGTACTTTACCTTTAACCTTTACTCTGTGTACAATGTGGGATAATTCAAGACTAATATAGAGATAAGAGAAATGGCCACGCAACCAACGATCTCATCTACAATTAGGAAGAGAAGATGGACATATGTTGGACAATGGTTGAGAAGTGACAACTAGGGAATCCCAAAACAGACTCTTCAATGGGAAACATCAGGATACAGAAATAGAGGGAGTCCTAGAAAGACACTGAATAGAACACTTATAAGAACGCTTATAAGAGAAGAAAAGTTGGCAGGCATAGACTCATTAGACAGGATCGAACATCTCGCTGAGAATAAAGATGGGTGGTGAAAAACGTCACGAGCCCTGTTTGACGTCACGCGACGATGGGAGGATCACGATCAAGATTATGATTTGATATTTCTAATCAAGTCTTTGTAATAAGTGGTCATATGTTGGTCATATGTTGGTCATATGTTGGTCATATGTTGGTCATATGTTGGTCATATGTTGGTCACATGTTGGTCATATGTTGGCCATATGTTGGTCATATGTTGGTCATATGTTGGCCATATGTTGATCATATGTTGATCATATGTTGGTCATATGTTGATCATATGTTGGTCATATGTTGGTCATATGTTGGTCATATTTTGGTCATATGTTGGTCATATGTTGTCATATGTTGATCATATGTTGGTCATATGTTGGTCATATGTTGGTCATATGTTGGTCATATGTTGGTCATATGTTGGTCATATGTTGGTCATATGTTGGTCATATGTTGGTCATATGTTGTCATACGTGGTCATATGTTGGTCATATGTTGGTCATATGTTGGTCATATGTTGGTCATATGTTAGTCATATGTTGGTCATATGTTGGTCATATGTTGGTCATATGTTGGTCATATGTTGGTCATATGTTAGTCATATGTTGGTCATATGTTGGTCATATGTTGGTCATATGTTGGTCATTTGTTGGCCATATGTTGGTCATATGTTGGTCATATGTTGGTCATATGTTGGTCATATGTTAGTCATATGTTGGTCATATGTTGGGTATATGTTGGTCATATGTTGGTCATATGTTGGTCATATGTTGGTCATATGTTGGTCATATGTTAGTCATATGTTGGTCATATGTGGGTATATGTTGGTCATATGTTGGTCATATGTTGGTCATATGTTGGTCATAAGTTGGTCATATGTTGGTCATATGTTGGACATATGTTGATCATATGTTGATCATATGTTGGTCATTAGTTGGTCATATTTTGGTCAAATGTTGGTCATATGTTGGTCATATGGTGATCTTATGTTGGTCATATGTTGATCATATGTTGGTCATAGGTTGGTCATATGATGAAAAGCGACAACAGAAGAAGGTGGTCATATTCAAAAGAAACCCTCATATGTGAACGAGGGGGTAAAGGAAAATATAGGCAGACCTTGAGAAACACTTAAAAGAACAATAAGGCGAGAGGCAACAATAGTAGAGATCAGCTCTATCACAGAGTTTGAGCGACTCGGTCACAACAGAGTCGTGTGGCGAGATACAGTGCGGGTCCTGTGCAAGGTCTGACACATGATAACAAGAATGGTTCAGGCACAAGTGACTAGAATGTCGGTCCTATATGTTGTCTTCGGTTCGAAAGTACAGTCGCTAGATCGGTTTGACATGTAGTAATATAAACAGAGACTGCAGTGAAATGCAGGACAATGACTAAACAATAGAATGTGTCAGCTTTGCTGAAGTCAAGATTGAAGTGAACACGCCTGCACAGACACACTAGTCACAGTCACTAATGGTATACGGCTGGTCACATTAATTAACAAATGTGTGGATGGAAACAGAGACCTCAACACAGTTTGGACCACGTGTGAGTTGTTATGGAGCTATTCCTTCCTTCCTTCCTTCCTTCCTTCCTTCCTTCCTTCCTTCCTTCCTTCCTTCCTTCCTTCCTTCCTTCCTTCCTTCCTTCCTTCCTTCCTTCCTTCCTTCCTTCCTCCTTCCTTCCTTCCTTTCCTTCCTTCCTTCCTTCCTTCCTTCCTTCCTTCCTTCCTTCCTTCCTTCCTTCCTTCCTTCCTTCCTTCCTTCCTTCCTTCCTTCCTTCCTTCCTTCCTTCCTTCCTTCCTTCCTTCCTTCCCTTCCTCCCTCCCTCCCTCCCTCCCTTCCTTCCTTCCTTCCTTCCTTCCCTTCCTCCTTCCTTCCTTCCTTCCTTCCTTCCTTCCTTCCTTCCTTCCTTCCATCCTTCCTTCCTTCCTTCCTTCCCTCCCTTTCTTCTTTTATTCCCTTACTATTTCTCCAGTGATCTGGTTTTAATTTACTCGGGTCTCAAATGTCCATGTTTCTGCACCATACAAGAATGTTTGTTTCCCAGAGTCCAGGAAAGATAAGATCACGTATTGGATGTGGCACATTCCCACCGTCTGTTTCGGATTTGGAACTCGGGAACCTTCCTGCCTGAGACCGCCCACATCTAGAAAACATAGTACCTCAAGTTTATATGAAAACACAAAATAACAATAGCCTGACAATTGTAAACCTCATGTTATTCTCAGCCACCTACAGACATATTGTGGCAGAAATTTAATGAAATCATCATCATCATGTACCGGGCCTGCTAGCGTAGGTGGTATGTCTCTCCTGAACTTCCGATCTCGAAAGTTATTTATCATTTCTGTTGTTGACCTTCTGCCAAGCCATTCTCTTAAGCTGTCTGGTATCTTTTCTCTTTGCTTCCCTCTATCTCTATATCCCTCACTTTTCTCAGTTGTCACAGTATATTCCAGTTGTTCTCTTCTCATTACATGGCCAAAAAAATGATGATCGTTTCTTCCTAATATTGGAAATTAGCTTTTCTTTGCTTTAGCTTTTTCCAGAACGTTTTCATTACTCTTTCTAACTGTCCATGGTATTCTCAACATCCTGCTGTAAAACCACATTTCTACAGTCTCTAGTGATTTCTTGTCTGTTGTCCTATTGTTCATGATTCACATATATATGTTAAGACTAGTTCTATATAACATTTAACGAAATCACGCAATTAATTCCCCCAATTAAAAATAATTAATTATACCTCTAAGCAAAATACACAAAACAAAAATCTGTTTGATTCATTCTTGCATCTACAAATTCTTATGACCACTTTTGCCTACCGTGAGAGATAATTAAAATGCCCACAATCTGGTCTTCGGTTTAAAATAAAATTGTTGAGGGTTATTTTCGCATGATTTGAATCACAGACCACATTAATTATATATTGTGGTTGCTCTCAGTGAATTGTTATTTGGGGCCGGTGTATAGTACTTCAGGGCTATGTTTTGTGTGAAATTTCATCTCCAGATCTGCCATCAACCTCCAGAATCCATTTCTCCGCCTTCTCTCGTCTGGGCACTTTACGTCCAGGAACCATTATAGCAGAGAACTTTAAGCGTATGCCGTTGACAACGTCATCATTTCAAGTGCACGAACTAACCGGCCCTTTTACTCGCGTCAGTTTCAACTCAAACCTCACACCCCCCTGGGTGTTTGCGCGTGCTAAATGAGAAGTCGTGGAGAAATATGATTGCTCGGATCTCGTGCTTCTGTCACTCTGGATAGAGAGAAAGAGAGAGGGAAAGAGAGAGGGAAAGAGAGAGAGAGAGAGAGAGAGAGAGAGAGAGAGAGAGAGAGAGAAAGAGAGAGAGAGAGCACAATTTATGCTTCCACTATGAGAAGAGAAATATCTGAATAATAACGAAAATAAGAAGGGGAAAAGCTGAGATTATTATATTGTAGAGCTGATAGTATTCGGTACTCATGGTCTCCCACTTTTGTGTTGTGAGTACTGCTCAGCCTGTAGGCTGATCTTGTAGCTGTTAGTTGATTTGTTCACGTCAGAAATATAATGACCACGACGTGTTTCATTCTTTAATGTCACAGCTGATTTGTTCACGTCAGAAATATAATGACCACGACGTGTTTCATTCTTTAATGTCACAGCTGATTTGTTCACGTCAGAAATATAATGACCACGACGTGTTTCATTCTTTAATGTCACAGCTGATTTGTTCACGTCAGAAATATAATGACCACGACGTGTTTCATTCTTTAATGCCACAGCTGATTTGTTCACGTCAGAAATATAATGACCACGACGTGTTTCATTCTTTAATGTCACACTCGCGCTGACTAGATAAAGTTACAATTTTAATGATAACATTTTTGGCTAAATCTGGAATATTTTGCGAAGAAACTGGCAAATTTGACAAACTCTGCCAAACCTATATTCTCATCAACGATAACAAACTAAAATATCACGAACATGAACTGAGAGAACACCATTTTTATTAATTTTTTTTTGTTTGCCTTGGGACCAGAGATTTGAACCACTTCTAAAAGAAATACATTTTTTTTAGAGGAGGGGGAAGGGGACTGGGTAGTCTAGAAGTACGACTTCCGTTTCATGACAGGAAGGGGTCTGGGTAATCTAGAAGTACGACTTCAGTTTCATGACAGGAAGATGGCTGGGTAGTCTAGAAGTATGACTTCCGTTTCATAACAGCAAGGGGTCTGGGTAGTCTAGAAGTATGACTTCCGCTTCATAACAGCAAGGGGTCTGGGTAGTCTAGAAGTATGACTTCCGCTTCATAACAGCAAGGGGTCTGGGTAGTCTAGAAGTACGACTTCCGTTTCATGACAGGAAAGGGTCTGCGTAGTCTAGAAGTACGACTTCCGTTTCATGACAGGAAGGGGACTGGGTAGTCTAGAAGTACGACTTCCATTTCATGACAGGAAGGGGTCTGGGTAGTCTAGAAGTATGACTTCCATTTCATGACAGGAAGATGGCTGGGTAGTCTAGAAGTATGACTTCCATTTCATGACAGGAAGATGGCTGGGTAGTCTAGAAGTACGACTTCCGTTTCATGACATGGAAGGGGTCTGGGTAGTCTGGAAGTACGACTTCCGTTTCATGACATGGAAGGGGTCTGGGTAGTCTAGAAGTACGACTTCCGTTCCATGACAGGAAGGGGGCTGGGTAATCTAGAAGTACGACTTCCGTTTCATGACAGGAAGGGGTCTGGGTAGTCTTGAAGTACGACTTCCATTTCATGACAGGAAGATGGCTGGGTAGTCTAGAAGTAAGACTTCCGCTTCATGACAAGAAGGGGTCTGGGTAATCTAGAAGTACGACTTCCGTTTCATGACAGGAAGGGGTCTGCGTAGTCTAGAAGTACGACTTCCGTTTCATGACATGAAGGGGACTGGGTAGTCTAGAAGTACGACTTCCATTTCATGACAGGAAGGGGTCTGGGTAGTCTTGAAGTACGACTTCCGCTTCATGACAGGAAGGGGTCTGGGTAATCTAGAAGTACGACTTCCGTTTCATGACAGGAAGGGGTCTGGGTAGTCTTGAAGTACGACTTCCATTTCATGACAGGAAGGGGTCTGGGTAGTCTTGATGTACGACTTCCGTTTCATGACAGGAAGGGGGCTGGGTAATCTAGAAGTACGACTTCCGTTTCATCACAGGAAGGGGTCTGGGTAGTCTTGAAGTACGACTTCTATTTCATGACAGGAAGATGGCTGGGTAGTCTAGAATTACGACTTCCGTTTCATGACAGGAAGGGAACTAGGTAGTCTAGAAGTCATTATAACTATAATTAGCTATAGCTATAACTAGCTTAAACTGTAACTATAACTATCTATAACTATAACTAGCTTAAACTGTAACTATAACTAGCTATAACTATAATTAGCTATAACTATAACTAGCTATAACTATAATTAGCTATAACTTTAACTATAACTAGCTATAACTATAACTAGCTTAAACTGTAACTATGACTAGCTATAACTATAACTAGTTATAACTATAACTAGCTATAACTATAACTTGCTATAACTAGCTATAACTATATTTATAATTAACTATAACTATAACTAGATTAAACTATAATTAGCTTAAACTGTAACTATAACTGGCTATAACTATAACTAGCTTAAACTATAATTATAACTGGCTATAACTATAACTAGCTTAAACTATAGCTATAACTAGCTATAACTATAACTATAACTGGCTATAACTTTAATTATACTTAGCTATAGCTATAACTATAAATATAACTAACTACAACTATAACTAGCTTAAACTATAACTATAACTAGCTTAAACTATAACTATAACTAGCTATAACTATAACTGTAATTAGTTATAACTGGCTATAACTATAACTTGCTTAAACTATTACTATAACCAGGCTACAAACTGTAGCCCTTTCCTGGTACTGCATGTGTGAGTTCAAAAATGTCTCTTATACCTGGGGGAAAACGTACTTGTTGTTATTATAGATCCAGAAGCCTGTGAGCTGACGACCTTCGACCCAGTGCCATGTAATAGGAGACTCTCTATACAGAGCTTCCCAACAGGAGGCAATCTGATCATCAGAATGTGACACTTGACGTTAACTGTGACAATCAAGTACGCCCTATGTCACTTTACTTCTGGCATTCAGGGTCGCTACACGTTATTTTAATTGTGACAATCAGGTACGCTAAACGTCATATTAATTGTGACAATCAAGTATTCAACACCTCACATTAACAATCAAGTATTCTGCACTTCACATTAACAATCAAGTATTCAACACTTCACATTAACATTCAAGTATTCAACACCTCACATTAATAATCAAGTATTCTGCACTTCACATTAACAATCAAGTATTCAACACCCCACATTAACATTCAAGTATTCAACACCTCACATTAACAATCAAGTATTCTACACTTCACATTAGCAATCAAGTATTTTACACCTCACATTAACAATCAAGTATTCTACACCTTACATTAACAATCAAGTATTCAACACCTCACTATAACAATCATATATTCAACACCTCACATTAACAATCAAGTATTCAACACCTCACATTAACAATCAAGTATTCAACACATCACATTAACAATCATGTATTCAACACCTCACATTAACAATCAAGTATTCAACACCTCACTATAACAATCATATATTCAACACCTCACATTAACAATCAAGTATTCTACATCTTACATTAACAATCAAGTATTCAACACATCACATTAACAATCAAGTATTCAACACCTCACATTAACAATCATATATTCAACACCTCACATTAACAATCAAGTATTCAACACCTCACATTAACAATCAAGTATTCTACATCTTACATTAAGAATCACGTATTCAACACATCACATTAACAATCATGTATTCAACACCTCACATTAACAATCAAATATTCTACACCTCACATTAACAATCAAGTATTCCACATCTCACATTAACAATCAAGTATTTTACACCTCACGTTAACAATCAAATATTCTACACCTCACATTAACAATCAAGTATTCTACACCTCACATTAACAATCAAGTATTCTACACCTCACATTAACAATCAAGTATTCTACACCTTACATTAACAATCAAGTATTCTACACCTCACATTAACAATCAAGTATTCTACACCTCACATTAACAATCATATATTCAACACCTCACATTAACAATCAAGTATTCAACACCTCACATTAACAATCAAGTATTCTACACCTCACATTAACAATCAAGTATTCTACACCTCACATTAACAATCAAGTATTCTACACCTCACATTAACAATCAAGTATTCTACACCTCACATTAACAATCAAGTATTCTACACCTTACATTAACAATCAAGTATTTTACACCTCACATTAACAATCAAGTATTCTACACCTCACATTAACAATCATATATTCAACACCTCACATTAACAATCAAGTATTCTACACCTCACATTAACAATCAAGTATTCTACAACTCACATTAACAATCAAGTATTCTACACCTCACATTAACAATCATATATTCAACACCTCACATTAACAATCAAGTATTCAACACCTCACATTAACAATCAAGTATTCAACACCTCACATTAACAATCAAGTATTCTACACCTCACATTAACAATCAAGTATTCTACACCTCACATTAAATGAGACAATCAAGTACGCTACACATCACTTCACATCACAATAATTGTGACAATTAAGTACACCCCATATCACTTCGTATCACAATAATTGTGACAATTAAGTACACCCCATATCACTTCACATCACAATAATTGTGGCAATCATTGCTGGCTGCTCAAATCTCCATAAAAGACTCCCTTCCCACCAGCTTGAAAACCCCTGGTATTAGAGAGAATTAGAAGCCAACACAATCTGCTTATCTCACACTGACTCTATCATCAAATCCGCTATTTCGCAGAAGAATTATATTCCCAAAACCCGCGGGTTCGTCGAATCCACAGCCGAGTTCTTCATTGTCTCTAAACGGCCAGTACACGAGCTATAGGGAGAGGGCTTTTTTCTCGCTGGTTGTTTGAGTGTGAAATTGTGTCCAGTCGTGAGTGTTTTAGCGGGGAAGTCTATTAAATAGGAGAGTATTTGATTTTCTGGGTCTTCTGTCGTTCCTATGGGTTCGCGTTTGTGATTATGTAGGATACGTTCACATGACTCCCATAGCATAAGTTTTCATATGAATATGTAATTAAACAAAAGGAAAAGTGTGAGTTATATATCATTATTGTGACAGTAGCCTCTGAAGAGGATTAAAAAAAAAACAAAAACATTTGAGGCAGGGCCACGTGTAGTCACCATTATTATGTGTCCTGCCGTGTTGATGCTTTTCTAGTCGAGTTGTCAAATGGAAAAAAAAACCGCGGTTCTATTTTTAAATTAACTGAAGTGTTAGTAAAGTTGAACTTATAATCAACGCTAAACATTTGGTTGTTGTGAAGTAATACTAGTAATGTTGATCATTGTGAAGTAATACTAGTAATATTGATCATTGTGAAGTAATACTAGTAATGTTGATAATTGTGAAGTATTGCTTGTAGAGTTGATTTAAAAGATACTAGAAATGTTGATAATTGTGAAGAACTGCTTGTAGAGTTGATTAAAAATACTAGTAATGTTGATAATTGTGAAGTACTGCTTGTAGAGTTGATTAAAAATACTAGTAATGTTGATAATTGTGAAGTACTGCTTGTAGAGTTGATTAAAAATACTAGTAATGTTGATAATTGTGAAGAACTGCTTGTAGAGTTGATTAAAAAATACTAGTAATGTTGATAATTGTGAAGTACTGCTTGTAGAGTTGATTAAAAAAATACTAGTAATGTTGATAATTTTGAAGTACTGCTTGTAGAGTTGATTTAAAAAATACTAGTAAAGTTGATAATTGTGAAGAACTGCTTGTAGAGTTGATTAAAAATACTAGTAATGTTGATAATTGTGAAGTACTGCTTGTAGAGTTGATTAAAAATACTAGTAATGTTGATAATTTTGAAGTACTGCTTGTAGAGTTGATTAAAAAATACTAGTAATGTTGATAATTGGGAAGTTCTGCTTGTAGAGTTTATTTAAAAAATACTGGTAATGTTGATAATTGTGAAGTACTGCTTGTAGAGTTGATTTTAAAAATACTAGTAATGTTGATAATTGTGAAATTCTGCTAGTAGAGTTGATTTTAAAAATACAAGTAATGTTGATAATTTTGAAGTACTGCTTGTAGAGTTGATTTTAAAAAAATACTAGTAATGTTGATAATTGTGAAGTTCTGCTTGTAGAGTTAATAAAAAAAAATACTAGTAATGTTGATAATTGTGAAGCAACTACAAGTAGAGTTGATTGTTGGGAAGTTAAGTAACATTGGTATAGTTAACATTTATGAAGTAATTTTGTAGAGCCTTTACTTGGTAATTAAACCGAACAGCTTGGTAAACGTTAGTTGAAGGACTATGCTCAGGTTGGAGCTGAAAGCGTTTTTTAAAGGCCTATGCTCCACAGGGAGCTGAAAGTGTTTTTTAAATACCTATGCTTCACAGGGAGTTACAAGTGTTTTTTTAAAGGCCTATGCTCCACAGGGAGTTGAAATGAAGAAGAAGAAGATAGTTGGTAAATAATTTTAATATAAATAGTATCTAATAAATTTAACTGTTTTGATATTTCTAAAGCTGTTTAAGTAAAGCTGATAGTCTTGAAGTGATACTGGTAAAGTTGATAATGGTAATGCTGATTTGTTATGAAAAGAAATGTAAGTAGAATTGATTTTTGTGATATTTTATGCCCAAAAAAGTAAAGAGCCCCGTCACGCCAAGTAGCGTAATGGGAACATGGTGTTAGTAACCATAATTTTCATAGACCTTCGGCACATGATTTTTAAGGTAATGTGGTCGGTATTACGCCCATGCCGCTTTACTTTCCCAGAAAAAAAATCAGTACCCAATTAAAGCTGGGTGAACCCGGAAGCCGTCGATCAGGATGGAACCCGACCTCTTGCTCCTGTAGTCCAGGTTCACTAACCACTGAGCTATGGCGGCTCCCCACGTGCTGTTACATAAGTAGAGGTCATTATCATCATCAAGTACCGGGCCTAGTGGCGTAGGTGATCATGTCTCTCCACAACATTCGATCTCGGCAGCTATTTATCATTTCTGTTGTTGACCTTCTGCCAAGCCATTCTCTTAAACTGTCTGTTATTTTTTCTCTTTGTTTCCCTCTATCTCTTCGTCCCTCAATTTTTCCAGTTGTTACAATATATCCCAGTTATTCTCTTCTCATTACATGGCCAAAAAATGATGATTGTCTCTTCCTAATATTGGAAATTAGCTCTCTTTTTGCTTTGACCTTTCTCAGAAATGGGAACCCCCCTTAACGTTGTTGTCGTTATATCTAATGTTGTGGCGATTCATGATTATACAAAGAAATTACGACGGTGGTTTTCTGTTGCCTTCCGTCGGTTTGTTTACGGTTGGTCCCACTAGCCTTTGACTAAAAAGTCTCACCCACAAGGCAGTGGGGTTGTTTTACGTCGGGGTACCCTCCCTTAGCCTTTTACTCTCCCGAGCTTACCTGCAAGGCAGCAGGGCAGCCACAGGTTGTACTGTTTACTGCATACAGTAGCAGGTAAAATTACCCGACCTGACGCAAGAGGTGATTATAGGGATCTAATATTGTGAGGTAAATATAAAGTTGATGACTGTGAGGTAATATAAATAGAGGTGATGGTTGTGATGTAAATATAAAGTTGATGGTTGTGAGGTAAAAATGAAGTTGATGGTTGTGATGTATATATAGAGTTGATGGTTGTGAGGTAAATATGAAGTTGATGGTTGTGATGTATATATAGAGTTGATGGTTGTGAGGTAAATATGAAGTTGATGGTTGTGATGTATATATAGAGTTGATGGCTGTGATGTATATATAGAGTTGATGGCTGTGATGTATATATAGAGTTGATGGTTGTGATATATATATAGAGTTGATGGCTGTGATGTATATATAGAGTTGATGGCTGTGATGTATATATAGAGTTGATGGCTGTGATGTATATATAGAGTTGATGGCTGTGATGTATATATAGAGTTGATGGTTGTGATGTATATATAGAGTTGATGGTTGTGATGTAAATATAGAGTTGATGGTTGTGAAGTAAATATAGAGTTGATGGTTGTGAGGTAACATAAATGAAGTTGATGGTTGTGATGTAAATATAGAGTTGATGGTTGTGATGTAAATATAGAGTTGATGGTTGTGATGTAAAATATAGAGTTGATGGTTGTGAGGTAACATAAATGAAGTTGATGGTTGTGATGTAAATATAGAGTTGATGGTTGTGATGTAAATATAGAGTTGATGGTTGTGAGGTAAAATAAATGTAGTTGATTGTTGTGATGTAAATATACAGTTGATGGTTGTGATGTAAATATAGAGTTGATTGTTGTGATGTAAAATATAGAGTTGATGGTTGTGATGTAAATATAGAGTTGATGGTTGTGAGGTAACAAAAATGGAGTTGATGGTTGTGATGTAAATATAGAGTTGATGGTTGTGATGTAAATATATAATTGATGGTTGTGAGGTAACATAAATGGAGTTGATGGTTGTGATGTAAATATAGAGTTGATGGTTGTGATGTAAAATATAGAGTTGATGGTTGTGATGTAAATATAGAGTTGATGGTTGTGAGGTAACATAAATAGAGTTGATGGATGTGATGTAAATATAGAGTTGATGGTTGTGAAGTAAATATAGAGTTGATGGTTGTGAGGTAACATAAATAGAGTTGATGGTTGTAATGTAAATATAGAGTTGATGGTTGTGAGGGAACATAAATGTAGTTGATGGTTGTGATGTAAATATAGAGTTGATGGTTGTGATGTAAATATAGAGTTGATGGTTGTGAGGTAACATAAATGGAGTTGATGGTTGTGATGTAAATATAGAGTTGATGGTTGTGATGTAAATATAGAGTTGACGGTTGTGATGTAAATATAGAGTTGATGGTTGTGAAGTAAATATAGAGTTGATAGTTGTGATGTAAATATAGAGTTGATAGTTGTGAGGTAAATATGGAATTGATGGTTGTGAGGTAAATATAGAGTTGATAGTTGTGAGGTAAATATAGAGTTGATAGTTGTGATGTAAATATAGAGTTGATAGTTGTGATGTAATATGGAATTGATGGTTGTGAGGTAAATATAGAGTTGCTAGTTGTGATGTAAATATAGAGTTGATGGTTGTGAGGTAAATACAGAGTTGATGGTTGTGATGTAAATATGGAATTGATGGTTGTGAGGTAAATATAGAGTTAATGATTGTGAGGTAAATATGGAGTTGATTGGTGTGAGGTAAATATAGAGTTGATCGTTGTGAGGTAAATATAGAGTTGATGGTTGTGAGGTAAATATGGAGTTGATGATTGTGAGGTAAAATACAGAGTTGATGGCTGTGAGGTAAATATAGAGTTGATATTTTTGAGGTTACATAAATAGAGGTGATGTTTCTGATGTAAAAATAGAGTTGATGGTTGTGAGGTAAATATAGAGTTGGTGGTTGTGAGATAAATATGGAGTTGATGGTTATGAGGTAAAAATAGAGTTGGTGGTTGTGAGATAAATATGGAGTTGATGGCTGTGAGATAAATATAAAGTTTATGGCTGTGAGGTAAATATAGAGTTGATAGTTGTGAGGTAAAAATAGAGTAGATAGTTGTGAGTTAAATATATAGTGGATGATTATGAGATAAATATGGAATTGATGATTGTGAGGTAAATCTGGAGTTGATGATTGTGAGGTAAATATAGAGTTAACGGTTGTGAGGTATATATAGAGTTGATGGTTGTGAGGTAAATATAGAGTTGATGGTTGTGAGGTAAATGTAGAGTTGATGATTGTGAGGTAAATATAGAGTTGATGGTTGTGATGTAAATATAAAGTTGATGATTGTGAGGTGAATATAGACTTGATGATTGTGATGTAAATATAGAGGTGATGATTGTGAGGTAAATATAGAGTTGATGATTGTGAGGTAAATATATAGTTGATGGTTGTGATGTAAATATAAAGTTGATGATTGTTAGGTGAATATAGAGTTGATGATTGTGATGTAAAAAACAGAGCTGATGATTGTGAGGTAAATATAAAGTTGATGACTGTGAGGTAATATAAATAGAGGTGATGGTTGTGATGTAAATATAAAGTTGATGGTTGTGAGGTAAAAATCAGAGTTGATGGCTGTGAGGTAAATATGAAGTTGATAGTTGTGAGGCAAACGTGGAGTTGATGATTGTGAGGTAAATATAGAGTTGATGATTGTGAGGTAAATATAGAGTTGATGGTTGTGAGGTAAATATAGAGTTGATGGTTGTGATGTATATATAGAGTTAATAGTTGTGAGGTAACATAATTGGAGTTGACGATTGTGATGTAAATATAGAGTTGATGGTTATGAGGTAACATAAATAGAGTTGATATTTCGAGGAATGAGTTTAGTAGAGTAGATATTTGTAAATTTGTTTCAGTGAGAGAGTGAGAGAGAGAGTGAGAGAGTGAGAGAGAGAGAGTAAGGGAGTGTCTGAGAGTGAAAGTGTGAGAGAGCGTGAGAGTTAGTGAAAGAATGTGAGAGTGAGTGATAGAGTGTGAGAGTGAGTGTGAGAGAGAGAGTGATAGAGAGAAAGAGTAAGAGAGTGAGTGAGAGAGTGAGAGTGAGAGAGTGAGAGAGAGAGTGTGTGAAAGTGAGTGAGATGATTCTAGTGATGTAATATTAGTAGAATTGATAATTGTGACGTAATATTTCTCTTATTTTTTCCTTTCAACTCTATAGGTCTTCAACAAACACTTTCCAAGCCGTTCTGTTTCTTGCCAGTTCTTTTAAGATCATCCCATGTCTTCCCCATCATCTTCATCTCAGCTTCCACCTGTCTTCTCCAAGCATGTGACGCCCCTGGTCTCTGTGAACGTCTGTCTAGTTTCTTTGAATGTTCTTATACTCTGTCATATCTAGCTTAACACTTGCTCAACTCAATTATCAATATCCTTAGCAATTCTGTAGACAACTCTTCTCAGGTTTATAAAAAACTCAATGGTTCTGGAAATCACTGAGAGCTTCTAGATCTCCTTCTGACTCTATTACTATTCTAATGGTTCTACTAATCTGCTGATAACTTTTACAATTTCCTAACTATCTACACAACTCTGTCTGTGAGGCGGGTTCCACATTCTAACTTTACATCTTCTTGTAATCTCCTACACGTTTCCAATGAGTAACTGAAAAGTCAGTAGAACGTTTCCGTTTTTGGTGTTTTTGTTGCCAGTTAGGCCCTTCCTATTTCTTGGATATTCTGGGTATCTGGCACGGTCAGTCCTGGTTAACTCCGCTATACAATCTTAGGACACTCATCCCACTTACTGATAGCTTGTCAATCACCTATCATTTCATGAGAAGTCTTGACCAACATCTGTCAATCCCTACTCCCTAAAAACACCTTAAAACAGTCCGTGACCTTTCCTGACTACCCAGATGATGTTGTTGAAATCTTTTGATCTCGTTCACTCTCGCTGAACATCAGTGAAATCTTTGTGACCACCACCGCTGAACATCAGAAGATGTCTTCGGCTCCTGGAACCTTCCGTTCAGTCCTTTACAACAAATCAGCCGGTCTCCCTGAGAAATCTACGTTTCTTACTGCTAGTTACGTCTTCTGTGTTCTTGAAATGATAGCGAGACTTCCGTCTCCCTCCTTCGGCCGTGGTTACTTCCTAGGCTGGTTATCTCCAAATATTTTAGAGTCCGTCTAACGATCTCTTTGTCATAGTGTGCCGACATACGTGGAATCGCTGACATTTGATCGTTAGCCTCTTGCTCTCATCGACTCTTGTTTCTTCTTGTTTCTCATTTTAGACTTTCGAATTGCTCACACTATTACACCGATGTATAGCCTTCTCGGATAGCGGCAATAAACATGAGGCTTCAAGTGTACTCGCGCACGTCAAAGAACCTGTAACAATTACAATGAAAAGTAAAGTAAAAGGTAAAGTACCCCCGTCACACCAAGTGACGTATAGGGAATATGGTGTTAGTGACCATAAATAGTACATACCTTCAGCACATGATTTTTGGGGTAATGTGGTCTGTATTACGCCTGTGCCGCTTTACTTTCCCATAAAAAAATCCGGTACCCATTAATGGCTGGGTGAACCGGAGCCATCGGTTGGGATCGAACCCTACCTCTTGTCCTTTGTAGTCCAGTTCACTAACCACAGAGCTATCGCGGCTCCCCTACAATGAAAAGGGTAGACCACAAATATGTGCCGAAGTCTGGGCAACATTGTTAGCACACACCGTGGATCTCAGGCCGTGCTACGGAGTTCATGCACTTGGGTTAAGATTGTCCTAAGATTTCCTCGAGATTCTTAAGGAAGACAACGTAGCACCTATGGGTTTGCCCGGTGTGCGGTGATGATGATCTTAACACCAAACAAACCACGTCAGTTACGTCTTCTATCTGTCTTGTCGTTATAACGTTTGCCTGTTGACGTAATTCCAGGAAAACCTCAAGGTCACCGTGTTCTCTTCGTCGAACGATTAGTTCTGAAGGTCAGGTCAAAGAAACGCTTAAACAGACGATTAAAGTGATGGAGGAAGAGATGAGGGCAGGATTTCTCGCTCAAAATATGAGGCTAAAAAAATTATGGTCGAGGGCTGGAAATCTTCAAGGGCAACAAGCTTTGATTTATGAATGGATGCTGATGTCGTCACTGCGGTACTAATGTGATTTCCGGGTATATTGTTAATCAGAAATTCTATTTTCATACTCACGATTGCCTGTCTCTGAGATTCGTATCGACTGTTGTATAGCAGCGGCGGACGGTGAGTTTGAAACTTGAGGAGGTCAGGACATAAGGCCGAACTTTTAGGTTGACCTCTAACCTGATAATTAGCGACATAAAAATTGTTACAACTTGCGCTATGCAATATAGTTCCTTTAATTTGCCCTAAATTAACATAATTATGATTGCATCATAATATCTTAGTTATCTGTATAACAAGTTATGAAAAAACATGGTGTTGCTGTTAATTAAAATCTCTTACAGTTTTGTTCAGGTTTTTTTGTATATAAGGACAGAGCGCAGTGATTCTTACAGAAGGCACTTCATAGAATCTCCTCCCTACGGCACTACTTCTTTATGTTTCAATAAAATGATAGATCGCTTTCTGATTAGTCATTCTTATTTTGCCATGGAAACAGGGAGGTAAATGTTGAAATGCTCTACCTAGTTCTCATACACATAGCAAGGTCGATAGATGCCGTTGTACGGTTGTAGTAGGTTTGACCTCCATAGACATTGAAGCCTATCTATTAGTAACAGCTTGAGTTATTTGAACTATATCACGGCTATACAAGGTAATACAGTGGCAAGTTGTACACTGACATTGAACTATATCACGGCTATACTAGGTAATACAGTGGCAGGTTGTACACTGACATTGAACTATATCACGGCTATACTAGGTAATACAGTGGCAGGTTGTACACTGACATTGAACTATATCACGGCTATACTAGGGAATACAGTAGCTGGTTGTACACTGACATTGAACTATATCACGGCTATACTAGGGAATACAGTGGCTGGTTGTACACTGCCATTGAACTATATCACGGCTATACTAGGGAATACAGTAGCTGGTTGTACACTGACATTGAACTATATCACGTCTATACTAGAGAATACAGTGGCTGGTTGTACACTGACATTGAACTATATCACGGCTATACTAGGGAATACAGTAGCTGGTTGTACACTGACATTGAACTATATCACGGCTATACTAGGGAATACAGTAGCTGGTTGTACACTGACATTGAACTCATTGAACTGGAATGTTATTGTGTTATGTTTTCTGATCAAACATTACAGGAGTCGTAGCCTCCGTGGCCTCCCCTGAATAACTGATGCTGTAAAGTAGCTGACGGCATGTGTTGAGGATCGACGAGCAGCAGGGCTAATCAAGACCTTCTCCACCTCACAGCGGTACTCCTGGAAACTTTCTACTCTATCTGGCCCCCCAACGATTAGGATAGGAAAGGAAATGCAACTCGGTACTTTAAAATGTTCGTGCTGAAGTCGGATATACTAGGCCGAAAGGCGCAAATAAACTACAACATACGCATTTACACCTATTAAACGTCATATTAAGGGCAGACGACGAGAGGACAATTTATTCCTTCATTAGTCATCGGGTGAAGGCATTTGATAGTTTAGACAGAAGAATGCTTTGCAAGTTGCTGAGTCATTACGGAATCTCCATAAAGTTTATTAACCTGATAAAAACAATGTATGAAGGAACAAAATGTAGTGTGGTGCATGAAGGACAGCTTACAGAAGCATTTGAAATAAGAACAGGAGTAAGGCAAGGATGCATTCTGTCTCCATTTCTCTTTCTACTGGCCATAGATTGGATTATGAAAATAACTCAAAACAACAGGAATGGGATCCAGTGGTCATTGACCAAACAACTTCATGATTTAGACTTTGCTGATGACATAGCTCTCCTATCATACAGACATCAACAGATGCAGGATAAAATGAGCATACGTGATGAGAGATCACAACAGCTAGGACTGAAGATTAATAGAAATAAGACCAACATTATGAGAATTAATGCAGTTGGCAATAACCAAATAAAATTAGGAGAAATATCTCTACTAGATGTACAATCTTACATATATCTGTGCAGTAATATAGATAAAGAGGGAGGAACAGAAAATGATACCAAAATAAGGATATCAAAAGCAAGAGAAGCTTTCGTTGCACTGGGAAACATATGGAAATCCAAAGAAATTAGGCTAAATGCAAAAATAAAAATTTTCAACTCAAATGTTAAGTTGGTCCTTTTATATGGCTGTGAAACATGGAGAACAACAAAATTGACAATCACGAAGATACAGACTTTCATTAATGGGTGCTTACGCAGAATAAAAGGATGGAAATGGCAGGACAAAATCACTAACATAGAATTATGGAAATGTACCAGTCAAATACCAGCGGATAAAGATATACAGCGAAGACGATGGCTCTGGATAGGACACACACTGCGGAAGCCAACTGAGAGTATTACACAACAGGCCCTTTTTTTTTAATCCACAGAGGAATAGACAAAGAGAAAGACCAAGGAATTCTTGGAGAAGACAGATAGAAGCAGAGATGAAGATGATGGGGAAGACATGGAATGATCTTAAAAGAATGGTAAAAAAACAGAACGACTTGGATAGTGTTTGTTGAAGACCTATGCTCCACAGGGAGCTAAAAAGGTAGAAGAAGTCATCAGGTGGAAGTCAGAAACAAATAAACCACCATCTTGTCCTCAGTCGCTGAAGCTCTTCCCCACTGCATGGTTACCATGGTAACTATAGCCATACATTTCTCATATTTCTCTGGGCATTGAGAGTATAATGTGTCCATGCCACTTAATGTTGTCTCCATGACATCTTGTAATGTTTAGTCACTTTTCAAGTATTCTTTTAATCGATTTCAGTAATGATGTCTCTGTTGTCTAGTTCATGACAACAGTGAATTCAGAATTTCATCTGCCAACACTGGATCAGCTGTAGAGAGTTCTGCATTGAGACTATTCTTGCATGGAACTTTTCAGCTCTGCCAGTCCTTTTTTGTTGACTTTGATCATTTTCTCTTTCCATAGAGAGTCTAATTTTGTTGACTTTGATCATTTTCTCTTTTCATAGAGAGTCTAATTTTGTTGACTTTGATCATTTTCTCTTTCCATAGAGAGTCTAATTTTGTTGACTTTGATCATTTTCTCTTTCCATAGAGAGTCTAATTTTGTTGACTTTGATCATTTTCTCTTTTCATAGAGAGTCTAATTTTGTTGACTTTGATCATTTTCTCTTTCCATAGAGAGTCTAATTTTGTTGACTTTGATCATTTTCTCTTTCCATAGAGAGTCTAATTTTGTTGACTTTGATCATTTTCTCTTTTCATAGAGAGTCTAATTTTGTTGACTTTGATCATTTTCTCTTTCCATAGAGAGTCTAATTTTGTTGACTTTGATCATTTTCTCTTTCCATAGAGAGTCTAATTTTGTTGACTTTGATCATTTTCTCTTTCCATAGAGAGTCTAATTTTGTTCAAACATTCATTTTAGTCTCTGGAAGATTTAGCAAATTCTAAGTTTGTTTAGTTTTGAGTGTTGCTCTGAAATTTTCATTCCGCCTTTCTTATTAATTGTTTCTCTAAAGTTTTCTGCCTGTTTTTCTAATCGAGGGCTAAGGTTTTCTGTCTGCCTTTCTTAACGAGTGTTTCTCTGAAATCTCCCGTCTTGATTTATTATTGAGTGTTTATCTAAAGTTTTATGTCCGCCTTTCTTATTGAGTGTTTCTCTGAAACCTTGCGCATGTGTTTCTTTTTGAGTGTTTCACTAAAGTTTTCTGTCTGTTTTTCTTATTGAGTGTTTCTCTAACGTTTTCTGTCTGTTTTTCTTATTGAGTGTTTCTCTAAAGTTTTCTGTCTGTTTTTCTTATTGAGTGTTTCTCTAAAGTTTTCTGTCTGTTTTTCTTATTGAGTGTTTCTCTAAAGTTTTATGTACGCCTTTCTTATTGAGTGTTTCTCTGAAACCTTGCGCATGTGTTTCTTTTTGAGTGTTTCTCTGAACTCTTCTAACCGCCTTTCTTTCTTAATGTTTCTCTGACGTTTTCAGTTCATCTTTCCTTCTCAGTATTTCTCTGAAGTCTTCTATCAGTTTTTCTTTCTGAGTGTTTCTCTAAAGTGTTTTGACCGTCTTTCTTGCTATCCTATTTCAGTGGCGATAAGTGTTTCTGTTTTCTCCCATGTGACGTTTGTTTTCAGCTTTCACAGATCAAATGTGTTGTTATAGACCACTGGTTCTCAACGTAGTGCCTGCCCATTGTACCCACCGCGTATTTTCTTGGTCCTCGTGAAGTTCCAGGGAGTGACGTCATTTACTGTCCGGCATTACGTTGAACGCGATAGCTCAGCAGTTAGTGAACTGGACTACAAAGGACAAGGGGTAGGGTTCGATCCAAACCGACGGCTTCCCGGTTCTTCTTCTTCTTCTTTCCTTCCTCATTTGCCTTTCAGCGTCGAGGGGAGATATAATTTGCGGTAATTTGCTCTTCTGTTCGCCTCTGTTGCTGTTATGTTTCCTAGTGCTTCTAATATTCCATCGACCCATCTTTTTCGTGGTCGACCCTTGCGTCTGGTGTTCTCACAACGTTTGTTGAAGACTCGTTGTGTTGTGTTTTGTTCTTTCTGCCTTGTCACGTTGTAGTAGAGTTGCACACGAAGTCTCTCTTGTTACACAATTATATTCAGTTTATTGATCATCAAACATTATTCATCAACATTATTCATCAACTTACGAACTTGTAAGTCTACTTACACTTGTGAGAATTTATGAACACACACAACTTGAATTAATCTTTCACTGTCTTTCAAAGCTACTTCACACCTATAATTATAACTTGTTGATTCTTAATTGATTTGGCTAACTCAAGACTCCTACTCTTAACTTTCTCACTGTTCTGACTCTAACTGTTAACTGGCTAACTTCTCTGTCCTAACTCCTTGTTCTTGGACTGACGGAACTATCTACTACTTCATCTTGGACTATCTTTCTCTGAACTAATTGCTAACTGCTTTCAGCAGTCGGCCGAAGCCGTACTCACTGAACGAGCCTACATCCTAACTGGTCTTCCGAATTCTTTTTACTTTCTTCTTGTGCCGGAGATTAAGTACCTCAGCTCTCGCTCTCTCACCTGGTCTCCGCAGCCAATCAGCTGTTGCCAACTCTTGCGATCTCTCATGATCACGCGAGTTGGTCACTTGCAGGACTTGCTTATTCGGTGACTAACACCTGAACTCGCAACTTCTCATGACTCATTTGGAATAATCTTTGTCACAACAAGCTATTTGTGAACCATCTTCCCATGACCTAATGGGATAACGTTACTCCATGAGCTGACCTCTCCTGGTCATGATTCACTCATGCTAACACAATGAATAACCACTTTCTTGTTGTGAACATGATGGACACTCGTGGAGATCTGACAATAACACCACGAGGTCGTTGCGTGATGGTCATCCTCACAACCACTGGGCGTATGTGTCGTTCCACTATTCTGGACCTCTCCTTCGGTGCGTGTCACTACCCACCCTCTACAACAGGTGAGTGGGGATCATGGAAAATCCCATCGCTTTGTCCAATTACTCTGAACCTCACTCCTTCCTCCAGGTTACTACCCTTCTCCTATAACCTCTAGCTGTAACTAAACTTCTGACTCACTAGTTATACTGAAATACCATCATTGTAGTTAAGATCTGCTGGTCGCCACTATATGATACTGCTATCGTCTATTTGAGAAGCGGTAGCTTCCACCAGCTTCACTGTTACATTATCTCCCCCTAATGTCCAGATTTACATACGTAGTATTAAATTTTGTAACATCATAATAAAAATAGTAACAGTATACATATATACATCTTTGAATTCTATGGTCTACTAACTGATAACATGCAATAGCAGATTCTAAGTCATGTGAGTAAAATGTTTCTCTAAATAATTGTCACAATATAACATTCATTCTTTAATAATACATAAGCATCAACACAATCTAGGAGACAATAAGGTACTGAGCAATAAAAATTATTTGTAACTAAAAAATTTTCATAGGGGACATAATTTTCAAAATATGTCCAGTTGTGTCCCTTGAATGATTAACTCCACCATTTAATATAATGCAAGTCTTATTGAGAATGTTAACTAATTCTTGACAATGACTGTTTGTCAGCTTCTTGAGGCTACATCACAGGCATCACCAGACATCTGTCGACTGGCATCTGTGATCCCAATATCCTATAAATAAACTCATAAGAACAAACCATGTACAACACGCATTATCATGCATCATTATTGCGAGTCTTTATGCGTTAGAACATATCCGCTCAATTGACATAGAACATATACTGACAAAACTTAGACAATGCACATATCTCCGGAGATCACAATCACAACACGATCACCAACCACACTTAGCTTGAGCAATAATATATCAATATACATACTTATTTAAGCCTTATCTTTATTTACAACATACCTTCTTTGAGCCTCATTTTAAAACTCAACTTCTTCATGATACTCTCTTTTAGTATCTCCTCTCTACTCTCAATATCAGAATTATCTGGATACAGTCCACTTGACAGCATCTGCTAGTCATTAATTTGACTCAGAATAATCTGCGATTAATCCATTAATCTCTTGTATTCACACAGGACTACTATTTAGTCTCAATAAATTCTGGAACTCTCTCTCAAGTTCCATCTTTTTCTATTCCTCATAATGCTCTATTTCTGTGCATGCATCTTCATATCTGTACAAACTTTGTCATTCGACAACAGAATATATATATCGCATCAACCTCTCAGGTTCTCATTACTTCTTCATCTCACTATCTTATATAGCTTCTCTTTTCATGTAACTTTTCTATGAGTTATCACTCAGTTACATGATTAATTTCACAACTTAGAATTCTCCTTGAGGTTCTCTCAATAATTCTCTCATTTCTCCGACTTCTTGTAAGTCTCCTATAATTCCCTCATGTAACCTTTCTATGAGTTATCACTCGGTACATGTTTCACATGAGTCTCTTCCAGACTCCTTTCTCATTATACTTCTCCTAGTATCACCTTTATCACCTAATTTCCTTTTAGGTCTCACTCAACACAGGTTATCACTTTGTCTTTTCTCATTATCTATTATTGGTCAGTTGTTCCTTGGATTACCATCCAACTTCGCTAGTTTAAGAACTCTGACCAACTCGCAGCTAGTTACCATATGTTCCACATTGGTAACTCTTTTAACTCCTAGTTCATCTGAGGTAATCTCTATTTCCTCAGCTCTCTCGTCTTCTATATTCTCTTGACACTACTATCATCTCTAGACATTCTCTATAAATCATCTCTTGTCTTCTATATTCTCTTGACACTACTTCATCTCTAGACATTCTCTATAAATCATCTCTTGTTTGTCCATTCTGAGTTCTCTTAACTCTATGTACGCTAAGACTTCTGCGTCTGTAAATAGCGTCCTCTCAACTCGACTCAAGCCTTAATTAAGCCAATGTAAACATGGTTATCACCATTTTTTATTCGTTACTTCGGGTGACTCACTCCCCAAGTGGTCACCTATACGGCTTAACTAAATTCTGGCTTCTCATTAGTGAGTCATCACAGGTAAACCTTGGGAATCCCTTACCCTTGTTTACATTCTCGTCTATCGACTCTCGTATCTCTTATACGATCATAACTTTAGGAACCTTATTGTTCCTCTATTGACATCTTCATACATATAGTCTTTATAATTCACCTCCTGTCTACATAGTAAATATTAATATCTCTTATTGCAGCATAAGACCCGTTTAGTCTTATCTAATCTCCATCTATTTCTTATTGAATATGAGCTCATACTTTGAATCACATCTTCTCCTATGATTTCTTCCTTGCTGGCTAAATCTAAAGTTCCATTCATTGTCGTAAGATCCTTCATAAGTCAATATAAATTAATCCTCTGTCCTCTGTTGGCTAGTACTTCAATGAAAATATTTATGATCTGTCACTGGACATCACCTCTTCCACCAGATCTCACAAATGCCCTTTTCCATTAGACCAATACTCTGTCTCCGTATATACACACAGGCATTAATTCTACCTTACCTTCCCATGAATGTGGATACTTCATCCGATCAAGTCTTGAAAGTTATATTCTTTAGGTCTCTCCAATTCAGTGTTAAGTCTGCAAATTCTCTACACTCTCCCTCCGTCCTCTTAAGTTTGATGGCAGGTTTATCGTCAGTCGCAGTTCATTCAGCGTTTCGGTTGTGGGGTCTACTGTGGTTGCCATGTTTCCTATAATACCTACCTCTCCCTACTATTGATAGAACAACAATTAATATGATTATGTGTTGTTTTACAAAATATAATTATCAGCACTTTATGACTCTACTCTGGCCTTGGTTTCTGAAATAAATAGAAATTATTATTAATTTCCCTGTGGAATAAAAACAGTGTAGTATCAAAATTATTATTTAATTTCCCTGTGGAATAAACAATGTAGTATTTCAAACACTATTAAAAGAATACATCCAGTACAATTTAAAAAAAATGGTTACAGAACAATATAAAATAGGTTTTTTTTGTATGTCACCTTAATAATAATCATTTTAAAATAATAATTATTTAACCAAACTTAACTACATACCTAACAGAACACTTTTTTAAAAACTGTCAACCAGCCTGAGCTTTTGAAAAAAAAACTTGTTTACAATATTCGCTGGTATATTAATTAATAATACTTTCTAAAAATCATTAATTAATTAATTACTTAACAAACTACTTAATAAATAAATTAATTACTAATTACTTAATAAATAAATTATTGTTTCTTAGCTGTTGATGATCGGTTTCTTCCTTCTGGTCTTCTAATGGTCTAATGTCTAATGTTAATTTATCAACACTCGCGAATGGCCATTGTAACACTGAAATATTAACACTCTTACTTGTTACTTGACTTGTTTCTCTAAATAAAAACTACACCACTTGAAATTATTAATTATCAATCACAATTTCTCAATCAAAATGACACATGAACTCATTACTCAACTTCAACACATGTGGGACAATTTCAAATGTGTCGGGAGTTATCTGACGATGACGATTTTCTGTTGAGAGTTATGCCTCTTCCTGACTAACTTTCAAAATAAACAAACTGTGATGGGTCACAGGTCAAAGGTCGGGATCATTGAATGAAATGGAACTTGAAACGATGATTTGTTGCAAACTTGACGCTATGACTGGATACCAACAAAACAGGTAATATTGATTGACAATTTGACAATCTCTTGGCTGGTCAGATTTAATGCTGACTAAAAATTTTAGTGCCTCTCTTGTCTTGACACAGGTAAATTTCAGACTTGTAACAGTGTAATTTGACTTTTTGACCTTTGCGGACTTCTCCATACACAACTGGATAGACACAGGTAAATTTGTTGACGTATAAACTCTTGACCTCAGCAGCGGTACACGGTGATTTCCAGGTTGAAAACGGTGTCGTATCTTGTTCCTCCGTTAAATTTTTCTGTCACTCTTCTTCGATTTCTCTCCGCGACAACTCAGGATTCGTTCTGCGTCACTGGACCAAATTAATAATGTAGTAGAGTTGCACACGAAGTCTCTCTTGTTACACAATTATATTCAGTTTATTGATCATCAAACATTATTCATCAACATTATTCATCAACTTACGAACTTGTAAGTCTACTTACACTTGTGAGAATTTATGAACACACACAACTTGAATTAATCTTTCACTGTCTTTCAAAGCTACTTCACACCTATAATTATAACTTGTTGATTCTTAATTGATTTGGCTAACTCAAGACTCCTACTCTTAACTTTCTCACTGTTCTGACTCTAACTGTTAACTGGCTAACTTCTCTGTCCTAACTCCTTGTTCTTGGACTGACGGAACTATCTACTACTTCATCTTGGACTATCTTTCTCTGAACTAATTGCTAACTGCTTTCAGCAGTCGGCCGAAGCCGTACTCACTGAACGAGCCTACATCCTAACTGGTCTTCCGAATTCTTTTTACTTTCTTCTTGTGCCGGAGATTAAGTACTCAGCTCTCGCTCTCTCACCTGGTCTCCGCAGCCAATCAGCTGTTGCCAACTCTTGCGATCTCTCATGATCACGCGAGTTGGTCACTTGCAGGACTTGCTTATTCGGTGACTAACACCTGAACTCGCAACTTCTCATGACTCATTTGGAATAATCTTTGTCACAACAAGCTATTTGTGAACCATCTTCCCATGACCTAATGGGATAACGTTACTCCATGAGCTGACCTCTCCTGGTCATGATTCACTCATGCTAACACAATGAATAACCACTTTCTTGTTGTGAACATGATGGACACTCGTGGAGATCTGACAATAACACCACGAGGTCGTTGCGTGATGGTCATCCTCACAACCACTGGGCGTATGTGTCGTTCCACTATTCTGGACCTCTCCTTCGGTGCGTGTCACTACCCACCCTCTACAACAGGTGAGTGGGGATCATGGAAAATCCCATCGCTTTGTCCAATTACTCTGAACCTCACTCCTTCCTCCAGGTTACTACCCTTCTCCTATAACCTCTAGCTGTAACTAAACTTCTGACTCACTAGTTATACTGAAATACCATCATTGTAGTTAAGATCTGCTGGTCGCCACTATATGATACTGCTATCGTCTATTTGAGAAGCGGTAGCTTCCACCAGCTTCACTGTTACAACGTGGCCAAACCATTTTATCTGCTGTTTGCTTTTTTCTCAGTTCTTCATTTCTGATCTTATCTCTCAGACTGTTTCATGTCATTCGTCTAACACATTTCATCACAGCAGAGCTAATTTTTCTTATTGTTCTTGCATCTTGGGTCCAGAAAGAAAACAACATTTTTCGGACACATCATGAAAAGAGGAACGTTTGAATACTTGGTTACAACTGGCAAAATACAAGGAAAGAGAGATTTCAAACGACAAAGAGAGGAAATGCTAGATAGCTTGGTGACATGGCATGTAAAACAGTCAACAGAGTTGATACGATGCATGGTGGATAGAATATTATGGAGGGACATGATAGCCTACGCCAACCGGTACGGCACTTGATGATGATGATGATGAAAATACAGTGCTTTATATTTAATTTTATTTAAAAAATTGGTACATAATAACAGTGCGACGAACAATAACTGTTTTATAGATATGAGTAGCACTTGTTATAGATATGAGTAGCCGCTGTTATAGATATGAGTAGCCGCTGTTATAGATATGAGTAGCCGCTGTTATAGATATGAGTAGCCGCTGTTATAGATATGAGTAAAAAAAAAAAAAAGTAAAGTACCCCCGTCACGCCAAGTGGCGTATAGGGAATATAGTGTTAGTGACCATAAATTTTACAGACCTTCGGCGCAAGATTTTTTGGGTAATATGGTCGGAATTACGCCCATGCCGTTTCACTTTCCAGAAAAAAAATCCGGTACTCATTAAAGGCTGGGTGAACCCGGAAGCCGTCGGTTGGGATCGAACCCGTCCTTTGTAGTCCAGTTCACTAACCACTGAGCTATCGCGGCTCCCTGTAGATATGAGTAGCCGCTGTTATAGATTTGAGTAGCCGCTGTTATAGATTTGAGTAGCCGTTGTTATAGGTATGAGTAGCCGCTGTTATAAATATGAGTAGCCGCTGTTATAGATATGAGTAGCCACTGTTATAGATTTGAGTATCCGCTGTTATAGATATGATTATCCGCTGTTATAGATATGAGTGGCCGCTGTTATAAATATGATTATCCGCTGTTATAGATATGAGTGGCCGCTGTTATAGATATGAGTAGGCGCTGTTATAGCTATGAGTAGGCGCTGTTATAGATATGAGTAGGCGCTGTTATAGATATGAGTAGCCACTGTTATAGATATGAGTGGCCACTGTTATAGATATGAGTAGCCACTGTTATAGATATGAGTAGCCACTGTTATAGATATGAGTGGCCACTGTTATAGATATGAGTAGCCGCTGTTATAGATATCAGTGGCCACTGTTATTGATATGAGTGGCCACTGTTATAGATATGAGTAGTCACTGTTATAGATATGAGTAGCAGCTGTTATAGATATGAGTAGCCGCTGTTATAGATATGAGTGGCCACTGTTATAGATATGAGTGGCCACTGTTATAGATATGAGTGGCCACTGTTATAGATATGAGTAGCCGCTGTTATAGATATGAGTAGCCGCTGTTATAGATATGATTATCCGCTGTTATAGATATGAGTAGCCGCTGTTATAGATATGAGTGGCCATTGTTATAGATATGAGCAGCCACTGTTATAGATATGAGTAGCCACTGTTATAGATATGAGTGGCCGCTGTTATAGATATGAGTAGCCACTGTTATAGATATGAGTATCCGCTGTTATAGATATGAGTGGCCACTGTTATAGATATGAGTAGCCACTGTTATAGATATGATTAGCCGCTGTTATAGATATGAGTGGCCACTGTTATAGATATGAGTAGCCGCTGTTATAGATATGAGTGGCCACTGTTATAGATATGAGTGGTCGCTGTTGTAGATATGAGTGGCCACTGTTATAGATATGAGTAGCCGCTGTTATAGATATGAGTGGCCACTGTTATAGATATGAGTGGCCACTGTTATAGATATGAGTAGCCGCTGTTATAGATATGAGTGGCCACTGTTATAGATATGAGTGGCCACTGTTATAGATATGAGTAGCCGCTGTTATAGATATGAGTAGCCGCTGTTATAGATATGAGTAGCCGCTGTTATAGATATGAGTGGCCATTGTTATAGATATGAGTAGCCGCTGTTATAGATATGAGTAGCCACTGTTATAGATATGAGTAGCCACTGTTATAGATATGAGTAGCCACTGTTATAGATATGAGTAGCCACTGTTATAGATATGAGTAGCCACTGTTATAGATATGAGTAGCCACTGTTATAGATATGAGTGGCCACTGTTATAGATATGAGTAGCCACTGTTATAGATATGAGTAGCCGCTGTTATAGATATGAGTAGCCGCTGTTATAGATATGAGTAGCCACTGTTATAGATATGAGTAGCCACTGTTATAGATATGAGTAGCCACTGTTATAGATATGAGTAGCCACTGTTATAGATATGAGTAGCCACTGTTATAGATATGAGTAGCCGCTGTTATAGATATGAGTAGCCACTGTTATAGATATGAGTAGCCACTGTTATAGATATGAGTAGCCACTGTTATAGATATGAGTAGCCGCTGTTATAGATATGAGTAGCCACTGTTATAGATATGAGTAGCCACTGTTATAGATATGAGTGGCCACTGTTATAGATATGAGTAGCCACTGTTATAGATATGAGTAGCCACTGTTATAGATATGAGTAGCTACTGTTATAGATATGAGTAGCCACTGTTATAGATATGAGTAGCCACTGTTATAGATATGAGTATCCGCTGTTAACAATAAATTTGGATTCTGACCTCCCCGATTCGTTGGACAATTCCCCGTGTTTTCACGAATTCAGGTGTTCCAGTTAGGCCCAAAAAGTTTGAGAATCCCTGAGAAACTCTCTACTGTAATTGCTTTCTTTGCACTGCTTCTTCTGTTTGTATCACAAGCTCACCCAAGATTATTTTTTTTTTACAATCATTTTTTTGTGTTTGGCTATTTATTCCTTTGAGAAGAAAGAACGCACTGGCGTGGTGCTGTCAATATTACCCAACAATATGCTTATGATTAAAGAAGGTATGGACACTAACATCACTCCCAGACATCAACTCGAGTCTTGATGAGTGTTATTTCCTTCTTGTGTGGTTGTCTACTTGTTTATCGCGAGCTTATTTGTAGGGACGAGAACTAGATGATGGTCTTGTAACTTGGTATTTATACTTTTGTTATCTATCTCAACTTTGACATCTCGCTCACATTTCTTGCATCTCGAGATCAGAGCATTGTTTCTTGTTTTGGAGTTACGATATCCGTTCTTGTGATTTGTAGTAAGGATGTTTTGTTCTTGTAGTTTTAAAATAAAATTAGAATATCTGTTCTGTGAGTTTTGGAGTTACAATATCTGTTTTTGTGAGTTTTGGAGTTACAATATCTGTTTTTGTGAGTTTTAGAGTTACAATATCTGTTTTTGTGAGTTTTGGAGTTACAATATCTGTTCTTGTTAGTTTTGGAGTTACAATATCTGGTCTTGTGAGTTTTGGAGTTACAATATCTGGTCTTGTTAGTTTTGGAGTTACAATATCTGGTCTTGTGAGTTTTGGAGTTACAATATCTGTTTTTGTGAGTTTTGGAGTTACAATATCTGTTTTTGTGAGTTTTGGAGGAATAATACATGTATCTGTTTTTGTGAGTTTTGGAGGAATAATATCTGTTTTTGTGAGTTTTGGAGTTACAATATCTGTTTTTGTGAGTTTTGGAGTTACAATATCTGTTCTTGTTAGTTTTGGAGTTACAATATCTGGTCTTGTGAGTTTTGGAGTTACAATATCTGTTTTTGTGAGTTTTGGAGTTACAATATCTGTTATTGTGAGTTTTTAAATTGCAATATCTGTTTTTGTGAGTTTTGCAGTCACAAAATCTGTTTTTGTGAGTTTTTAAGTTACAATATCTGTTCTTGTGAGTTTTGCAGTTACAATTTCTGTTCTTGTGAGTTTTCGTGGTTAGTGCACATGTACCTGTGACAATCTCTTGCATAAATCGTTCATCACTCATCCCTGCCGTTGTTGTGTTATTGCTCAGGGTGCTAAAGCTGTCGCACCGCATCAAGCTATATCGTCTGTTTTGACAACCACTAAATAATCTATAAAAAATAAAAGCAATCCCCGTTATACTAAACCATAGGTAAAGGAAAACCCTGGAAACCTCCACTAGCGTAATGTATGCAGCTACACGAGCTTATAGACCACAGATCCACAACCGTCCCTGCTCGCGTAGCTGAAAATGTCACTGTAGTGGTGATTTTTCGGGTGTCACCTTCTGCGCGCAGGCCTATCTAAAGTAAGACATGTTTAAACCACAACCAACTATAGTTGACTAAACCTCGCAGGCTGAGAAGAATCACCCAATACTTGTGACGTGTTCACTTTGGGTAAAGTGACATCATTCGTCTATAACTCGCATAGCTAAAGACGGCACAAACTTTGGGTTATTCCGGGATTTCCCTCTCAGCCGGGATGCTTTAGTAAAGAAGAATTTTGAAGAAAAAAAACCTATATGGTTACCGCTTCACGAAACAAGTGGAGACAACAAATCAGAACGACGTTTCGGCCCAAATGCCTTCAACAGGAACACAAATACAACACACGTACAAACACACGTTTGTTTTTCTATTTTTTTCCCTCTATATATCTTGTTCATTCACCTCACTATTATCTTTACTGGTAGCTTCTCATTTTGTATGCATTTATGTGATGCATTTATGTGATGCATTTATGTGATGCATTTATGTGGTGCATTTATGTGGTGCATTTATGTGATGCATTTATGGGGTGCATTTATGTGGTGCATTTATGTGGTGCAGTTGAATGCAGTGATTTTAGAACAATAATCCTATTGAGCCATGTTACAAAAATCTTGCTAAAAGTTATACAAGGAAGGATTCAGAATAAAATCAATACTGAATTAGATGAGTAACAATTTGGATTTAGGAAAAATAGCGGGACAAAAGAAGCCATATTCTGCATGAGAACATTAATCGAAAAAGTACACAGAAGTAAACAAACCAATATATGCCTGCTTCATAGACTACACCACAGCTTTTGATAGAGTACACCACAAACAACTTATAGAATGCATAAAAGAGATACAACTAGATGCCAAGGACATATGACTAATATGTAATATATACTGGGAGAAAACAGCAATAATAAAATATAACAAAGAGAACTCTACACCCATTGATATAAAAAGAGGAGTAAGACAGGGATGCATACTATCACCAAGCTTGTTCAATCTATACACTGAGCAAATCTTTAAAAACATCACAGAGATGCCAGGCCTACAAATTAATGGGAAGATAATCAATAACCTAAGATATGCTGATGATGCTGAACTACTAGCAGAAAATCCTAAAGATCTACAACAATTACTTAATGAAATAAACATGACAAGCAAAAAATATGGACTAGATATGAATATCAAAAAGACTAAAACTATGATCATAAACAAAGAAAATACTCAAAACCCACAAGTTGATATACAAATAGAAGGAATAGACCTGGAGACAGTTCAGAACTACAACTACCGTAGACATACTATAACCAGTGATGGAAAATGTACAACTGAAATAAACAAAACAATAGGTATGGCAAAAAGTAATTTTAATGTCACGAAGAACATACTAACATCAAAACAAATAACATCAGGGCTAAAACTAAGAATAGCAAAGTGTTACATCTTCTCAATATTCCTATATGGTGCAGAAACATGGACATTAGACAAGAAAACAGAACAGAGAATTGAAGCCTTTGAAATGTGGATATATAGAAGAATAGGTAGAATTGGATGGAAGAAAAAGAAAACAAACGACGAAGTCTTAAAACAACTAAAAATGAAAAGAGAACTACTAAACACAATTAGAACAAGACAAATGCGATTCTTGGGCCATGTTAAAAGACACAACAACCTACTAAAAGTAATCCTGGAGTGGACAATACAAGGAAAAAGAGGCAGAGGCAGACCAAGACTAACATGGACGAGTAACATCAAAAGATGGACAAGTCAGCCTATGACAACCTGCACCATCAAAGCAAGAGACAGAGCAGAATGGCGCTCCATGGAAGCCAACCTTCGTTGCGGACACGGCACTCGATGATGATGATTTATGTGGTGCATTTATGCGGTGCAATAAGTGGTGCATTTATGTGGTGCATTAAGTGGTGCATTAAGTGGTGCATTAAATGGTGCATTTATGTGGTGCATTAAGTGGTGCATTACTGTGGTGCATTTATGTGGTGCATTTATGTGGTACTTTTATGTGGTGCATTAAGTGGTGCATTTATGTTGTGCATTTATGTGGTGCATTAAGTGGTGCATTACTGTGGTGCATTAAGTGGTGCACTACTGTGGTGCATTTATGTTGTGCATTTATGTGGTGCATTAAATGGTGCATTTATGTGGTGCATTAAGTGGTGCATTACTGTGGTGCATTTATGTTGTGCATTTATGTGGTGCATTAAGTGGTGCATTAAATGGTGCATTTATGTGGTGCATTAAGTGGTGCATTAATGTGGTGCATTTATGTGGTGCTTTTATGTTGTGCATTTCTTTGTCTGGACCCTATCAGAATTTAGAAAAAAACTAGATGGATATGACTCATTCCATAACTTCACAAAAACAACGTCATTATGTAATAATTTCATCGACTGATTTTCACCTGGGCGTGATTTTCTTCACACCTGGTTGACCTTGTAAGGTCAAGTTGATTTAACATTGAAATTCTATTTTTAGAATCCAGATAAAACAAATATTTTGTTCTCGATTTACCCTGGTGGGGACAGTACTTGCAGGAACAAATCATTGATCGATTTTGAGGCTGATCGATCGTGATTTCTCTCTGTCCTTCTCGATTGAATTGTTCATTAACTGATGAAGGGTTACCAAGCTTTAAAACATGAACAATAAATATCTATTTCGGATATTAGTTTATCTAAACATCGATGTAAACAATGAATGTCTATTTCTGATAAGTTTACCTAAACATCGATGTGGACAATGAATGTTTATTTCTGATATTAGTTTACCTAAACATCGATGTAAACAATGAAAATCTACTTGTGATATTAGTTTACCTAAACATCGATGTGAACAATGAATGTCTATTTCTGATACTAGTTTACCTAAACACCGATGTAAACAATGAACATCTATTTCTGATATTAGTTTACCTAAATACAGGTTGTGAGCATTAATTTATCTAAACACTGGTTTGAGTACTAAAGTATCTAAATACAGGTTGTGAGTATTAATGTATTTAAATACAGGTTGTGAGTATTAATGTATCTAAATACAGGTTGTGAGTACTAATTTATCTAAATACAGGTTGTGAGCATTAATTTATCTAAATACAGGTTGTGAGCATTAATTTATCTAAACACTGGCTTGAGTACTAATGTATCTAAATACAGGTTGTGAGCATTAATGTATCTAAATACAGGTTGTGAGTATTAATGTATCTAAATACAGGTTGTCTGCATTAATGTACCTAAATACAGGTTGTGAGTATTAATGTATCTAAATACAGGTTGTGAGTATTAATTTATCTAAATACAGGTTGTGAGCATTAATGTATCTAAATACAGGTTGTGAGTATTAATGTATCTAAATACAGGTTGTGAGCATTAATGTATCTAAATACAGGTTGTGAGTACTAATTTATCTAAATACAGGTTGTGAGCATTAATGTATCTAAATACAGGTTGTGAACATTAATGTATCTAAATACAGGTTGTGAGCATTAATTTATCTAAATACAGGTTGTGAGCATTAATGTATCTAAATACAGGTTGTGAGTATTAATGTATCTAAATACAGGTTGTGAGTATTAATGTATCTAAATACAGGTTGTGAGTATTAATGTATCTAAATACAGGTTGTGAGCATTAATGTATCTAAATACAGGTTGTGAGCATTAATTTATCTAAATACAGGTTGTGAGTATTAATTTATCTAAACACAGGCTGTGAACAATGAATGGATGTTTCTGATATTAGTTTACCTAAACACAAGATGTGAACAATGAAAACCTACTTCCGAAAATAGTTTACCGAAACAAAATGTGAACAATGAATGTCTATTTTTGATATCAGTTTTCCTAAACACAAGATGTGAGCAATGAGTGCCTGCTTCCGACAATAGTTTACCTAAACACCGGATATGAACAATGAATGACTTTATGACATCAATTTACCTAAACATAGGATGTTAACAATGAATGTCTATTTATGGATGCTTCTTCTGACGTGCCTTCTCACTGTTCATGTCACTTGCCGTAAGAGGCGCCGACGTTCTAGTAAGTGCTTCATTGTTTCCCTTGATTGTTAACTATTTCATTATTTATGTTTCATCTATATCGTGACTATCTTCCTGTCTCTCAAAACAAAATAAGAAATAAATACGACATAAACTAATGACATACATTTCTTGACTTGTAGAACACACATTTTACTGTTCTGATACTGCTTAAGTCAGGATTCAACTTCCCAGTTTAGAGATACTGAAGTAGACTTCTCAGTTTAGAGATACTATAGTCGACTTCTCAGCTTAGAGATACTGTAGTCGACTTCTCAGCTTAGAGAGATATTGAAGTAGACTTCTCAGCTTAGAGAGCTATTGAAGTAGACTTCTCAAGCTTAGAGAGATATTGAAGTAGACTTCTCAAGCTTAGAGAGATATTGAAGTAGACTTCTCAGCTTAGAGAGCTATTGAAGTAGACTTCTCAAGCTTAGAGAGCTATTGAAGTAGACTTCTCAAGCTTAGAGAGCTATTGAAGTAGACTTCTCAAGTTTAAAGAGAAACTGAAGTAGACTTCTCAGCTCAGAGAGACACTGAAGTAGACTTCTCAAGCTTAGAGAGCTATTGAAGTAGACTTCTCAAGCTTAGAGAGCTATTGAAGTAGACTTCTCAAGCTTAGAGAGACACCGAAGTAGACTTCTCAGCTTAGAGAGATATTGAAATCCACTTCTTAGTTTAGAGAGGTATTGAAGTAGATTTCTCAGCTTAGAGAGCTATTGAAGTAGACTTCTCAGCTTAGAGAGATATTGAAATCCACTTCTTAGTTTAGAGAGGTATTGAAGTAGACTTCTCAGCTTAGAGAGCTATTGAAGTAGACTTCTCAGCTTAGAGAGATATTGAAGTAGACGTCTCAGCTTAGAGCGATATTGAAGTAGACTTCTCAGCTTAGAGAGCTATTGAAGTAGACTTCTCAGCTTAGAGAGATATTGAAATCAACTTCTAAGTTTAGAGAGATATTGAAGTCGACTTCTCATCTTAGAGAGATATTGAAATCAACTTCTCAGCTTAGAGAGATATTGAAATCAACTTCTCAGTTTAGAGAGATATTGAAGTAGATTTCTCAGCTTAGAGAGCTATTGAAGTAGACTTCTCAGCTTAGAGAGATATTGAAATCCACTTCTTAGTTTAGAGAGGTATTGAAGTCAACTTCTCAGCTTAGAGAGCTATTGAAGTAGACTTCTCAGCTTAGAGAGATATTGAAGTAGACGTCTCAGCTTAGAGCGATATTGAAGTAGACTTCTCAGCTTAGAGAGCTATTGAAGTAGACTTCTCAGCTTAGAGAGATATTGAAATCAACTTCTTAGTTTAGAGAGATATTGAAGTCGACTTCTCATCTTAGAGAGATATTGAAATCAACTTCTCAGCTTAGAGAGATATTGAAATCAACTTCTCAGTTTAGAGAGATATTGAAATCAACTTCTCAGCTTAGAGAGATATTGAAATCAACTTCTCAGCTTAGAGAGATATTGAAATCAACTTCTCAGCTTAGAGAGATATTGAAATCAACTTCTCAGCTTAGAGAGATATTGAAATCAACTTCTCAGCTTAGAGAGATATTGAATTGAAATCAACTTCTCAGCTTAGAGAGATATTGAAATCAACTTCTCAGCTTAGAGAGATATTGAAATCAACTTCTCAGCTTAGAGAGATATTGAATTGAAATCAACTTCTCAGCTTAGAGATATATTGAAATCAACTTCTCAGCTTAGAGAGATATTGAAATCAACTTCTCAGCTTAGATAGATATTGAAATCAACTTCTCATCTTAGAGAGATATTGAAATCATCTTCTCAGCTTAGATAGATATTGAAATCAACTTCTCAGCTTAGAGAGATATTGAAGTCAACTTCTAAGTTTAGAGAGATATTGAAGTCAATTTCTAAGATTAGAGAGATATTGAAGTCAACTTCTCAGCTTAGAGAGATATTGAAGTCAACTTCTCAGCTTAGAGAGATATTGAAGTCAACTTCTCAGCGTAAAGAGATATTGAAGTAAACTTTTCCGCTTAGAGAGAAATTGAAGTCAACTTCTCAGCGTAAAGAGATATTGAAGTCAACTTTTCCGCTTAGAGAGATATTGAAGTAGACTTCTCAGTTTAGAGAGATATTGAAGTCAACTTCTAAGTTTAGAGAGATATTGAAGTCAACTTCTCAGTTTAGAGAGATATTGAAGTCAACTTCTCAGCTTAGAGAGATATTGAAGTCATCTTCTCAGCGTAAAGAGATATTGAAGTCAACTTCTCAGTTTAGAGAGATATTGAAGTCAACTTCTCAGCTTAGAGAGATATTGAAGTCATCTTCTCAGCGTAAAGAGATATTGAAGTCAACTTCTCAGCTTAGAGAGATATTGAAGTCATCTTCTCAGCGTAAAGAGATATTGAAGTCATCTTCTCAGCGTAAAGAGATATTGAAGTCAACTTCTCAGTTTAGAGAGATATTGAAGTCAACTTCTCAGCTTAGAGAGATATTGAAGTCATCTTCTCAGCGTAAAGAGATATTGAAGTCATCTTCTCAGCGTAAAGAGATATTGAAGTCAACTTCTCAGTTTAGTGAGATATTGAAGCCAACTTCTCAGCTCAGAGAGATATCGAGTTCAACTTCTCAGCTTAGAGAGATATTGAAGTCAACTTCTCCGCTTAGAGAGATACTGAAGTCAACTTCTCCGCTTAGAGAGATACTGAAGTCAACTTCTCCGCTTAGAAAGATACTGAAGTCAACTTCTCTGCTTAGAGAGATATTGAAGTCAACTTCTCCGCTTAGAGAGCTATTGAAGTCAACTTCTCAGCTTAGAGAGATATTGAAGTAGACTTCTCAGCGTAAAGAGATATTGAAGTAGACTTCTCCGCTTAGAGAGATATTGAAGTCAACTTATCAGTTTAGAGAGCTATTGAAGTCAACTTCTCAGTTTAGAGAGCTATTGAAGTCAACTTCTCAGTTTAGAGAGATATTGAAGTCAACTTCACAGCTTATAGAGATATCGAAGTCAACTTCACAGCTTATAGAGATATCGAAGTCAAATTCTCACTTTAGAGAGATATTGAAGTCAAATTCTCAGTTTAGAGAGATATTGAAGTCAAATTCTCAGTTTAGGGAGATATTGAAGTAAAACTCTCAGTTTAGAGAGATATTGAAGTCAAATTCTCAGTTTAGAGAGATATTGAAGTCAAATTCTCAGTTTAGAGAGATATTGAAGTCAAATTCTCAGTTTAGAGGCTTTGGATGCCGACTTCTCAATTTAGAAAACTATTGAAGTCAACTTTTCAGAGTTTAGACAATTACTGAATATGAATTAATTCTAAACTTTAACAGTTAATGAATAACTTTTTCTGTTTTAACATTTCCAACATTAATTTCATCTGTTCAGACATTTCCAACATTAATTTCTCTGTTTAGACATTTCCAACATTTATTTCATCTGCTTAGGCATTTCCAACATTAATTTCTCTGTTTAGACATTTCCAACATTAATTTCTCTGTTTAGATATTTCCAACATTAATTTCCCTGTTTAGACATTTCCAACATCGATTTCATCTGTTTAGACATTTTCAACATTAATTTCTCTGTTTAGACATTTCAAACATTAATTTCTCTGTTTAGACATTTCAAACATTAATTTCTCTGTTTAGACATTTCCAACTCTGATTTCTCTGTCTAGACATTTCCAACATTAATTTCTCTGTTTAGACATTTCCAACATCGATTTCATCTGTTTAGACATTTCCAACATTAATTTCTCTGTTTAGAAATTTCAAACATTAATTTCTCTGTTTAGACATTTCAAACATAAATTTCTCTATTTAGACATTTCCAACTTTAATTTCTCTGTTTAGACAATTCCAACATTTATTTCATCTGTTTAGACATTTCCAACATTAATTTCTCTGTTTAGACATTTCCAACATTAATTTCTCTGTTTAGATATTTCCAACATTGGTTTCTCTGTTTAGACATTTCAAACATTAATTTTTATAATTATATTAAAATTTCTATATTCCCTACCTAACTAACATTTCTATATTCCCTATCTAACTAACATTTCTATATTCCATAACTAACTAACATTTCTATATTCCCTACCTAACTAACATTTCTATATTCCCTAACTAACTAACATTTCTATATTCCCTACCTAACTAACATTTCTATATTCCCTACCTAAGTAACATTTCTATATTCCCTAACTAACTAACATTTCTATATTCCCTAACTAACTAACATTTCTATATTCCCTACCTAACTAAAATTTCTATATTCTCTAACTAACTAACATTTCTATATTCCCTAACTAACTAACATTTCTATATTCCCTACCTAACTAACATTTCTATATTCCCTAACTAACTAACATTTCTATATTCCCTGACTATCTAACATTTCTATATTCCCTAACTAACTAACATTTCTATATTCCCTACCTAACTAACATTTCTATATTCCCTACATAACATTTCTATATTCCCTACCTAACATTTCTATATTCCGTAACTAACTAACATTTCTATATTCCCCACCTAACTAACATTTCTATATTCCCTACATAACATTTCTATTATTCCCTACCTAACTAACATTTCTATATTCCCTACCTAACATTTCTATTATTCCCTACCTAACTAACATTTCTATATTCCCTACCTAACTAACATTTCTATATTCCCTACCTAACATTTATATTATTCCCTACCTAACTAACATTTCTATATTCCCTACCTAACATTTCTATTATTCCCTACCTAACTAACATTTCTATATTCCCTACCTAACATTTCTATATTCCCTAACTAACTAACATTTCTATATTCCCTACCTTACTAGCATTTCTATATTCCTTACCCAACATTTCTATTACTCCCTACCTAACTAACATTTCTATATTCCCTAACTAATATTTCTATTATTCCCTAACTAACTAACATTTATATATTCCCTAACTAACATTTCTATATTCACTAACTAACTAACATTTCTATATTCCCTACCTAACATTTCTATTATTCCCTAACTAACTAACATTTCTATATTCCCTACCTAACTAACATTTCTATATTCCCTACCTAACTAACATTTCTATATTCCCTACCTAACATTTCTATTATTCCCTAACTAACTAACATTTCTATATTCCCCACCTAACTAACATTTCTATATTCCCTACCTAACTAATATTTCTATATTCCCTTCCTAACTAACATTTCTATATTCCCTACCTAACTAACATTTCTATATTCCCTACCTAACATTTCTATTATTCCCTAACTAACTAACATTTCTATATTCCCTACCTAACTAACATTTCTATATTCCCTACCTAACTAACATTTCTATATTCCCTACCTAACATTTCTATTATTCCCTAACTAACTAACATATCTATATTCCCTACCCAACTAACATTTCTATATTCCCTACCTAACTAACATTTCTATATTCCCTACCTAACTAACATTTCTATATTCCCTACCTAACTAACATTTTTATATTCCCTACCTAACTAACATTTCTATATTCCCTAACTAACTAACATTTCTATTATTCCCTACCTAACTAACATTTCTATATTCCCTACCTAACATTTCTATATTCCCTACCTAACTAACATTTCTATATTCCCTACCTAACATTTCTATATTCCCTAACTAACTAACATTTCTATATTCCCTACCTAACTAACATTCCTATTTTTCCCTACCTAACTAACATTTCTATTATTCCCTACCTAACATTTCTATATTCCCTACCTAACTAACATTTCTATTATTCCCTACCTAACATTTCTATTATTCCCTACCTAACATTTCTATATTCAATACCTAACTAGCATTTCTATATTCCCTACCTAACTAACATTTCTATATTCCCTACCTAACATTTCTATATTCCCTACCTAACTAACATTTCTATATTCCAACATAACTAATATTTCTATTATTCCCTACCTAACTGACATGTCTATTATTCCCTACCTAACTAACATTTCTATATTCCCTACATAACTAACATTTGTATTATTCCCTACCTAACTAACATTTCTATATTCCCTACCTAACTAACATTTCTATATTCCCTACCTAACTAACATTCCTATTATTCCCTACCTAACTAACATTTCTATATTCCCTACCTAACTAACATTTCTATTATTCCCTACCTAACATTTCTATATTCCCTACCTACCTAACATTTCTATATTCCCTACATAACTAACATTTCTATATTCCCTACCTAACTAACATTTCTATATTCCCTACCTAACTAACATTTCTATTATTCCCTACCTAACTAACATTTCTATTATTTCCTACCTAACTAACATTTCTATATTCCCTAACTATCATTTCTTGTAGTTCATTCTGTCTCTGCTATTAAGACTGTGTCATCCGCATATCGCAAATTATTTATGTTGTGACCATTGACTTCAATTCCTTTTTTGTCTACTATTGATCTCATAATATGTTCGCTGTAAAGTGAAAACAAATCCGGCGACAGGACACATCCTTGTCTGACTCCTTGTTTTATATATTGGTATTGTCCTGTTTGATTGTTAATTCGTATAGCTGCTGTTTGTTGCCAGTACATGTTTTTTTATGATTCGCAGATCCTTGAAATCATTGTTTAATTTCTCCAGCATATTTATTATTTCTACATGCTTTACTTTGTCAAATGCTTTTGTGTAGTCTATAAAGCATATATATATATATCTTTCTTTACCTGTATAGCTCTTTCTAGCAATGTTCTTAAGATGTATATTACATTACTGGTGCCCTTTCTTTCCACAAATCCATATTGTTCTTCTCTTATTTCTGGTTTTATTTTGTTTCTTACACGTTTCATGACTTAAGACACAGTTTCCTCTAATCACTTTGAATGTACATAATGAGAAGAGCGTTTATGTTATCTTTTTGGAACTTGCCTCATTTAAGTCTCGGTTTAATATTATATACATTTTAGCTTACTGATTTTAAAAGAGAAAGGGAACATCAACTATAGACAACAGACAACTAAAACAAGTAGAGGAATTTAAATACCTAGGAAGTCTAATGGCAAACGATAATTCTCAAACAGCAGAAATATAATTAAGATGCAACAAAGCTTGTCAAATTATTCGACAGTTATCACCACTATTGTCCAACAAGGAAATAACTCTAGAGGCAAAACGGGCACTTTACAGTATAATTTTCATCTTAACTGTGTGCTACCAATGCCAATCATGGACCCTGGATGCAAGAGTAATAAGAAAAATAGCCACAACAGATACGAAATGTGTTAGACGAATGACAGGAAACAGCATTAGAGATAAGATCATAAACGAAGAACTGAGAAAAAAGCTAGGAATAATCCCCTTTCATAGAATACATAAAGAAACAACAGATAAAACTGTTTGGCCACATGACAAGGTAACAAGATTAAAACACAACACAATGAGCCTTCAAAAAACGTTGTGAGAACACAAAACCCAAAGGCCTACCAAGAAAAATATGAATTGATAGAATATTAGAAACATTAGGAAACTTAACAGGAGCAGACGCCAACACAAGAGAAAAAGACCGCAAATTATATCTCCACTCGACGCTGAAAGGCAAATGGAAGGAAAGAAGAGGAAGATGAAAAAGATCAATTGTTATCGTCCGATATGTAGCACACCTCCTGTTAGTTTTATCATTTCATCTCTTATCCCTCTTTCTATTTCTCTTTCATTTACTTGCTGCGCTCATTATAGATGTAGTAGAGTTTATCTTTATTTCGTTAATCGTTTGTGTTGTTCTCATTTCTGAAGCAGGCCGCATGTAGGTCGAAACGTCTTTATTTTGTTGTACTTTTTTGTGTGAAGCTGTAAATATAGTTTGTAGGAGCGTAGGTTACACCCCACTACTTGCATTGTGCTCTATCACGTTACACCCCACTACTTGCTCTGTACTCTATCACTTTACACCTCACTACTTGCTCTGTGCTCTATCACGTTACACCTCACTACTTGCTCTGTACTCTATCACTTTACACCTCACTAGTTGCTCTGTACTCTATCACTTTACACCTCACTAGTTGCTCTGTACTCTATCACTTTACACCTCACTAGTTGCTCTGTACTCTATCACTTTACACCCCACTAGTTGCTCTGTACTCTATCACGTTACACCTCACTACTTGCTCTGTACTCTATCACTTTACACCTCACTAGTTGCTCTGTACTCTATCACTTTACACCTCACTAGTTGCTCTGTACTCTATCACTTTACACCTCACTAGTTGCTCTGTACTCTATCACTTTACACCCCACTAGTTGCTCTGTACTCTATCACGTTACACTCCGCTACTTGCTCTGTACTCTATCACGTTACACCCCACTACTTGCTCTGTACTCTATCACGTTACACCCCACTACTTGCTCTGTACTCTATCACTTTACACCCCACTACTTGCTCTGTACTCTATCACGTTACACCTCACTACTAGCTCTGTACTCTATCACGTTAAACCCCACTACTTGCTCTGTACTCTATCACGTTACACCCCACTACTTGCTCTGTACTCTATCACGTTACACCTCACTACTTGCTCTGTACTCTATCACTTTACACCCTACTACTTACTCTGTACTCTATCACGTTACACCCCACTACTTGCTCTGTACTCTATCACGTTACACCTCACTACTTGCTCTGTACTCTATCACTTTACACCCTACTACTTGCTCTGTACTCTATCACTTTACACCCTACTACTTGCTCTGTACTCTATCACGTTACACCCACTACTTGCTCTGTACTCTATCACGTTACACCTCACTACTTGCTCTGTACTCTATCACGTTACACCCCACTACTTGCTCTGTACTCTATCACTTTACACCCTACTACTTGCTCTTTACTCTATCACGTTACACCCCACTACTTGCTCTGTACTCTATCACGTTACACCTCACTACTTGCTCTGTACTCTATCACTTTACACACTACTACTTGCTCTGTACTCTATCACGTTACACCCCACTACTTGCTCTGTACTCTATCACGTTACACTTCACTATTTGCTCTGTACTCTATCACGTTACACCCTACTACTTGCTATGTACTCTATCACGTTACACCTCACTACTTGCTCTGTACTCTATCACGTTACACCTCACTACTTGCTCTGTACTCTATCACGTTACACCCTACTACTTGCTCTGTACTCTATCACGTTACCCCCCACTCCTTGCTCTGTACTCTATCACGTTACACCCTACTACTTGCTCTGTACTCTATCACGTTAAACCCCACTACTTGCTCTGTACTCTATCACGTTACACCCCACTACTTGCTCTGTACTCTATCACGTTACACCTCACTACTTGCTCTGTACTCTATCACTTTACACCCTACTACTTACTCTGTACTCTATCACGTTACACCCCACTACTTGCTCTGTACTCTATCACGTTACACCTCACTACTTGCTCTGTACTCTATCACTTTACACCCTACTACTTGCTCTGTACTCTATCACTTTACACCCTACTACTTGCTCTGTACTCTATCACGTTACACCCACTACTTGCTCTGTACTCTATCACGTTACACCTCACTACTTGCTCTGTACTCTATCACGTTACACCCCACTACTTGCTCTGTACTCTATCACTTTACACCCTACTACTTGCTCTTTACTCTATCACGTTACACCCCACTACTTGCTCTGTACTCTATCACGTTACACCTCACTACTTGCTCTGTACTCTATCACTTTACACACTACTACTTGCTCTGTACTCTATCACGTTACACCCCACTACTTGCTCTGTACTCTATCACGTTACACTTCACTATTTGCTCTGTACTCTATCACGTTACACCCTACTACTTGCTATGTACTCTATCACGTTACACCTCACTACTTGCTCTGTACTCTATCACGTTACACCTCACTACTTGCTCTGTACTCTATCACGTTACACCCTACTACTTGCTCTGTACTCTATCACGTTACCCCCCACTCCTTGCTCTGTACTCTATCACGTTACACCCTACTACTTGCTCTGTACTCTATCACGTTACACCTCACTACTTGCTCTGTACTCTATCACGTTACACCTCACTACTTGCCCTGTACTCTATCACGTTACACCCCACTACTTGCTCTGTACTCTATCACTTTACACCTCACTACTTGCTCTGTGCTCTATCACGTTACACCTCACTACTTGCTCTGTACTCTATCACTTTACACCTCACTAGTTGCTCTGTACTCTATCACTTTACACCTCACTAGTTGCTCTGTACTCTATCACTTTACACCTCACTAGTTGCTCTGTACTCTATCACTTTACACCCCACTAGTTGCTCTGTACTCTATCACGTTACACCTCACTACTTGCTCTGTACTCTATCACTTTACACCTCACTAGTTGCTCTGTACTCTATCACTTTACACCTCACTAGTTGCTCTGTACTCTATCACTTTACACCTCACTACCTGCTCTGTACTCTATCACGTTACACCCCACTACTTGCTCTGTACTCTATCACGTTACACCCACTACTTGCTCTGTACTCTATCACTTTACACCCAAAACTTGCTCTGTACTCTATCACGTTACACCCCACTACTTGCTCTGTACTCTATCACGTTACACCTCACTACTTGCTCTGTACTCTATCACTTTACACCTCACTACTTGCTCTGTACTCTATCACGTTACACATCACTACTTGCTCTGTACTCTATCACGTTACACCCAACTACTTGCTCTGTACTCTATCACGTTACAACCCCACTACTTGCTCTGTACTCTATCACGTTACACCTCACTACTTGCTCTGTACTCTATCACGTTACACCCCACTACTTGCTCTGTACTCTATCACTTTACACCCCAAAACTTGCTCTGTACTCTATCGCGTTACACCCCACTACTTGCTCTGTACTCTATCACGTTACACCCCACTACTTGCTCTGTACTCTATCACGTTACACCTCACTACTTGCTCTGTACTCTATCACGTTACACCCCACTACTTGCTCTGTACTCTATAACGTTACACCCCACTACTTGCTCTGTACTCTATCACTTTACACCCCAAAACTTGCTCTGTACTCTATCACGTTACACCCACTACTTGCTCTTTACTCTATCCCGTTACACCTCACTACTTGCTCTGTATTCTATCACTTTACACCCTACTACTTGCTCTGTACTCTATCACGTTACACCTCACTACTTACTCTGTACTCTATCACGTTACAGCTCACTACTTGCTCTGTACTCTATCACGTTACACCCTACTACTTGCTCTGTACTCTATCACGTTACACCCCACTACTTGCTCTGTACTCTATCACGTTACACCCCACTACTTGCATTGTTCTCTATCACGTTACACCCCACTACTTGCTCTGTACTCTATCACGTTACACCCCACTAGTTGCTCTGTACTCTATCACTTTACACCTCACTACTTGCTCTGTACTCTATCACGTTACACCCCACTACTTGCTCTGTACTCTATCACGTTACACCCCACTACTTGCTCTGTGCTCTATCACGTTACACTCCGCTACTTGCTCTGTACTCTATCACGTTACACCCCACTACTTGCTCTGTACTCTATCACGTTACACCTCACTACTTGATCTGTACTCTATCACGTTACACCCCACTACTTGCTCTGTACTCTATCACGTTACACCCACTACTTGCTCTGTACTCTATCACTTTACACCCCACTACTTGCTCTGTACTCTATCACGTTACACCTCACTACTAGCTCTGTACTCTATCACGTTACACCCCACTACTTGCTCTGTACTCTATCACGTTACACCCCACTACTTGCTCTGTACTCTATCACGTTACACCTCACTACTTGCTCTGTACTCTATCACTTTACACCCTACTACTTACTCTGTACTCTATCACGTTACACCCACTACTTGCTCTGTACTCTATCACGTTACACCTCACTACTTGCTCTGTACTCTATCACTTTACACCCTACTACTTGCTCTGTACTCTATCACTTTACACCCTACTACTTGCTCTGTACTCTATCACGTTACACCCACTACTTGCTCTGTACTCTATCACGTTACACCTCACTACTTGCTCTGTACTCTATCACGTTACACCCAACTACTTGCTATGTACTCTATCACGTTACACCCCACTACTTGCTCTGTACTCTATCACGTTACACCTCACTACTTGCTCTGTACTCTATCACGTTACACCCCACTACTTGCTCTGTACTCTATACTTTACACCCTACTACTTGCACTGTACTCTATCACGTTACACCCCACTACTTGCTCTGTACTCTATCACGTTACACCCCACTACTTGCTCTGTACTCTATCACGTTACACCTCACTACTTGCTCTGTACTCTATCACGACACACCCCACTACTTGCTCTGTACTCTATCACTTTACACCCAAAACTGGCTCTGTACTCTATCACGTTACACCCCACTACTTGCTCTGTACTCTATCACGTTACACCTCACTACTTGCTCTGTACTCTATCACTTTACACCTCACTACTTGCTCTGTACTCTATCACGTTACACCTCACTACTTGCTCTGTACTCTATCACGTTACACCCACTACTTGCTCTGTACTCTATCACTTTACACCCCAAAACTTGCTCTGTACTCTATCACGTTACACCCCACTACTTGCTCTTTACTCTATCCCGTTACACCTCACTACTTGCTATGTACTCTATCACTTTACACCCTACTACTTGCTCTGTACTCTATCACGTTACACCTCACTACTTACTCTGTACTCTATCACGTTACAGCTCACTACTTGCTCTGTACTCTATCACGTTACACCCTACTACTTGCTCTGTACTCTATCACGTTACACCCCACTACTTGATCTGTACTCTATCACGTTACACCCCACTACTTGCATTGTGCTCTATCACGTTACACCCCACTACTTGCTCTGTACTCTATCACGTTACACCCCACTAGTTGCTCTGTACTCTATCACTTTACACCTCACTACTTGCTCTGTACTCTATCACGTTACACCCCACTACTTGCTCTGTACTCTATCACGTTACACCCCACTACTTGCTCTGTACTCTATCACGTTACACTCCGCTACTTGCTCTGTACTCTATCACGTTACACCCCACTACTTGCTCTGTACTCTATCACGTTACACCTCACTACTTGCTCTGTACTCTATCACGTTACACCCCACTACTTGCTCTGTACTCTATCACGTTACACCCCACTACTTGCTCTGTACTCTATCACTTTACACCCCACTACTTGCTCTGTACTCTATCACGTTACACCTCACTACTAGCTCTGTACTCTATCACGTTACACCCCACTACTTGCTCTGTACTCTATCACGTTACACCCACTACTTGCTCTGTACTCTATCACGTTACACCTCACTACTTGCTCTGTACTCTATCACTTAACACCCTACTACTTACTCTGTACTCTATCACGTTATACCCCACTACTTGCTCTGTACTCTATCACGTTACACCTCACTACTTGCTCTGTACTCTATCACTTTACACCCTACTACTTGCTCTGTACTCTATCACTTTACACCTACTACTTGCTCTGTACTCTATCACGTTACACCCACTACTTGCTCTGTACTCTATCACGTTACACCTCACTACTTGCTCTGTACTCTATCACGTTACACCCCACTACTTGCTCTGTACTCTATCACTTTACACCCTACTACTTGCTCTGTACTCTATCACGTTACACCCCACTACTTGCTCTGTACTCTATCACGTTACACCTCACTACTTGCTCTGTACTCTATCACTTTACACCCTACTACTTGCTCTGTACTCTATCACGTTACACCCCACTACTTGCTCTGTACTCTATCACGTTACACTTCACTATTTGCTCTGTACTCTATCACGTTACACCCTACTACTTGCTCTGTACTCTATCACGTTACACCTCACTACTTGCTCTGTACTCTATCACGTTACACCTCACTACTTGCTCTGTACTCTATCACGTTACACCCTATTACTTGCTCTGTACTCTATCACGTTACCCCCCACTCTTGCTCTGTACTCTATCACGTTACACCCTACTACTTGCTCTGTACTCTATCACGTTACACCTCACTACTTGCTCTGTACTCTATCACGTTACACCTCACTACTTGCCCTGTACTCTATCACGTTACACCCCACTACTTGCCCTGTACTCTATCACGTTAGACCTCACTACTTGCCCTGTACTCTATCACTTTACACCCCACTACTTGCTCTGTACTCTATCACGTTACACCTCACTACTTGCTCTGTACTCTATCACGTTACACCCTACTACTTGCTCTGTACTCTATCACTTTACACCCTACTACTTGCTCTGTACTCTATCACGTTACACCCCACTACTTGCTCTGTACTCTATCACGTTACACCTCACTACTTGCTCTGTACTCTATCACGTTACACCCACTACTTGCTCTGTACTCTATCACGTTACACCTACTACTTGCTCTGTACTCTATCACGTTACACCCCACTACTTGCTCTATATTCTATCACGTTACACCCCACTACTTGCTCTGTACTCTATCACGTTACACCCACTACTTGCTCTGTACTCTATCACTTTACACCCCAAAACTTGCTCTGTACTCTATCACGTTACACCCCACTACTTGCTCTGTACTCTATCACGTTACACCTCACTACTTGCTCTGTACTCTATCACTTTACACCTCACTACTTGCTCTGTACTCTATCACGTTACACATCACTACTTGCTCTGTACTCTATCACGTTACACCCAACTACTTGCTCTGTACTCTATCACGTTACACCCCACTACTTGCTCTGTACTCTATCACGTTACACCTCACTACTTGCTCTGTACTCTATCACGTTACACCCCACTACTTGCTCTGTACTCTATCACGTTACACCCCACTACTTGCTCTGTGCTCTATCACGTTACACTCCGCTACTTGCTCTGTACTCTATCACGTTACACCCCACTACTTGCTCTGTACTCTATCACGTTACACCTCACTACTTGCTCTGTACTCTATCACGTTACACCCACTACTTGCTCTGTACTCTATCACGTTACACCCCACTACTTGCTCTGTACTCTATCACTTTACACCCCACTACTTGCTCTGTACTCTATCACGTTACACCCCACTACTTGCTCTGTACTCTATCACGTTACACCTCACTACTTGCTCTGTACTCTATCACTTTACACCTACTACTTGCTCTGTACTCTATCACTTTACACCCTACTACTTGCTCTGTACTCTATCACGTTACACCCACTACTTGCTCTGTACTCTATCACGTTACACCTCACTACTTGCTCTGTACTCTATCACGTTACACCCCAACTACTTGCTCTGTACTCTATCACGTTACACCCCACTATTTGCTCTGTACTCTATCACGTTACACTCACTACTTGCTCTGTACTCTATCACGTTACACCCCACTTTTGCTCTGTACTCTATCACTTTACACCCTACTACTTGCACTGTACTCTATCACGTTACACCCCACTACTTGCTCTGTACTCTATCACGTTACACCCCACTACTTGCTCTGTACTCTATCACGTTTACACCTCACTACTTGCTCTGTACTCTATCACGTTACACCCCACTACTTGCTCTGTACTCTATCACTTTACACCCCAAAACTTGCTCTGTACTCTATCACGTTACACCCCACTACTTGCTCTGTACTCTATCACGTTACACCCCACTACTTGCTCTGTACTCTATCACTTTACACCTCACTACTTGCTCTGTACTCTATCACGTTACACCTCACTACTTGCTCTGTACTCTATCACGTTACACCCACTACTTGCTCTGTACTCTATCACTTTACACCCCAAAACTTGCTCTGTACTCTATCACGTTACACCCCACTACTTGCTCTTTACTCTATCCGTTACACCTCACTACTTGCTCTGTACTCTATCACTTTACACCCTACTACTTGCTCTGTACTCTATCACGTTACACCTCACTACTTACTCTGTACTCTATCACGTTACAGCTCACTACTTGCTCTGTACTCTATCACGTTACACCTCACTACTTGCTCTGTACTCTATCACGTTACACCTCACTACTTGCTCTGTACTCTATCACGTTACACCCTACTACTTGCTCTGTACTCTATCACGTTACCCCCACTACTTGCTCTGTACTCTATCACGTTACACCCTACTACTTGCTCTGTACTCTATCACGTTACACCTCACTACTTGCTCTGTACTCTATCACGTTACACCTCACTACTTGCCTGTACTCTATCACGTTACACCCACTACTTGCTCTGTACTCTATCACGTTACACCTCACTACTTGCTCTGTACTCTATCACTTTACACCCCACTACTTGCTCTGTACTCTATCACGTTACACCTCACTACTTGCTCTGTACTCTATCACGTTACACCCTACTACTTGCTCTGTACTCTATCACTTTACACCCTACTACTTGCTCTGTACTCTATCACGTTACACCCCACTACTTGCTCTGTACTCTATCACGTTACACCTCACTACTTGCTCTGTACTCTATCACGTTACACCCACTACTTGCTCTGTACTCTATCACGTTACACCCTACTACTTGCTCTGTACTCTATCACGTTACACCCCACTACTTGCTCTGTACTCTATCACGTTACACCCCACTACTTGCTCTGTACTCTATCACGTTACACCCCCACTACTTGCTCTGTACTCTATCACTTTACACCCAAAACTTGCTCTGTACTCTATCACGTTACACCCCACTACTTGCTCTGTACTCTATCACGTTACACCTCACTACTTGCTCTGTACTCTATCACGTTACACCTCACTACTTGCTCTGTACTCTATCACGTTACACCTCACTACTTGCTCTGTACTCTATCACGTTACACCCAACTACTTGCTCTGTACTCTATCACGTTACACCCACTACTTGCTCTGTACTCTATCACGTTACACCCCACTACTTGCTCTGTACTCTATCACGTTACACCCCACTACTTGCTCTGTACTCTATCACGTTACACTCCGCACTTGCTCTGTACTCTATCACGTTACACCCCACTACTTGCTCTGTACTCTATCACGTTACACCTCACTACTTGCTCTGTACTCTATCACGTTACACCCCACTACTTGCTCTGTACTCTATCACGTTACACCCACTACTTGCTCTGTACTCTATCACTTTACACCCCACTTGCTCTGTACTCTATCACGTTACACCCCACTACTTGCTCTGTACTCTATCACGTTACACCTCACTACTTGCTCTGTACTCTATCACTTTACACCCTACTACTTGCTCTGTACTCTATCACTTTACACCCTACTACTTGCTCTGTACTCTATCACGTTACACCCCACTACTTGCTCTGTACTCTATCACGTTACACCTCACTACTTGCTCTGTACTCTATCACGTTACACCCAACTACTTGCTCTGTACTCTATCACGTTACACCCCACTACTTGCTCTGTACTCTATCACGTTACACCTCACTACTTGCTCTGTACTCTATCACGTTACACCCACTACTTGCTCTGTACTCTATCACTTTACACCCTACTACTTGCTCTGTACTCTATCACGTTACACCCCACTACTTGCTCTGTACTCTATCACGTTTACACCCCACTACTTGCTCTGTACTCTATCACGTTACACCTCACTACTTGCTCTGTACTCTATCACGTTACACCCCACTACTTGCTCTGTACTCTATCACTTTACACCCCAAAACTTGCTCTGTACTCTATCACGTTACACCCCACTACTTGCTCTGTACTCTATCACGTTACACCTCACTACTTGCTCTGTACTCTATCACTTTACACCCTACTACTTGCTCTGTACTCTATCACGTTACACCTCACTACTTGCTCTGTACTCTATCACGTTACACCCACTACTTGCTCTGTACTCTATCACTTTACACCCCAAAACTTGCTCTGTACTCTATCACGTTACACCCCACTACTTGCTCTTTACTCTATCCCGTTACACCTCACTACTTGCTCTGTACTCTATCACTTTACACCCCTACTACTTGCTCTGTACTCTATCACGTTACACCTCACTACTTACTTACTGTACTCTTCACGTTACAGCTCACTACTTGCTCTGTACTCTATCACGTTACACCCTCACTACTTGCTCTGTACTCTATCACGTTACACCTACTACTTGCTCTGTACTCTATCACGTTACACCCCACTACTTGCATTGTGCTCTATCACGTTACACCCCACTACTTGCTCTGTACTCTATCACGTTACACCCCACTACTTGCTCTGTACTCTATCACTTTACACCTCACTACTTGCTCTGTACTCTATCACGTTACACCCCACTACTTGCTCTGTACTCTATCACGTTACACCCCACTACTTGCTCTGTACTCTATCACGTTACACTCCGCTACTTGCTCTGTACTCTATCACGTTACACCCCACTACTTGCTCTGTACTCTATCACGTTACACCTCACTACTTGCTCTGTACTCTATCACGTTACACCCCACTACTTGCTCTGTACTCTATCACGTTACACCCCACTACTTGCTCTGTACTCTATCACTTTACACCCACTACTTGCTCTGTACTCTATCACGTTACACCTCACTACTTGCTCTGTACTCTATCACGTTACACCCCACTACTTGCTCTGTACTCTATCACGTTACACCCCACTACTTGCTCTGTACTCTATCACGTTACACCTCACTACTTGCTCTGTACTCTATCACTTTACACCCTACTACTTACTCTGTACTCTATCACGTTACACCCACTACTTGCTCTGTACTCTATCACGTTACACCTCACTACTTGCTCTGTACTCTATCACTTTACACCCTACTACTTGCTCTGTACTCTATCACTTTACACCCTACTACTTGCTCTGTACTCTATCACGTTACACCCACTACTTGCTCTGTACTCTATCACGTTACACCTCACTACTTGCTCTGTACTCTATCACGTTACACCCCACTACTTGCTCTGTACTCTATCACTTTACACCCTACTACTTGCTCTGTACTCTATCACGTTACACCCCACTACTTGCTCTGTACTCTATCACGTTACACCTCACTACTTGCTCTGTACTCTATCACTTTACACCCTACTACTTGCTCTGTACTCTATCACGTTACACCCCACTACTTGCTCTGTACTCTATCACGTTACACTTCACTATTTGCTCTGTACTCTATCACGTTACACCCTACTACTTGCTCTGTACTCTATCACGTTACACCTCACTACTTGCTCTGTACTCTATCACGTTACACCTCACTACTTGCTCTGTACTCTATCACGTTACACCCTACTACTTGCTCTGTACTCTATCACGTTACCCCCCACTACTTGCTCTGTACTCTATCACGTTACACCCTACTACTTGCTCTGTACTCTATCACGTTACACCTCACTACTTGCTCTGTACTCTATCACGTTACACCTCACTACTTGCCCTGTACTCTATCACGTTACACCCCACTACTTGCTCTGTACTCTATCACGTTACACCTCACTACTTGCCCTGTACTCTATCACTTTACACCCCACTACTTGCTCTGTACTCTATCACGTTACACCTCACTACTTGCTCTGTACTCTATCACGTTACACCCTACTACTTGCTCTGTACTCTATCACTTTACACCCTACTACTGCTCTGTACTCTATCACGTTACACCCCACTACTTGCTCTGTACTCTATCACGTTACACCTCACTACTTGCTCTGTACTCTATCACGTTACAACCCACTACTTGCTCTGTACTCTATCACGTTACACCCTACTACTTGCTCTGTACTCTATCACGTTACACCCACTACTTGCTCTGTACTCTATCACGTTACACCCCACTACTTGCTCTGTACTCTATCACGTTACACCCCACTACTTGCTCTGTACTCTATCACTTTACACCCCAAAACTTGCTCTGTACTCTATCACGTTACACCCACTACTTGCTCTGTACTCTATCACGTTACACCTCACTACTTGCTCTGTACTCTATCACTTTACACCTCACTACTTGCTCTGTACTCTATCACGTTACACATCACTACTTGCTCTGTACTCTATCACGTTACACCCAACTACTTGCTCTGTACTCTATCACGTTACACCCCACTACTTGCTCTGTACTCTATCACGTTACACCTCACTACTTGCTCTGTACTCTATCACGTTACACCCACTACTTGCTCTGTACTCTATCACTTTACACCCCACTACTTGCTCTGTACTCTATCACGTTACACCCCACTACTTGCTCTGTACTCTATCACGTTACACCTCACTACTTGCTCTGTACTCTATCACTTTACACCTCACTACTTGCTCTGTACTCTATCATTACACATCACTACTTGCTCTGTACTCTATCACGTTTACACCCAACTACTTGCTCTGTACTCTATCACGTTACACCCCACTACTTGCTCTGTACTCTATCACGTTACACCCTCACTACTTGCTCTGTACTCTATCACGTTACACCCCACTACTTGCTCTGTACTCTATCACGTTACACCCACTACTTGCTCTGTACTCTATCACGTTACACCCCGCTACTTGCTCTGTACTCTATCACGTTACACCCCACTACTTGCTCTGTACTCTATCACGTTACACCTCACTACTTGCTCTGTACTCTATCACGTTAACACCACTACTTGCTCTGTACTCTATCACGTTACACCCCACTACTTGCTCTGTACTCTATCACTTTACACCCCACTACTTGCTCTGTACTCTATCACGTTACACCCACTACTTGCTCTGTACTCTATCACGTTACACCTCACTACTTGCTCTGTACTCTATCACTTTACACCCTACTACTTGCTCTGTACTCTATCACGTTACACCCTATACTTGCTCTGTACTCTATCACGTTACACCCACTACTTGCTCTGTACTCTATCACGTTACACCTCACTACTTGCTCTGTACTCTATCACGTTACACCCAACTACTTGCTCTGTACTCTATCACGTTACACCCACTACTTGCTCTGTACTCTATCACGTTACACCTCACTACTTGCTCTGTACTCTATCACGTTACACCCCACTACTTGCTCTGTACTCTATCACTTTACACCCTACTACTTGCTCTGTACTCTATCACGTTACACCCACTACTTGCTCTGTACTCTATCACGTTACACCCCACTACTTGCTCTGTACTCTATCACGTTACACCTCACTACTTGCTCTGTACTCTATCACGTTACACCCCACTACTGCTCTGTACTCTATCACGTTACACCCAAACTTGCTCTGTACTCTATCACGTTACACCCCACTACTTGCTCTGTACTCTATCACGTTACACTCACTACTTGCTCTGTACTCTATCACGTTACACCCACTACTTGCTCTGTACTCTATCACGTTACACCTCACTACTTGCTCTGTACTCTATCACGTTACACCCCACTACTTGCTCTGTACTCTATCACTTACACCCCACTACTTGCTCTGTACTCTATCACGTTACCCACTACTTGCTCTTTTACTCTATCACGTTACACCTCACTACTTGCTCTGTACTCTATCACGTTACACCCTACTACTTGCTCTGTACTCTATCACGTTACACCTCACTACTTGCTCTGTACTCTATCACGTTACACCCACTACTTGCTCTGTACTCTATCACGTTACACCCTCACTACTTGCTCTGTACTCTATCACGTTAACCCTACTACTTGCTCTGTACTCTATCACGTTACAACCCACTACTTGCTCTGTACTCTATCACGTTACACCCACTACTTGCTCTGTACTCTATCACGTTACACCCACTACTTGCTCTGTACTCTATCACGTTACACCTCACTACTTGCTCTGTACTCTATCACGTTACACCCCACTACTTGCTCTGTACTCTATCACGTTACACCCCACTACTTGCTCTGTACTCTATCACGTTACAACTCCACTACTTGCTCTGTACTCTATCACGTTACACCCCACTACTTGCTCTGTACTCTATCACGTTACACCCCACTACTTGCTCTGTACTCTATCACGTTACACCTCACTACTTGCTCTGTACTCTATCACGTTACACCCCACTACTTGCTCTGTACTCTATCACGTTACACCCCACTACTTGCTCTGTACTCTATCACGTTACACCTCACTACTTGCTCTGTACTCTATCACGTTAACCCCACTACTTGCTCTGTACTCTATCACGTTACACCCCACTACTTGCTCTGTACTCTATCACGTTACACCCACTACTTGCTCTGTACTCTATCACGTTACACCCCACTACTTGCTCTGTACTCTATCACGTTACACCTCACTACTTGCTCTGTACTCTATCACGTTACACCCACTACTTGCTCTGTACTCTATCACGTTACACCTCACTACTTGCTCTGTACTCTATCACGTTACACCTCACTACTTGCTCTGTACTCTATCACGTTACACCCCTACTTGCTCTGTACTCTATCACGTTACACCCACTACTTGCTCTGTACTCTATCACGTTACACCCCACTACTTGCTCTGTACTCTATCACTTTACACCCTACTACTTGCTCTGTACTCTATCACGTTACACCTCACTACTTGCTCTGTACTCTATCACGTTACACCTCACTACTTGCTCTGTACTCTATCACGTTTACACCCTACTACTTGCTCTGTACTCTATCACGTTACACCCCACTACTTGCTCTGTACTCTATCACGTTACACCCCACTACTTGCTCTGTACTCTATCACGTTACACCCCACTACTTGCTCTGTACTCTATCACGTTACACCCACTACTTGCTCTGTACTCTATCACTTACACCCACTACTTGCTCTGTACTCTATCACGTTACACCCCACTACTTGCTCTGTACTCTATCACGTTACACCCCACTACTTGCTCTGTACTCTATCACGTTACACCCACTACTTGCTCTGTACTCTATCACGTTACACCCACTACTTGCTCTGTACTCTATCACGTTACACCCCACTACTTGCTCTGTACTCTATCACGTTACACCCCACTACTTGCTCTGTACTCTATCACGTTACACTCACTACTTGCTCTGTACTCTATCACGTTACACCCCTACTACTTGCTCTGTACTCTATCACGTTACCCTCACTACTTGCTCTGTACTCTATCACGTTACAACACTACTTGCTCTGTACTCTATCACGTTACACCCACTACTTGCTCTGTACTCTATCACGTTACACCACTACTTGCTCTGTACTCTATCACGTTACACCCTCACTACTTGCTCTGTACTCTATCACGTTACACCCACTACTTGCTCTGTACTCTATCACGTTACACCCCACTACTTGCTCTGTACTCTATCACTTTACACCCTACTACTTGCTCTGTACTCTATCACGTTACACCCCACTACTTGCTCTGTACTCTATCACGTTACACCTCACTACTTGCTCTGTACTCTATCACGTTACACCCCACTACTTGCTCTGTACTCTATCACGTTACACCTCACTACTTGCTCTGTACTCTATCACGTTACACCTCACTACTTGCTCTGTACTCTATCACGTTACACCCTACTACTTGCTCTGTACTCTATCACGTTACACCCCACTACTTGCTCTGTACTCTATCACGTTACACCCTACTACTTGCTCTGTACTCTATCACGTTACACCCCACTACTTGCTCTGTACTCTATCACGTTACACCCCACTACTTGCTCTGTACTCTATCACGTTACACCCCACTACTTGCTCTGTTACTCTATCACGTTACACCTCACTACTTGCTCTGTACTCTATCACGTTACACCCCACTACTTGCTCTGTACTCTATCACGTACACACCTCACTACTTGCTCTGTACTCTATCACGTTACACCCTACTACTTGCTCTGTACTCTATCACGTTACACCCTACTACTTGCTCTGTACTCTATCACGTTACACCCACTACTTGCTCTGTACTCTATCACGTTACACCCCACTACTTGCTCTGTACTCTATCACGTTACACCCCACTACTTGCTCTGTACTCTATCACGTTACACCTACTACTTGCTCTGTACTCTATCACGTTACACCCCACTACTTGCTCTGTACTCTATCACGTTACACCCACTACTTGCTCTGTACTCTATCACGTTACACTCACTACTTGCTCTGTACTCTATCACGTTACACCCACTACTTGCTCTGTACTCTATCACGTTACACCACACTACTTGCTCTGTACTCTATCACGTTACACCCACTACTTGCTCTGTACTCTATCACGTTACACCCACTACTTGCTCTGTACTCTATCACGTTACACCCCACTACTTGCTCTGTACTCTATCACGTTACACCTCACTACTTGCTCTGTACTCTATCACGTTACACCCCACTACTTGCTCTGTACTCTATCACGTTACACCCCACTACTTGCTCTGTACTCTATCACGTTACACCCCACTACTTGCTCTGTACTCTATCACGTTACACCCCACTACTTGCTCTGTACTCTATCACGTTACACCCACTACTTGCTCTGTACTCTATCACGTTACACCCCACTACTTGCTCTGTACTCTATCACGTTACACCTCACTACTTGCTCTGTACTCTATCACTTTACACCCTACTACTTGCTCTGTACTCTATCACTTTACACCCTACTACTTGCTCTGTACTCTATCACGTTACACCCCACTACTTGCTCTGTACTCTATCACGTTACACCTCACTACTTGCTCTGTACTCTATCACGTTACACCCCACTACTTGCTCTGTACTCTATCACGTTACACCCTACTACTTGCTCTGTACTCTATCACGTTACACCCCACTACTTGCTCTGTACTCTATCACGTTACACCTCACTACTTGCTCTGTACTCTATCACTTTACACCTACTACTTGCTCTGTACTCTATCACGTTACACCCACTACTTGCTCTGTACTCTATCACGTTACACTTCACTACTTGCTCTGTACTCTATCACGTTACACCCTACTACTTGCTCTGTACTCTATCACGTTACACTCACTACTTGCTCTGTTCTCTATCACGTTACACCTCACTACTTGCTCTGTACTCTATCACGTTACACCCTACTACTTGCTCTGTACTCTATCACGTTACCCCACTACTTGCTCTGTACTCTATCACGTTACACCCTACTACTTGCTCTGTACTCTATCACGTTACACCTCACTACTTGCTCTGTACTCTATCACGTTACACCTCACTACTTGCTCTGTACTCTATCACGTTACACCCCACTACTTGCTCTGTACTCTATCACGTTACACCTCACTACTTGCCTGTACTCTATCACTTTACACCCCACTACTTGCTCTGTACTCTATCACGTTACACCCACTACTTGCTCTGTACTCTATCACGTTACACCTACTACTTGCTCTGTACTCTATCACTTTACACCCTACTACTTGCTCTGTACTCTATCACGTTACACCCACTACTTGCTCTGTACTCTATCACGTTACACCCCACTACTTGCTCTGTACTCTATCACGTTACACCCCACTACTTGCTCTGTACTCTATCACGTTACACCTACTACTTGCTCTGTACTCTATCACGTTACACCCCACTACTTGCTCTGTACTCTATCACGTTACACCCCACTACTTGCTCTGTACTCTATCACGTTACACCCCACTACTTGCTCTGTACTCTATCACGTTACACCCCACTACTTGCTCTGTACTCTATCACGTTACACCCCACTACTTGCTCTGTACTCTATCACGTTACACCCCACTACTTGCTCTGTACTCTATCACGTTACACCCCACTACTTGCTCTGTACTCTATCACGTTACACCCCACTACTTGCTCTGTACTCTATCACGTTACACCTCACTACTTGCTCTGTACTCTATCACTTTACACCCCACTACTTGCTCTGTACTCTATCACGTTACACCTACTACTTGCTCTGTACTCTATCACGTTACACCCCACTACTTGCTCTGTACTCTATCACGTTACACCCCACTACTTGCTCTGTACTCTATCACGTTACACCCCACTACTTGCTCTGTACTCTATCACGTTACACCCTACTACTTGCTCTGTACTCTATCACGTTTACACCTCACTACTTGCTCTGTACTCTATCACGTAACACTACTACTTGCTCTGTACTCTATCACGTTACACCCTACTACTTGCTCTGTACTCTATCACGTTACACCCACTACTTGCTCTGTACTCTATCACGTTACACCTCACTACTTGCTCTGTACTCTATCACGTTACACCCCACTACTTGCTCTGTACTCTATCACGTTACACCCACTACTTGCTCTGTACTCTATCACGTTACACCCCACTACTTGCTCTGTACTCTATCACGTTACACCTCACTACTTGCTCTGTACTCTATCACGTTACACCTACTACTTGCTCTGTACTCTATCACGTTACACCTCACTACTTGCTCTGTACTCTATCACGTTACACCTCACTACTTGCTCTGTACTCTATCACGTTACACCTCACTACTTGCTCTGTACTCTATCACGTTACACCCACTACTTGCTCTGTACTCTATCACGTTACACCCTACTACTTGCTCTGTACTCTATCACGTTACACCCCACTACTTGCTCTGTACTCTATCACTTTACACCCCACTACTTGCTCTGTACTCTATCACGTTACACCCCACTACTTGCTCTGTACTCTATCACGTTACACCTCACTACTGCTCTGTACTCTATCACGTACACCTCACTACTTGCTCTGTACTCTATCACTTACACCCCACTACTTGCTCTGTACTCTATCACGTTACACCCCACTACTTGCTCTGTACTCTATCACGTTACACCTCACTACTTGCTCTGTACTCTATCACGTTACACCCACTACTTGCTCTGTACTCTATCACGTTACACCTCACTACTTGCTCTGTACTCTATCACGTTACACCCCACTACTTGCTCTGTACTCTATCACACTTTACACCCACTACTTGCTCTGTACTCTATCACGTTACACCCCACTACTTGCTCTGTACTCTATCACGTTACACCCTACTACTTGCTCTGTACTCTATCACGTTACACCTCACTACTTGCTCTGTACTCTATCACGTTACACCTCACTACTTGCTCTGTACTCTATCACGTTACACCCACTACTTGCTCTGTACTCTATCACGTTACACCTCACTACTTGCTCTGTACTCTATCACGTTACACCCACTACTTGCTCTGTACTCTATCACGTTACACCCTCACTACTTGCTCTGTACTCTATCACGTTACACCCCACTACTTGCTCTGTACTCTATCACGTTACACCTCACTACTTGCTCTGTACTCTATCACGTTACACCCTACTACTTGCTCTGTACTCTATCACGTTACACCCACTACTTGCTCTGTACTCTATCACGTTACACCTCACTACTTGCTCTGTACTCTATCACGTTACACCTCACTACTTGCTCTGTACTCTATCACTTTACACCCTACTACTTGCTCTGTACTCTATCACGTTACACCCCTACTTGCTCTGTACTCTATCACGTTACCCTCACTACTTGCTCTGTACTCTATCACGTTACACCCACTACTTGCTCTGTACTCTATCACGTTACACCCTACTACTTGCTCTGTACTCTATCACGTTACACCCCACTACTTGCTCTGTACTCTATCACGTTACACCCTACTACTTGCTCTGTACTCTATCACGTTACACCCCACTACTTGCTCTGTACTCTATCACGTTACACCCCACTACTTGCTCTGTACTCTATCACGTTACACCTCACTACTTGCTCTGTACTCTATCACGTTACACCCCACTACTTGCTCTGTACTCTATCACGTTACACCCCACTACTTGCTCTGTACTCTATCACGTTACACCCCACTACTTGCTCTGTACTCTATCACTTACACCCTACTACTTGCTCTGTACTCTATCACGTTACACCCCACTACTTGCTCTGTACTCTATCACGTTTTACCCTCACTACTTGCTCTGTACTCTATCACGTTACACCCTACTACTTGCTCTGTACTCTATCACGTTACACCCTACTACTTGCTCTGTACTCTATCACGTTACACCTCACTACTTGCTCTGTACTCTATCACGTTACACCCACTACTTGCTCTGTACTCTATCACGTTACACCCTACTACTTGCTCTGTACTCTATCACGTTACACCCCACTACTTGCTCTGTACTCTATCACGTTACACCTCACTACTTGCTCTGTACTCTATCACGTTACAACCCACTACTTGCTCTGTACTCTATCACTTTACACCCCACTACTTGCTCTGTACTCTATCACGTTACACCCACTACTTGCTCTGTACTCTATCACGTTACACCTCACTACTTGCTCTGTACTCTATCACTTACACCTCACTACTTGCTCTGTACTCTATCACGTTACACCCACTACTTGCTCTGTACTCTATCACGTTACACCCACTACTTGCTCTGTACTCTATCACGTTACACCCACTACTTGCTCTGTACTCTATCACGTTACACCCACTACTTGCTCTGTACTCTATCACGTTACACCCTCACTACTTGCTCTGTACTCTATCACGTTACACCCACTACTTGCTCTGTACTCTATCACGTTACACCCCACTACTTGCTCTGTACTCTATCACGTTACACCCTACTACTTGCTCTGTACTCTATCACGTTACACCCACTACTTGCTCTGTACTCTATCACGTTACACCCCACTACTTGCTCTGTACTCTATCACGTTACACCCCACTACTTGCTCTGTACTCTATCACGTTACACCCCACTACTTGCTCTGTACTCTATCACGTTACACCCACTACTTGCTCTGTACTCTATCACGTTACACCCACTACTTGCTCTGTACTCTATCACGTTACACCTCACTACTTGCTCTGTACTCTATCACTTTACACCTCACTACTTGCTCTGTACTCTATCACGTTACACCCCACTACTTGCTCTGTACTCTATCACGTTACACCTCACTACTTGCTCTGTACTCTATCACGTTACACCCATACTTGCTCTGTACTCTATCACGTTACACCCACTACTTGCTCTGTACTCTATCACGTTACACTCACTACTTGCTCTGTACTCTATCACGTTACACCCTACTACTTGCTCTGTACTCTATCACGTTACACCCCACTACTTGCTCTGTACTCTATCACGTTACACCCCACTACTTGCTCTGTACTCTATCACGTTACACCCCACTACTTGCTCTGTACTCTATCACGTTACACCCCACTACTTGCTCTGTACTCTATCACGTTACACCTCACTACTTGCTCTGTACTCTATCACGTTACACCCCACTACTTGCTCTGTACTCTATCACTTTACACCCTACTACTTGCTCTGTACTCTATCACGTTACACCCACTACTTGCTCTGTACTCTATCACGTTACACCCACTACTTGCTCTGTACTCTATCACGTTACACCCCACTACTTGCTCTGTACTCTATCACTTTACACCTACTACTTGCTCTGTACTCTATCACGTTACACCCCACTACTTGCTCTGTACTCTATCACGTTACACCTCACTACTTGCTCTGTACTCTATCACGTTACACCCACTACTTGCTCTGTACTCTATCACGTTACACCTCACTACTTGCTCTGTACTCTATCACGTTACACCTCACTACTTGCTCTGTACTCTATCACGTTACACCCCACTACTTGCTCTGTACTCTATCACGTTACACCCCACTACTTGCTCTGTACTCTATCACGTTACACCTCACTACTTGCTCTGTACTCTATCACGTTACACCTCACTACTTGCTCTGTACTCTATCACGTTACACCCCACTACTTGCTCTGTACTCTATCACGTTACACCCCACTACTTGCTCTGTACTCTATCACGTTACACCCCACTACTTGCTCTGTACTCTATCACGTTACACCCACTACTTGCTCTGTACTCTATCACGTTACACCTCACTACTTGCTCTGTACTCTATCACGTTACACCTCACTACTTGCTCTGTACTCTATCACGTTACACCCCACTACTTGCTCTGTACTCTATCACGTTACACCCTACTACTTGCTCTGTACTCTATCACGTTACACCTCACTACTTGCTCTGTACTCTATCACGTTACACCTCACTACTTGCTCTGTACTCTATCACGTTACACCCCACTACTTGCTCTGTACTCTATCACGTTACACCTCACTACTTGCTCTGTACTCTATCACGTTACACCCCACTACTTGCTCTGTACTCTATCACGTTACACCCTACTACTTGCTCTGTACTCTATCACGTTACACCCACTACTTGCTCTGTACTCTATCACGTTACACCCACTACTTGCTCTGTACTCTATCACGTTACACCTACTACTTGCTCTGTACTCTATCACGTTACACCCTACTACTTGCTCTGTACTCTATCACGTTACACCCCACTACTTGCTCTGTACTCTATCACGTTACACCCCACTACTTGCTCTGTACTCTATCACGTTACACCTACTACTTGCTCTGTACTCTATCACGTTACACCCTACTACTTGCTCTGTACTCTATCACGTTACACCTCACTACTTGCTCTGTACTCTATCACGTTACACCCTACTACTTGCTCTGTACTCTATCACGTTACACCCTACTACTTGCTCTGTACTCTATCACGTTACACCCCACTACTTGCTCTGTACTCTATCACGTTACACCTCACTACTTGCTCTGTACTCTATCACGTTACACCTCACTACTTGCTCTGTACTCTATCACGTTACACCTACTACTTGCTCTGTACTCTATCACGTTACACCTCACTACTTGCTCTGTACTCTATCACGTTACACCCCACTACTTGCTCTGTACTCTATCACGTTACACCTCACTACTTGCTCTGTACTCTATCACGTTACACCCACTACTTGCTCTGTACTCTATCACGTTACACCCTACTACTTGCTCTGTACTCTATCACGTTACACCCACTACTTGCTCTGTACTCTATCACGTTACACCTCACTACTTGCTCTGTACTCTATCACGTTACACCCACTACTTGCTCTGTACTCTATCACGTTACACCCACTACTTGCTCTGTACTCTATCACGTTACACCCCACTACTTGCTCTGTACTCTATCACGTTACACCCCACTACTTGCTCTGTACTCTATCACGTTACACCCCACTACTTGCTCTGTACTCTATCACGTTACACCTCACTACTTGCTCTGTACTCTATCACGTTACACCCCACTACTTGCTCTGTACTCTATCACGTTACACCTCACTACTTGCTCTGTACTCTATCACGTTACACCCTACTACTTGCTCTGTACTCTATCACGTTACACCCACTACTTGCTCTGTACTCTATCACGTTACACCCCACTACTTGCTCTGTACTCTATCACGTTACACCCTACTACTTGCTCTGTACTCTATCACGTTACACCCACTACTTGCTCTGTACTCTATCACGTTACACCCTACTACTTGCTCTGTACTCTATCACGTTACACCCACTACTTGCTCTGTACTCTATCACGTTACACCCCACTACTTGCTCTGTACTCTATCACGTTACACCTCTACTACTTGCTCTGTACTCTATCACGTTACACCCCACTACTTGCTCTGTACTCTATCACGTTACACCTCACTACTTGCTCTGTACTCTATCACGTTACACCCCACTACTTGCTCTGTACTCTATCACTTTACACCCTACTACTTGCTCTGTACTCTATCACGTTACACCCCACTACTTGCTCTGTACTCTATCACGTTACACCTCACTACTTGCTCTGTACTCTATCACGTTACACCCCACTACTTGCTCTGTACTCTATCACGTTACACCCCACTACTTGCTCTGTACTCTATCACGTTACACCCCACTACTTGCTCTGTACTCTATCACTTACACCCCACTACTTGCTCTGTACTCTATCACGTTACACCCCACTACTTGCTCTGTACTCTATCACGTTACACCTCACTACTTGCTCTGTACTCTATCACGTTACACCCCACTACTTGCTCTGTACTCTATCACGTTACAACCCACTACTTGCTCTGTACTCTATCACGTTACACCCCACTACTTGCTCTGTACTCTATCACGTTACACCCCACTACTTGCTCTGTACTCTATCACGTTACACCCACTACTTGCTCTGTACTCTATCACTTTACACCCTACTACTTGCTCTGTACTCTATCACGTTACACCCCACTACTTGCTCTGTACTCTATCACGTTACACCTCACTACTTGCTCTGTACTCTATCACGTTACACCCACTACTTGCTCTGTACTCTATCACGTTACACCCCACTACTTGCTCTGTACTCTATCACGTTACACCCTACTACTTGCTCTGTACTCTATCACGTTACACCCACTACTTGCTCTGTACTCTATCACGTTACACCTCACTACTTGCTCTGTACTCTATCACGTTACACCCCACTACTTGCTCTGTACTCTATCACGTTACAACCCACTACTTGCTCTGTACTCTATCACGTTACACCTCACTACTTGCTCTGTACTCTATCACGTTACACCCCACTACTTGCTCTGTACTCTATCACGTTACACCCACTACTTGCTCTGTACTCTATCACGTTACACCTCACTACTTGCTCTGTACTCTATCACGTTACACCCCACTACTTGCTCTGTACTCTATCACGTTACACCCCACTACTTGCTCTGTACTCTATCACGTTACACCCTACTACTTGCTCTGTACTCTATCACGTTACACCTCACTACTTGCTCTGTACTCTATCACGTTACACCTCACTACTTGCTCTGTACTCTATCACGTTACACCCCACTACTTGCTCTGTACTCTATCACGTTACACCTCACTACTTGCTCTGTACTCTATCACTTTACACCCCACTACTTGCTCTGTACTCTATCACGTTACACCCTACTACTTGCTCTGTACTCTATCACGTTACACCCCACTACTTGCTCTGTACTCTATCACGTTACACCCCACTACTTGCTCTGTACTCTATCACGTTACACCTCACTACTTGCTCTGTACTCTATCACGTTACACCCCTACTTGCTTCTGTACTCTATCACGTTACACCCACTACTTGCTCTGTACTCTATCACGTTACACCCCACTACTTGCTCTGTACTCTATCACGTTACACCCCACTACTTGCTCTGTACTCTATCACGTTACACCCCACTACTTGCTCTGTACTCTATCACGTTACACCCACTACTTGCTCTGTACTCTATCACGTTACACCCACTACTTGCTCTGTACTCTATCACGTTACACCCCACTACTTGCTCTGTACTCTATCACGTTACACCCACTACTTGCTCTGTACTCTATCACGTTACACCCCACTACTTGCTCTGTACTCTATCACGTTACACCCTACTACTTGCTCTGTACTCTATCACGTTACACCCCACTACTTGCTCTGTACTCTATCACGTTACACCCACTACTTGCTCTGTACTCTATCACGTTACACTCACTACTTGCTCTGTACTCTATCACGTTACACCCCACTACTTGCTCTGTACTCTATCACTTTACACCCACTACTTGCTCTGTACTCTATCACGTTACACCCACTACTTGCTCTGTACTCTATCACGTTACACCCACTACTTGCTCTGTACTCTATCACGTTACACCCCACTACTTGCTCTGTACTCTATCACGTTACACCTCACTACTTGCTCTGTACTCTATCACGTTACACACCACTACTTGCTCTGTACTCTATCACGTTACACCTCACTACTTGCTCTGTACTCTATCACTTTACACCCCACTACTTGCTCTGTACTCTATCACTTTACACCCTACTACTTGCTCTGTACTCTATCACGTTACACCCCACTACTTGCTCTGTACTCTATCACGTTACACCTCACTACTTGCTCTGTACTCTATCACTTTACACCCTACTACTTGCTCTGTACTCTATCACGTTACACCCCACTACTTGCTCTGTACTCTATCACGTTACACCTCACTACTTGCTCTGTACTCTATCACGTTACACCCACTACTTGCTCTGTACTCTATCACGTTACACCCTACTACTTGCTCTGTACTCTATCACGTTACACCCCACTACTTGCTCTGTACTCTATCACGTTACACCCACTACTTGCTCTGTACTCTATCACGTTACACCTCACTACTTGCTCTGTACTCTATCACGTTTACACCTAACTACTTGCTCTGTACTCTATCACGTTACACCTCACTACTTGCTCTGTACTCTATCACGTTACACCTCACTACTTGCTCTGTACTCTATCACGTTACACCCTACTACTTGCTCTGTACTCTATCACGTTACACCTACTACTTGCTCTGTACTCTATCACGTTACACCCCACTACTTGCTCTGTACTCTATCACGTTACACCCTACTACTTGCTCTGTACTCTATCACGTTACACCCCACTACTTGCTCTGTACTCTATCACGTTACACCCTACTACTTGCTCTGTACTCTATCACGTTACACTCACTACTTGCTCTGTACTCTATCACGTTACACCCCACTACTTGCTCTGTACTCTATCACGTTACACTCACTACTTGCTCTGTACTCTATCACGTTACACCCCACTACTTGCTCTGTACTCTATCACGTTACACCCACTACTTGCTCTGTACTCTATCACGTTACACCCCACTACTTGCTCTGTACTCTATCACGTTACACCCTACTACTTGCTCTGTACTCTATCACGTTACACCCACTACTTGCTCTGTACTCTATCACGTTACACCTCACTACTTGCTCTGTACTCTATCACGTTACACCCTACTACTTGCTCTGTACTCTATCACGTTACACCCTACTACTTGCTCTGTACTCTATCACGTTACACCTCACTACTTGCTCTGTACTCTATCACGTTACACCCTACTACTTGCTCTGTACTCTATCACTTTACACCCTACTACTTGCTCTGTACTCTATCACGTTACACCCCACTACTTGCTCTGTACTCTATCACGTTACACCTCACTACTTGCTCTGTACTCTATCACGTTACACCCCACTACTTGCTCTGTACTCTATCACTTTACACCCTACTACTTGCTCTGTACTCTATCACGTTACACCCTACCCTACTCTATCACGTTACACCCTACACTTGCTCTGTACTCTATCACGTTACACCCACTACTTGCTCTGTACTCTATCACGTTACACCTCACTACTTGCTCTGTACTCTATCACGTTACACCTCACTACTTGCTCTGTACTCTATCACGTTACACCCACTACTTGCTCTGTACTCTATCACGTTACACCTCACTACTTGCTCTGTACTCTATCACGTTACACCCCACTACTTGCTCTGTACTCTATCACTTTACACCCCTACTACTTGCTCTGTACTCTATCACGTTACACCCCACTACTTGCTCTGTACTCTATCACGTTACACCTCACTACTTGCTCTGTACTCTATCACTTTACACCTACTACTTGCTCTGTACTCTATCACGTTACACCCACTACTTGCTCTGTACTCTATCACGTTACACCTCACTACTTGCTCTGTACTCTATCACGTTACACCCACTACTTGCTCTGTACTCTATCACGTTACACCCCACTACTTGCTCTGTACTCTATCACGTTATCCTCACTACTTGCTCTGTACTCTATCACGTTACACCTCACTACTTGCTCTGTACTCTATCACGTTACACCCCACTACTTGCTCTGTACTCTATCACGTTACACCTCACTACTTGCTCTGTACTCTATCACGTTACACCTCACTACTTGCTCTGTACTCTATCACGTTACACCTCACTACTTGCTCTGTACTCTATCACGTTACACCCCACTACTTGCTCTGTACTCTATCACGTTACACCCCACTACTTGCTCTGTACTCTATCACGTTACACCTCACTACTTGCTCTGTACTCTATCACGTTACACCCTACTACTTGCTCTGTACTCTATCACTTTACACCCACTACTTGCTCTGTACTCTATCACGTTACACCCTACTACTTGCTCTGTACTCTATCACGTTACACCCCACTACTTGCTCTGTACTCTATCACGTTACACCTCACTACTTGCTCTGTACTCTATCACGTTACACCCTACTACTTGCTCTGTACTCTATCACGTTACACCCCACTACTTGCTCTGTACTCTATCACGTTACACCTACTACTTGCTCTGTACTCTATCACGTTACACCCTACTACTTGCTCTGTACTCTATCACGTTACACCCTACTACTTGCTCTGTACTCTATCACGTTACACCCCACTACTTGCTCTGTACTCTATCACGTTACACCTCACTACTTGCTCTGTACTCTATCACGTTACACCTCACTACTTGCTCTGTACTCTATCACGTTACACCCCACTACTTGCTCTGTACTCTATCACGTTACACCTCACTACTTGCTCTGTACTCTATCACGTTACACCCCACTACTTGCTCTGTACTCTATCACGTTACACCTCACTACTTGCTCTGTACTCTATCACTTTACACCCTACTACTTGCTCTGTACTCTATCACGTTACACCCCACTACTTGCTCTGTACTCTATCACGTTACACCCTACTACTTGCTCTGTACTCTATCACGTTACACCCCACTACTTGCTCTGTACTCTATCACGTTACACCTCACTACTTGCTCTGTACTCTATCACTTTACACCCTACTACTTGCTCTGTACTCTATCACGTTACACCCCACTACTTGCTCTGTACTCTATCACGTTACACCTCACTACTTGCTCTGTACTCTATCACGTTACACCCTACTACTTGCTCTGTACTCTATCACTTTACACCCTACTACTTGCTCTGTACTCTATCACGTTACACCCACTACTTGCTCTGTACTCTATCACGTTACACCTCACTACTTGCTCTGTACTCTATCACGTTACACCCCACTACTTGCTCTGTACTCTATCACTTTACACCCTACTACTTGCTCTGTACTCTATCACGTTACACCCCACTACTTGCTCTGTACTCTATCACGTTACACCTCACTACTTGCTCTGTACTCTATCACTTTACACCCTACTACTTGCTCTGTACTCTATCACTTTACACCCTACTACTTGCTCTGTACTCTATCACGTTACACCCACTACTTGCTCTGTACTCTATCACGTTACACCTCACTACTTGCTCTGTACTCTATCACGTTACACCCACTACTTGCTCTGTACTCTATCACTTTACACCCTACTACTTGCTCTGTACTCTATCACGTTACACCCCACTACTTGCTCTGTACTCTATCACGTTACACCCACTACTTGCTCTGTACTCTATCACTTTACACCTCACTACTTGCTCTGTACTCTATCACGTTACACCTCACTACTTGCTCTGTACTCTATCACGTTACACCCCACTACTTGCTCTGTACTCTATCACGTTACACCTCACTACTTGCTCTGTACTCTATCACTTTACACCCACTACTTGCTCTGTACTCTATCACTTTACACCTACTACTTGCTCTGTACTCTATCACGTTACACCCCACTACTTGCTCTGTACTCTATCACGTTACACCTCACTACTTGCTCTGTACTCTATCACTTTACACCTACTACTTGCTCTGTACTCTATCACGTTACACCTCACTACTTGCTCTGTACTCTATCACGTTACACCTCACTACTTGCTCTGTACTCTATCACGTTACACCCACTACTTGCTCTGTACTCTATCACGTTACACCCCACTACTTGCTCTGTACTCTATCACGTTACACCTCACTACTTGCTCTGTACTCTATCACGTTACACCCCACTACTTGCTCTGTACTCTATCACGTTACACCCCACTACTTGCTCTGTACTCTATCACTTTACACCCCACTACTTGCTCTGTACTCTATCACGTTACACCTCACTACTTGCTCTGTACTCTATCACGTTACACCTCACTACTTGCTCTGTACTCTATCACGTTACACCTCACTACTTGCTCTGTACTCTATCACTTTACACCCCACTACTTGCTCTGTACTCTATCACTTTACACCCTACTACTTGCTCTGTACTCTATCACGTTACACCCCACTACTTGCTCTGTACTCTATCACTTTACACCCTACTACTTGCTCTGTACTCTATCACGTTACACCCACTACTTGCTCTGTACTCTATCACGTTACACCTCACTACTTGCTCTGTACTCTATCACGTTACACCTACTACTTGCTCTGTACTCTATCACTTTACACCCTACTACTTGCTCTGTACTCTATCACGTTACACCCCACTACTTGCTCTGTACTCTATCACGTTACACCTCACTACTTGCTCTGTACTCTATCACGTTACACCCCACTACTTGCTCTGTACTCTATCACTTTACACCCTACTACTTGCTCTGTACTCTATCACGTTACACCCCACTACTTGCTCTGTACTCTATCACGTTACACCTCACTACTTGCTCTGTACTCTATCACGTTACACCTCACTACTTGCTCTGTACTCTATCACGTTACACCCACTACTTGCTCTGTACTCTATCACGTTACACATCACTACTTGCTCTGTACTCTATCACGTTACACCTCACTACTTGCTCTGTACTCTATCACGTTACACCTCACTACTTGCTCTGTACTCTATCACGTTACACCTCACTACTTGCTCTGTACTCTATCACTTTACACCCCACTACTTGCTCTGTACTCTATCACGTTACACCCACTACTTGCTCTGTACTCTATCACGTTACACCCCACTACTTGCTCTGTACTCTATCACTTTACACCCTACTACTTGCTCTGTACTCTATCACTTTACACCCCACTACTTGCTCTGTACTCTATCACGTTACACCTCACTACTTGCTCTGTACTCTATCACTTTACACCCTACTACTTGCTCTGTACTCTATCACTTTACACCCTACTACTTGCTCTGTACTCTATCACGTTACACCCACTACTTGCTCTGTACTCTATCACGTTACACCTCACTACTTGCTCTGTACTCTATCACGTTACACCTCACTACTTGCTCTGTACTCTATCACTTTACACCCTACTACTTGCTCTGTACTCTATCACGTTACACCCACTACTTGCTCTGTACTCTATCACGTTACACCTCACTACTTGCTCTGTACTCTATCACGTTACACCTCACTACTTGCTCTGTACTCTATCACGTTACACCTCACTACTTGCTCTGTACTCTATCACGTTACACCCACTACTTGCCCTGTACTCTATCACGTTACACCCCACTACTTGCTCTGTACTCTATCACGTTACACCTCACTACTTGCTCTGTACTCTATCACTTTACACCCCACTACTTGCTCTGTACTCTATCACTTTACACCCTACTACTTGCTCTGTACTCTATCACGTTACACCCCACTACTTGCTCTGTACTCTATCACGTTACACCTCACTACTTGCTCTGTACTCTATCACTTTACACCATACTACTTGCTCTGTACTCTATCACGTTACACCTCACTACTTGCTCTGTACTCTATCACGTTACACCCTACTACTTGCTCTGTACTCTATCACTTTACACCCTACTACTTGCTCTGTACTCTATCACGTTACACCCCCTACTTGCTCTGTACTCTATCACGTTACACCTCACTACTTGCTCTGTACTCTATCACGTTACACCCCACTACTTGCTCTGTACTCTATCACGTTACACCCTACTACTTGCTCTGTACTCTATCACGTTACACCCCACTACTTGCTCTGTACTCTATCACGTTACACCCACTACTTGCTCTGTACTCTATCACGTTACACCTCACTACTTGCTCTGTACTCTATCACGTTACACCCCACTACTTGCTCTGTACTCTATCACGTTACACCTCACTACTTGCTCTGTACTCTATCACGTTACACCCCACTACTTGCTCTGTACTCTATCACGTTACACCCCACTACTTGCTCTGTACTCTATCACTTTACACCCCACTACTTGCTCTGTACTCTATCACGTTACACCTCACTACTTGCTCTGTACTCTATCACTTTACACCCACTACTTGCTCTGTACTCTATCACTTTACACCCTACTACTTGCTCTGTACTCTATCACGTTACACCCCACTACTTGCTCTGTACTCTATCACGTTACACCTCACTACTTGCTCTGTACTCTATCACTTTACACCCTACTACTTGCTCTGTACTCTATCACGTTACACCCTACTACTTGCTCTGTACTCTATCACGTTACACCCACTACTTGCTCTGTACTCTATCACGTTACACCCTACTACTTGCTCTGTACTCTATCACTTTACACCCTACTACTTGCTCTGTACTCTATCACGTTACACCCACTACTTGCTCTGTACTCTATCACGTTACACCTCACTACTTGCTCTGTACTCTATCACGTTACACCCCACTACTTGCTCTGTACTCTATCACTTTACACCCTACTACTTGCTCTGTACTCTATCACGTTACACCCCACTACTTGCTCTGTACTCTATCACGTTACACCTCACTACTTGCTCTGTACTCTATCACTTTACACCTCACTACTTGCTCTGTACTCTATCACGTTACACCTAACTACTTGCTCTGTACTCTATCACGTTACACCTCACTACTTGCTCTGTACTCTATCACGTTACACCCTACTACTTGCTCTGTACTCTATCACGTTACACCTCACTACTTGCTCTGTACTCTATCACGTTACACCTCACTACTTGCTCTGTACTCTATCACGTTACACCCACTACTTGCTCTGTACTCTATCACGTTACACCCCACTACTTGCTCTGTACTCTATCACGTTACACCCTACTACTTGCTCTGTACTCTATCACGTTACACCTCACTACTTGCTCTGTACTCTATCACGTTACACCTCACTACTTGCTCTGTACTCTATCACGTTACACCCCACTACTTGCTCTGTACTCTATCACGTTACACCTCACTACTTGCTCTGTACTCTATCACGTTACAACTCACTACTTGCTCTGTACTCTATCACGTTACACCTCACTACTTGCTCTGTACTCTATCACGTTACACCTCACTACTTGCTCTGTACTCTATCACGTTACACCTCACTACTTGCTCTGTACTCTATCACGTTACACCTCACTACTTGCTCTGTACTCTATCACGTTACACCCACTACTTGCTCTGTACTCTATCACGTTACACCCCACTACTTGCTCTGTACTCTATCACGTTACACCTCACTACTTGCTCTGTACTCTATCACTTTACACCCCACTACTTGCTCTGTACTCTATCACTTTACACCCCACTACTTGCTCTGTACTCTATCACTTTACACCCTACTACTTGCTCTGTACTCTATCACGTTACACCCCACTACTTGCTCTGTACTCTATCACGTTACACCTCACTACTTGCTCTGTACTCTATCACGTTACACCCTACTACTTGCTCTGTACTCTATCACGTTACACCCACTACTTGCTCTGTACTCTATCACGTTACACCTCACTACTTGCTCTGTACTCTATCACGTTACACCCTACTACTTGCTCTGTACTCTATCACTTTACACCCTACTACTTGCTCTGTACTCTATCACGTTACACCCCACTACTTGCTCTGTACTCTATCACGTTACACCCCACTACTTGCTCTGTACTCTATCACGTTACACCTCACTACTTGCTCTGTACTCTATCACGTTACACCCAACTACTTGCTCTGTACTCTATCACGTTACACCTACTACTTGCTCTGTACTCTATCACGTTACACCCCACTACTTGCTCTGTACTCTATCACGTTACACCTCACTACTTGCTCTGTACTCTATCACTTTACACCCTACTACTTGCTCTGTACTCTATCACGTTACACCTAACTACTTGCTCTGTACTCTATCACGTTACACCTCACTACTTGCTCTGTACTCTATCACGTTACACCCTACTACTTGCTCTGTACTCTATCACGTTACACCTCACTACTTGCTCTGTACTCTATCACGTTACACCTCACTACTTGCTCTGTACTCTATCACGTTACACCCTACTACTTGCTCTGTACTCTATCACGTTACACCCCACTACTTGCTCTGTACTCTATCACGTTACACCTACTACTTGCTCTGTACTCTATCACGTTACACCTCACTACTTGCTCTGTACTCTATCACGTTACACCTCACTACTTGCTCTGTACTCTATCACGTTACACCCCACTACTTGCCCTGTACTCTATCACGTTACACCTCACTACTTGCTCTGTACTCTATCACGTTACGCCTCACTACTTGCTCTGTACTCTATCACGTTACACCTCACTACTTGCTCTGTACTCTATCACGTTACACCTCACTACTTGCTCTGTACTCTATCACGTTACACCCCACTACTTGCCCTGTACTCTATCACGTTACACCCCACTACTTGCCCTGTACTCTATCACGTTACACCTCACTACTTGCTCTGTACTCTATCACTTTACACCCCACTACTTGCTCTGTACTCTATCACGTTACACCCCACTACTTGCTCTGTACTCTATCACTTTACACCTCACTACTTGCTCTGTACTCTATCACGTTACACCCCACTACTTGCTCTGTACTCTATCACGTTACACCCCACTACTTGCTTGTACTCTATCACGTTACACCCCACTACTTGCTCTGTACTCTATCACGTTACACCTCACTACTTGCTCTGTACTCTATCACGTTACACCCCACTACTTGCTCTGTACTCTATCGCGTTACACCTCTCTACTTGCTCTGTACTCTATCACGTTACACCCAACTACTTGCTCTGTACTCTATCACTTTACACCCTACTACTTGCTCTGTACTCTATCACGTTACACCCCACTACTTGCTCTGTACTCTATCACGTTACACCTCACTACTTGCTCTGTACTCTATCACTTTACACCCTATTACTTGCTCTGTACTCTATCACGTTACACCTAACTACTTGCTCTGTACTCTATCACGTTACACCTCACTACTTGCTCTGTACTCTATCACGTTACACCCTACTACTTGCTCTGTACTCTATCACGTTACACCTCACTACTTGCTCTGTACTCTATCACGTTACACCTCACTACTTGCTCTGTACTCTATCACGTTACACCCTACTACTTGCTCTGTACTCTATCACGTTACCCCCCACTACTTGCTCTGTACTCTATCACGTTACACCCTACTACTTGCTCTGTACTCTATCACGTTACACCTCACTACTTGCTCTGTACTCTATCACGTTACACCTCACTACTTGCTCTGTACTCTATCACGTTACACCCACTACTTGCCCTGTACTCTATCACGTTACACCTCACTACTTGCTCTGTACTCTATCACGTTACGCCTCACTACTTGCTCTGTACTCTATCACGTTACACCTCACTACTTGCTCTGTACTCTATCACGTTACACCTCACTACTTGCTCTGTACTCTATCACGTTACACCCCACTACTTGCTCTGTACTCTATCACGTTACACCCCACTACTTGCCCTGTACTCTATCACGTTACACCTCACTACTTGCTCTGTACTCTATCACTTTACACCCCACTACTTGCTCTGTACTCTATCACGTTACACCCCACTACTTGCTCTGTACTCTATCACTTTACACCTCACTACTTGCTCTGTACTCTATCACGTTACACCCCACTACTTGCTCTGTACTCTATCACGTTACACCCCACTACTTGCTTGTACTCTATCACGTTACACCCCACTACTTGCTCTGTACTCTATCACGTTACACCTCACTACTTGCTCTGTACTCTATCACGTTACACCCCACTACTTGCTCTGTACTCTATCACTTTACACCTCACTACTTGCTCTGTACTCTATCACGTTACACCCCACTACTTGCTCTATGCTCTATCACGTTAGACCCCACTACTTGCTCTGTACTCTATCACGTTACACCCTACTACTTGCTCTGTACTCTATCACGTTACACCTCACTACTTGCTCTGTACTCTATCACGTTACACCTCACTACTTGCTCTGTACTCTATCACGTTACACCCTACTACTTGCTCTGTACTCTATCACGTTACATCCTACTACTTGCTCTGTACTCTATCACGTTACACCTCACTACTTGCTCTGTACTCTATCACGTTACACCTCACTACTTGCTCTGTACTCTATCACGTTACACCCTACTACTTGCTCAGTACTCTATCACGTTACACCTCACTACTTGCTCTGTACTCTATCACGTTACATCTCACTACTTGCTCTGTACTCTATCACGTTACACCCCACTACTTGCTCTGTACTCTATCACGTTACACCTCACTACTTGCTCTGTACTCTATCACGTTACACCTCACTACTTGCTCTGTACTCTATCACGTTACACCTCACTACTTGCTCTGTACTCTATCACGTTACACCTCACTACTTGCTCTGTACTCTTTCACGTTACACCTCACTACTTGCCCTGTACTCTATCACTTTACACCCCACTACTTGCCCTGTACTCTATCACGTTACACCTCACTTCTTGCTCTGTACTCTATCACGTTACACCTCACTACTTGCTCTGTACTCTATCACGTTACACCTCACTACTTGCTCTGTACTCTATCACGTTACACCTCACTACTTGCTCTGTACTCTATCACGTTACACCCCACTACTTGCCCTGTACTCTATCACGTTACACCCCACTTCTTGCCCTGTACTCTATCACGTTACACCTCACTACTTGCCCTGTACTCTATCACGTTACACTTCACTACTTGCTCTGTACTATATGTCCCTGGATGAACAGAAATGAGCAAGTTAAGGAAAGTATCAGTGACATATAACTAGACACGATATTTCATTCTTTATTTCTGGGTTTATTTTTGACAACAGAAAGAAAAAAAAGAGCGCTTAAATGTTATGTAGATCCAGTCTTAACATATGGATGTGAATCATGTATAATAGGAGAACAGACAGAAAAATCATTGGAGTCTGTAGAAATGTGGTAAGACTGTTGAGAATACCACGGACAGCTAAGAAAAGTAATAAAGATGTTCTGAAAGAGGCCAAAGCAAAAAGAGAGTTAATTTCCAATATTTGGAAGAAACAATCATCATTTTTTTGGCCATGTAATGAGAAGAGAACAGCTGGAATATATTGTAACAACTGGGAAAATTGAGGGACGAAGAGATAGAGGGAAGCAAAGAGAAAAGATACCAGACAGCTTAAGAGAACGGCTTGGCAGAAGGTCAACAACAGAAATGATAAATAGCTGCCGAGATCGAAAGTTGTGGACAGACATGATCACCTATGCCAGCAGGCCATGCACTTGATGATGATTTCTGAGTTGTTCGTTCGTTCTATTGTCTGAACAATCTGCTGTAAAAAAAAACAAAAAAAAAAAAAAAAACCCACCGGATTGCCTGCACAGATTTGGGGGTCCATAATTTAAAATCGTTCAAATGAAATGAATGACAAACGAACTCTTTTAAAGCTTGGACCGGATATTCGCTAAAACCCTAATTAACCAAGTCCATTTTTTGTTCTTTTAGCGTGTAAGGGAAAAAAACATATTGATTTTAAAATGTTATTTCTGATTAGTGGAATACCCGTTAAGATTAAGTGATTCGGAAAAGTTCGGTTTATCCGGATTTGGGGGTCTAGTTTAATGGAAGGAAAGATTGGTAGTAAAATAAAAAGAAGGAGCCCCCGTCACGCCAAGTGGCGTATAGGGAATATGGTGTTAGTGACCATCAATTTTACAGACCTTCGGCACATGATTTTTGGGGTAATATGGTTGGTATTACTCCCGTGCCGCTTTACTTTCCCAGAAAAAAATCCGGTACCCATTTAAGGCTGGGTGAACCCGGAAGCCGTCGGTTTGGGATCGAACCCTACCTATGTAGTCCAGTAAAGAATGGTAGTGGAGAAGTTTATTTTGTGCTTTACCTTTAGTTATTACATGGATCTCGCGTTGTTGGGGAATTATTTTATTTGATAATTATTATTTTATAAGAAATTGTTTGTGAATTGTGCTGTTGGTGAATTATTTCACGAGAAATTGTTGTATGTGAGTTAGGCTGTTGCTGAATTATTCTATGAGAAATTGTTGTATGTGAATTGTGTTGTTGGTGAATTATTACATGAGAAATTGTTGTGTGTGAATTGTGCTGTTGGTGAATTATTTTATGAGAAATTGTTGTGTATGAATTGTGTTCTTGGTGAATTATTTTATGAGAAATTGTTGTGTGTGAATTGTGCTGTTGGTGAATTATTTTATGAGAAATTGTTGTGTGTGAATTGTGCTGTTGGTGAATTATTTCATGAGAAATTGTTGTGTGTGAATTAAGCTGTTGGTTAATTTATTTCATGAGAAATTGTTGTGTGTGAATTTATGCAGTTGGTGAATTATTTCATGAGAAATTGTTGTGTGTGAATTATGCTATTGGTGAATTATTTCATGAGAAATTGTTGTATGTGAATTGTGCTGTTGGTGAATTATTTTATGAGAAATTGTTGTGTGTAAATTGTGCTGTTGGTGAATTATTTGATGAGAAATTGTTGTATGTGAATTGTGCTGTTGGTGAATTATTTTATAAGAAATGTTTGTAAGTGAATTGTGCGGTTGGTGAATTATTTTACGAGAAATTGTTGTGTGTGAATTGTGCTGTTGGTTAATTATTTCATGAGAAACTGTTGTGTGTGAATTGTGCTGTTGGTGAATTTTTGATGAGAAATTGTTGTGTGTCTGAATTGTGCTGTTGGTGAATTATTTCATGAGAAATTGTTGCATGTCAGTTATGCTGTTGGTGAATTATTTTATGAGAAATTGTTGTATGTGAATTGTGCTGTTGGTGAATTATTTCATGAGAAATTGCTGAGTGTGAATTGTGCTGTTTGTGAATTATTTCATGAGAAATTGTTGCGTGTGAATTGTGCTGTTGATGAATTATTTCATGAGAAATTGTTGTGTGTGAATTGTGCTGTTGGTGAATTTTTTCATGAGAAATTGATGCGTGTGAGTTAGGCTGTTGGTGAATTATTTCATGAGAATTGTTGTATGTCAATTATGCTGTTGGTGAATTATTTTTTGAGAAATTGTTGTATGCCAGTTATCCTGTTGGTGAATTTTTTATAATGAATTTGTGTGCTTGAATTGTGTTGTTGATGAAGTATTTTTATGAAAAACTGTTTTATGTGAATTATCCTGTTGTCAGTGGCGTAGAGTGGGTTATTAGCGTCAGGGGAAGGCAAGTTTTGCGTCCCATTCTCTTACCGTTAGCGGCACTATTCTACTTTATTGTGTTTATTTTGAATGTTACGCTCCTAAGAATCGAGGGAGATGCAGATTTCTACTCTTCGATTTCTGTCAGCCTATAATATTGCAATTGATGTTTTTGTAGAGTTTCCATGATGCCAAAAATTATGGGATGTCTTGTAAAGAAATTAAAACCTTCATCGCGACCAGCCTCTGGAGTAGAGCAATTTAAGAGCTCTCACCAAAATTGTCATGGAAACGACGTCATCTACAGGCCTTCCAGGAAAGGTCAAACCTAGATCCGAACACAATACAGTTTGGAAAAATATGTTTCAGAAATTCACACTTGCAGATAATGAACTTCACCCCTGTGGTGAATCTCCAGATTTAATATAATCCATTCCCCAGTTTTGAAAAACTGGACTATCCAGTTTTAGATAATTCTGACATTCAGGGACAGCTCTGTATAACACGACATTTACCTCTTTGGTAGAGTTACGGAACATCGTGAAAGTATCGTAGTAAAATAGGCTTCCATTGGTTGGGGGTGGGGGGGGGGGGTGGGTAGCAAGGAAGAAAGATTTTAGGTTGGGATTTGCATATATTCTTTTTGTATGGAATGTATGGGGAGGGGGAGGGAGGGGGGCTGGGTAGTCTAGCGGTACAATGTGGACCCCAGGACAAGAAGGAAATGTCGACCCCAGGATAAGAAGGAAATGTCGACCCCAGGACAAGAAGGAAATGTCGACCCCAGGACAAGAAGGAAATGTCGACCTCAGGACAAGAAGGAAATGTCGACTCCAGGACAAGAAGGAAATGTCGACCCCAGGACAAGAAGGAAATGTCGACCTCAGGACAAGAAGGAAATGTCGACCTCAGGACAAGAAGGAAATGTCGACCTCAGGACAAGAAGGAAATGTCGACCTCAGGACAAGAAGGAAATGTCGACCCCAGGACAAGAAGGAAATGTCGACCTCAGGACAAGAAGGAAATGTCGACCTCAGGACAAGAAGGAAATGTCGACCTCAGGACAAGAAGGAAATGTCGACCCCAGGACAAAAAGAAAATGTCGACCTCAGGACAAGAAGGAAATGTCGACCCCAGGACAAGAAGGAAATGTCGACCCCAGGACAAAAAGAAAATGTCGACCTCAGGACAAGAAGGAAATGTCGACCTCAGGACAAGAAGGAAATGTCGACCCCAGGACAAGAAGGAAATGTCGACCCCAGGACAAGAAGGAAATGTCGACCCCAGGACAAGAAGGAAATGTCGACCCCAGGACAAGAATGAAATGTCGATCCCAGGACAAGAAGGAAATGTGGACCCCAGGACAAGAAGGAAATGTCGACCCCAGGACAAGAATGAAATGTCGATCCCAGGACAAGAAGGAAATGTGGACCCCAGGACAAGAATGAAATGTCGAGGACAAGAATGACCCAGGTTCAAAGCCCACCAGGAGCGGTGTCGTGATTAAAAAAAAAAACAGGGGCAATTAATGCGTGGTTTCTTTATGACGCTAACCTCCCCTATTCCGATTGTTTATGATAAATTATCATATCGTATGGAGAAGCACAGTTGGTTGCGTTCACTTTCTGTACGGCTACGCCTTATGTCTTTTGACGTGTGCTGTGGCTGCAATGATGGGGACTGCAGCTACCTTTCTTTGTTTGGATCCTTCAATGAGATGAGAAATAACTCTGGAGGCAAAACAGGCACTATACAATACAATCTTCATCCCAACGTTGTGCTACCAATGCCAGACCTGGACCCTAGATGCAAGAACAATAAGAAAAATAACCTCTACTGCGATGAAATGTGTCAGACGAATGACAGGAAACAGTCTGAGAGGTAAGATAAGAAATGAAGAACTGAGAAAAAAGCTAGGAATAGCCCCCGCTAACGAATATATAAGGAAACAACAGATAAAATGGTTTGGCCACGTAACAAGGCAGAAAGATCAAAACACAACACAACGAGCCTTCAACAAATGTTGTGAGAACACCAGACCCAAGGGTCGACCACGAAAAAGATGGATCGATGGAATACTAGAAGCACTAGGAAACATAACAGCAGCAGAGGCGAACAGAAGAGCAAAAGACCTCAAATTATATCTCCCCTCGACGCTGAAAGGCAGATGAGGAAGGAAAGAAGAAAGAAGAAGAATGAGATGAGATATTAATTCGGATGATTCCACTGGCACGGGCGGTTAAACAATTACGGATTTTAATTTGTTTGCAGTGAAACCAGGTCCTTTGACTACCTACAAATTCAATTATTGAAATTTTATGTAAATTTAGGTAGAGCTAATGCCGATTAAAAAATATAATAAGGGGCATCTAGAGATGTTGGTTCTGGGTTTGAATACTCCCATATACTGTTGGAGTTTTTTACTTGGAATACCTGGGTTATTCCACCTTCCCATGGTTTCTGGATAGTGAGATCCGATGCCTAGCCCTATCGGATAACATCAAAATATGCTCGTGTTTTAGAGCGCGTTAAAGAACTTTTGGCTGTTAATCGTCGAAAAGGGTAGACCAAAATGGTCGCTGTCCAGGCAGGATTGTTATGCAAATCTATCTATATCAAAAACGGATGTTTCGGGCCGAAAGGAGCATGTATAACGGTACAACGTATACACGTCTACTTAAGTCGTCAACACTGAGAAGAAGAAAACAATGGCGGGCTATGTAGAAGCTGATGATGATGAAGAAGCAGGAGAAGACGGAAAAAAATAAGAAAGAGAAGAAGAAGAGGAACAAGAAAAAGAACATGAAGAAGAAGAACAAGGAGAATAAGATGGAGAATAACATGAAAGGGTGAGAAGAAGATTGAGAACAACATTAGTAGGGAGAAGACGAGAAGAACAAGAAGTAACAGAAGATGGAGAATGGCATAAAAGGAGACGAACAAAAAGGAGAATAACAAGAAGGAGAATATCATGAAGGGTAGAAGAAGAATAATAACATAACGAGGCAGAAGAAGAAGGTGAAGAAGAACAAAAGAAAAGAACAAGAAGGAGAAGAAGATGAAGAAAATTAGGAAGAAAAAGAGGAAAGGAGGTGGAAATAAATGCAAGGCTTAGGGGTAATGAGGTAAAGAGGAAATCATTCTTTTCATGATGAAACTGTTCTACTGATAACATCATCTCTGGTTACAATGGTACTCTCTACTTGTTAGCATTAGCCTCCCCTTCATCAATAAATAAATAATTATGGTTCAAACGTTATTTCCGTCATCGATTTCCAATCAAACACACCCAGGCATTGATTTAGGGACAATTACTGGTCAAATTAGCAAGGGTTAATACCTCTGAATCGGTATTTACATTTTAATGTGACCGAATTACAGGATCGAAGTAAACAGCCCTTTGTTGGAACAAGTTGGACAGAACAGAGAGTTTCAAGTTCAAATAGCAGCGATAGAGAAGATTAATTTACCACAGAAAGACGAGAACTTGACAAACACAAATTGCATTACCAAAATGTACGCAGATTTCCACACATTTTTTTTTGCAGCAATGGTTAATGCCAAATAGTTTTCTTCTAATAAGAGTCGAATTAGTTGTTAAGTTAAGTTAGAATCATCATCATTGTACTCTTGGTGAATCCATTGGTGACTCGATTTTCCCAAGTTAAGTTAGAAACATCATCATTGTACTCTTGGTGAATCCATTGGTGACTCGATTTTCCCAAGTTAAGTTAGAAACATCATCATTGTACTCTTGGTGAATCCATTGGTGACTCGATTTTCCCAAGTTAAGTTAGAAACATCATCATTGTACTCTTGGTGAATCCATTGGTGACACGATTTTCCCTTCCAAGTATTGAGAATTACCTAAGAGAATCCAGACCTAAACACACGAACTCCATAGCAGGGCCTATGATCTATCGGTTTGGGTAGATGTTTGTTGACACTTTCAACGGCTATTTTTGGCCTACTCTTTTAGAATTCTAACTGCCAGAGATTTTTATGTGCGTGAGTGCACACGGGGACTCGTGTTTCTTATTATACGTCATCCGAACGAGCCAGACAACGAATTTCACAACCGAGACCAGACACAACCCAGAGACCAGACACAACCCAGAGACCAGTCACAACCCAGAGACCAGTCACAACCCAGAAACCGATGGAAGGTGACGTCACAAACAAACCATGTATTCAATATTTGAACAAAATCAAACTTCCTATTATAGGGTTTGATCCCTGGACCTTCCCCTCCTGCGACCGACGTCTTACCTCTAGACTCCCCAGCCTATCTGTTCAGAGGCGGCCCTATGGTTGTTGGAGGGCAAACTGAACTTCAGCCCAATTTTAAATATTTTATTTATTATTTTCACTTTCTCTATTTTTGGAAGATTCTTGATGGCGCCCCGAAGCACATGGCTCCCCAGAGCAACTGCCCGAGATTACGGTACCTTGCACCGACCCTGTCCCTCTTGTAACCTACCGCAACCTTCATCTTTGCAGTCCACTCGATCACTAAAGGAATAGCTATCCCTCACCGTCACCCACTCTTGAAAACGTACGTGGGCGTAAATGCGCTTAGTCGCTGTTTGAAGTAAAACTGTGATAATTATACATTTCAGTTCCAACACATCCACCTTCAGTATGACATTTTTTAGTACGGAATTGCCATCCCTATCGATCTCTACTCGTTTATCAGTCTAGACTGATTAGTCTGTTACTAGGAGCACCGGAAAGAGGTGGATAGTTCTCCTATCCTGAAGTAAGCCATCAGAATTCGAGTCACTCTGGCAACTTGTTGCTGTGAGATGTCTTTGTACAGTTGTAAAGTGTAAAATGTTTCTCTTTCAAGTGTAAATGTGGTGGGTGCTACAATGATAAGGTTCTACACACAAGAATGATTATATTCCTAACACGGGCCGCAGGAGTTTCACGAGTTTCTGATGAACTCGGGGCTTTCTGTTTCATTTATTGATGTAACTCATCATCGTCATTAAGCCGCATGTCCTTTGATGAACCTTGCATTCATCACAGACCGTGAGAAAGAATCTCTGTCTCTGTCTCTAGCAGATCTCCCACAGAACGTTGCATTCATCACAACCCGTCTGAAAGAATCTCTGTCTCTACCGAGATCTCCTACAGAACGTTACATCCACCACAGCCCGTCTGAAAGAATCTCTGTCTCTAGTCAGATCTCCCACAGAACGTTGCATTCACCACATACCGTCAGAATAAATCTCTGTCTCTGTTTCTAGCCAGATCTCCCACAGAATGTTACATTCACCACACCCCGTCTGAAAGAATCTCTGTCTTTAGCAAGATCTCCCACAGAACGTTACATCCACCACAGCCCGTCTGAAAGAATCTCTGTCTCTAGCCAGATCTCCTACAGAACGTTACATCCACCACAACCCGTCTGAAAGAATCTCTGTCTCTAGCCAGATCTCCTACAGAACGTTACATCCACCACAGCCCGTCTGAAAGAATCTCTGTCTCTAGCCAGATCTCCTACAGAACGTTACATCCACCACAACCCGTCTGAAAGAATCTCTGTCTCTAGTAAGATCTCCCACAGAACATTGCATTCACCACAGACCGTCAGGAAGAATCTCTATCTCTAGTCAAATCTCCCACAGAGCGTTGCATTCACCACAGCCGGTCTGAAAGAATCTATGTCTCTAGTCAGATCTCCCACAGAACATTGCATTCACCATAGCCCATCTGAAAGAATCTCTGTCTCTAGCCAGGCCACCCACAGAACGTTGCATTCACCACAGCCCGTCTGAAAGAATCTCTGTGTCTAGCTAGATCTCCCACAGAACGTTGCATTCACCACAGACCTTCAGAAAGAATCTTTGTCTCTAGCCAGATCTCCCACAAAACGTTGCATTCACCACAGCATGTCTGAAAGAATCTCTGTCTCTAGCCAGATCTCCCACAAAACGTTGCATTCACCACAGCATGTCTGAAAGAATCTTTGTCTCTAGCCAGATCTCCCACAGAACGTTGCATTCACCACAGACCGTCTGAAAGAATATCGGTCTCTAGCCAGATCTCCCACAGAACGTTGCATTCACCACAGCGTGTCTGAAAGAATCTCTGTCTCTAGCCAAATCTCCCACAGAACGTTGCATTCACCACAGTGTGTCTGAAAGAATCTCTGTCTATAGCCAGATTTCCCACTTCTCTGTTGTCATGTTCAAGGTCTTTTTGATGTCTTGAAACCACATTCTTCTAGATCTTCCTCCGATGCGTCATCCAATAACCATACTTTCCATTAGTTTTCCTTCTATCTCACTGTGTCTTTTGTTTAACTTGGCCACAACATTTTAATTTCCTCCGTAGAATGGTGTTTATAAGCCAGTTCATGAATCACAGAATCACCATGAATCGCAGAATGACTTAGAAAAATCAGATAGGCAGAGCAAGGAAACAAACCAGAAAACGAACAAATATTATGAAGAAATTGGCAGGAACGGACTGGGGAGCAGACAGCGATATTTTGAAAAGACTATACGTAGGAAGAGTCAACCAGTTCTAGAGTATGGAGTCACAGCCTGGGCTATGGCTTCCAAATCACACCTTAGCAAAATTAACAGAACACAGAACCAAGCTGACCGTATCATCGCTGGTGCTATGAAATCTACACCTATCAAGACTCTAGAAACAGTAACAGGTTTACAACCCTTAGATGACAGACGGGTCACTAAAGTATTGCAACAAGCGGAGAAATATAGAATGATCCTTAGCCACCCCATGCACCAAAGAATAACTGTTTCAGGAATTATACGACTAAAGAGGAGCAGCTTCGCTGCAATTGCCAATGAACTAACTATTATAGACCAAGTACTTTCCCAAACAATATCGAAACCCGTGGGCCCATCTGATATGTCTCCTCATAGAAAACATAAAATACCAGAACTTAAAGAAAATATAACAGGAATCACGAAAAAAGGCACCCAATAAGACACAGAAAGAAAACACGTTGCAAAAAAACATATACACGATACCTATCCACAGGACTCTTGGTCCCACATATACACAGATGGCTCTGCTACAAATGTCACCAGAAATGGAGGGGGCGGTGTGTTCTTGTCGCTGAATAATCAGGAAGACATCACCAAGTCAATAGCTACTGGGAAATTCTCAAACAACTTTAAAGCTGAAACTGAGGCCATCAGAGATGCTGCAACACTGGCTACTCAACACAAAAATAACATGCACAATAAATTGGTGATTCTGACTGATGCACTGTCAGTACTAACAGCTCTAAAAAGCCCCAAGAACAATGAACTAGATGACGTGAGAACAACCCTGGACCAACTATGCAATAACTTCCAGAGAATAGTCATTTAGTGGATACCATCACATTGTAAAATACACGGGAACGAACACGCAGACAAATTAGCTAAAGAGGGAGGGAGATTACCACAAGAGAACCATCCCCTCAGTTATGATGAAGCCAAATCCATCCTCAAAGGTCAGTTCCATGAAAAATGGAAACGAGAACACCCAAAGCATAACGAGAGTGACGGATACCACCAACTATCAAGGAGGGATCAAGTCATCAGACTTCGCCTACGCGCTGGCCACAATAGAATGAGCAATCACATGTTCCCCAAATTCAAAATAGGTACAACCAGCCTATGCCACTGTACACTGGACAATATGACTACAAAACATGTTCTACAGGATTGCCCCCAGTACACAGACCTGAGAAGAGCAATGTGGTCCACGCCCACCTCCCTAGAAGAAAAACTATATGGGGCAATCAAATCCCTTAAACAGACAGCTGACTTCATGAGAGAGTCTGGAATCCAACTCTGATTGAGTCTTGGTCGCAGAGAGAGAGAGAGAGAGAGAGAGAAAGAGAGAGAGAGAGAGAGAGAGAGAGAGAGCGCCAGTTCGTTTAAATTTGTAAATCTTTTAATATGTCCCCTTTGCTCTTTTTCATTATCCAAGGTATCTTAAGGATTTTTCTGTTGCATTTTATTGATTTAACTGTATCAGCTCTCCTTGGTCTATGCCTGTGGCTGAATTATTCTCTTACTTGTTACACTTCCTTCTAACTTCCAGGAACTTCGCCGTTTGAGTCAGATCGTTTGCTTGTAAAGCTTTACTGTTAAATTATTCAGATTTGAACTTTTGTCATTATTGCACAAGAGAAGAGTACTAGACTCGTACACACAATAATTGATTAATTATTGATGAAGTGTTACCAAGGTGAGATGAAAGACGAGGAACGGTCGTGTAGTAAAAGTTGTTTGAATTATTCTAACTGTAGCGTGTGCAACACATCCTCGTCTGAGAGATAAGTGGCACTTCCTGGAGGGAGACAAACAAGTCTATGTCCGGATACGAGCTCATCACGTGGTCTACAAGCAAGGTTCCAAAAAAGTTGTCAAGTACAGGTGTGTCGAAAACAGAGGAAATATTTACCTGCTCAGGTAAGACTAGGTCCTATATAGGATCTTAGATTGTGAATGTAACTAGCAGAACCGTAGATAGTGCAGGTGAGATAAGATGACGTTGACGCCCAGGACGACAATGGGGATCTTGAAGATGAGAATTGAAGTTAGGACTTACACAAACTAGGACATAGGACATGCATGGACAAGACTGGAAACTGAACTTTAAATATTAAGGCTGTAGATGGAATCATTGAGTAATTGGGACCATTGCTAAAAAGACCTGGGTAGGACAAATGGCTACGTTTTAGAGACATGGGTAGGACAAATAGCTACGTTTCAGAGACCTGGGTAGGACAAGTGGCTACGTTTTAGAGACCGGGTAGGACAAATGGCTACGTTTTAGAGACCTGGGTAGGACAAATAGCTACGTTTTAGAGACCTGGGAAGGACAAGTGTCTACGTTTTAGAGACCGGGTAGGACAAATGGCTACGTTTTAGAGACCGGGTAGGACAAATGGCTACGTTTTAGAGACCGGGTAGGACAAATGGCTACGTTTTAGAGACCGGGTAGGACAAATGGCTACGTTTTAGAGACCGGGTAGGACAAATGGCTACGTTTTAGAGACCTGGGTAGGACAAATAGCTACGTTTCAGAGACCTGGGAAGGACAAATGTCTACGTTTTAGAGACCGGGTAGGACAAATGGCTACGTTTTAGAGACCTGGGTAGGACAAATAGCTACGTTTCAGAGACCTGGGAAGGACAAATGTCTACGTTTTAGAGACCGGGTAGGACAAATGACTACGTTTTAGAGACCTGGGTAGGACAAATAGCTACGTTTCAGAGACCTGGGAAGGACAAGTGTCTACGTTTTAGAGACCGGGTAGGACAAATGGCTACGTTTTAGAGACCTGGGTAGGACAAGTGGCTTCGTTTTAGAGAACGGGTAGGACAAGTGGCTTCGTTTTAGAGATCTGGGTAGGACAAGTGGCTTCGTTTTAGAGACCTGGGTAGGACAGTTGACTACGTTTTAGAGACCTGATTAGGACAAGTGGTTTCGTTTTAGAGACCTGGGTAGGACAGTTGACTACGTTTTAGAGACCTGATTAGGACAAGTGGCTTCGTTTTAGAGACCTGGGTAGGACAGTTGACTACGTTTAAGAGACCTGATTAGGACAAGTGGCTTCGTTTTAGATATCTAGGTAGGACAAGAACTGATTTAAAAGCCAGAACTAATGAAATGACTTAAAGTCACGAACATAAGGACACAGATAGGACTTAAATACTAGGACCTTAGGTAGGACTTAAATACTAGGACCGTTGGTAGGACTTAAATACTAGGATGGTAGATAGGACTTAAATACTGGACCGTAGGTAGGACTTAAACAATAGGACTGTAGATAAGATTTAAGTACTAGGACCGTAGGTAGGATTTAAATACTAGGACCGTAGGTAGGACTTAAATACTAGGACCGTTGGTAGGACTTAATTACTGGGAGCAACTTCTCTGCTATCTCCAAAGAACCGGCAACTAGTAACCCAGGACTGTGGCAAACAATGCAGGAACCCATAACCTCATCTGATATGACTCCTCACAGTAAGTAAATTAAACTACCCCCGTCACGCCAAATGGCGTATAGGGAATATGGTGTTAGTGACCATACATTTTACAGACCTTCGGCACATGATTTTTTGGGGTAATGTGGTCGGTATTACGCCCGTACCGCTTTACTTTTCCAGAAAAAAATCCGGTACCCATTAAAGGCTGGGTGAACCGGAGCCGTTGGTTGGGATCGAACCCTGCCTCTTGTCCTTTGTAGTCTAGTTCACTAACCACTGAGCTATTTCGGCTCACATGACTCCTCATGGGAAACACAAAATACCAGAAATTAAAGTAGACATAAATAGGAATAATGAAAAAAGGCACCCAAACAGACACAAAAAGATAACACATAGATAAAGGAGGTATGTTCTTTAGGCTGAATAACCAGGAAGAGATCACCAAGTCAACAGCTACTGGGAAATTCTCAAACAACTATAAAGCAGAATCTGAAGCCCTCAAAGACGCCACAAAACTGGCTACCCAAAACAAAAATAACATGCACAAGAAGTTGGTGATACTGACCGATGTATTGTCAGTCCTAACAGCTCTATAAACCCCCAGGAACAGTGAGCTAGATGACTTGAGAACAAACCTAGACCAACTGTGCAATAACTTCCAGAGAGTGGTCATCAAGTGGATACCATCACACTGTAAAATACAAAGAAACGAACGCGCAGACAAATTAGCTAAAAGAGGGAGGGAGATCACCACAAGAGAACCATCGGGTCAGCTACGATGAAGCCAAATCCATCATCAAAGGCCAGTATCATGAAAAATGGAAACGAGAACACCCAAAGTATAATGAGAGGGATGGATACCTCCAACTATCAAGGAGCGATCAAGTCATCAAATTTCGCCTACACACTGGCCACAATAGAATGAGAAACCAAATGTTCACCAAATTCAAAATAGGTACAACCAGTCAATGCCACTGTACACTGGATAACATGACAACAAAACATGTTCTACAGGATTGCCCCCAGTACACAGACCTGAGAAGGACAATGTGGTCCACACCCACCTCCCTGGAAGAGAAACTATATGGGGCAACCGAATCACTTAAACAGACAGCTGCCCTCACAAGAAATAACAGGATATTAACATAGAAATAGACCGCAGACAAATTAAAATATGATTAATTTAAAAACGTAGGAAGTCTAGTGACCAACGACAATTCACAAACAGCAGAAACAGACTCAAGATGCAACAAAGCTTGTCAAATCATTGGACAGCTATCAGCACTATTGTCCAATAAGAAAATAACTATAGAGGCAAAACGGGCACTCTACAATACAATCTTTATCCCAACGTTGTGCTACCAATGCCAGTCCTGGACCCTAGATACAAGAACAATAAAAAAAAAAACCTATACTGAGATGGAATGTGTTAGACGAATGACAGGAAACAGCCTGAGAGATAAGATCAGAAATGAAGAACTGAGAAAAAAGCTAGGAGTAATGTAAGTCATCGAGTACATAGAGAAACAAAAGATGGAATAATTTGATCACGTGATAAGACAGGAAGACCAAAACACAACACAAATCGCTGTCAAAAAACATGACGAGAACACCAGACCCAAAGAGATGATCACGAAAAAGATGGATTGATGGAATATTAGAAACACTAGGAAACATAACAGTAGCAGAGACCAGCAGAAGAGCAAAAGACCACACATTATATCTCGATGACGAAAGGCAATTGAGGAAGGGAAAAAGAAGTGCCGTAGAACCGATAATAGTTTGAGTTCAGTACTTCAGTGTTGGAAACAGACAAAGCGGAAGATGACAGGGAAGACATAGAACGATCTTAAAAGAACGGCAAGAAATAGAACGGCTTGAAAAGTGTTTGTTGAAGACCCATGCTCAACAGGGAGTTGAAAGATAGAAGAAGACTTCAATGTTGACATTTATGTGCAATTGTTATTGAATTGAAGTATTTTAGTGGCTGTTTGTGTTGTTATTGTTGTTGCATGACGTCATGTCATGGCTTCTACAGGAACCGGAAACAGAACAGTACAGGCAGTGATGGAGTCTTATGTCTGGGGTTTACTTACATCGCCGACCATCCCAAGGCCGAGTACATCATCTTGCGGCTTATCGGTGAGTCTCTACGTAATAAGAGAGTAGTTGTGATGTGTGGCTGACAGCAGCTTATATTATGTGACCAAGACTAACATGGACGAGTAACATCAAAAGATGAACAAGTCAACCTATGACAATCTGCACCATCAAAGCAAGAGACCGAGAGGAGTGGCGATCCATGGTAGCCAACCTTCGTTGCGGAGACGGCACTCGATGATGATGATGATGAACCTACACTAACATCATAAACCTTACTTTACTCTACCATGACAGACCCAGATAGTGGGTCTCATTTGTTTATTGTTTACTTTGCCATGACAGACCCAGATAGTGAGTCTCATTTGTTTATTGTTTACTTTGCCATGACAGACCCAGATAGTGGGTCTTATTTATTTATTGTTTACTCTACCATGACAGACCCAGATTGTGGGTCTCATTTGTTTATTGTTTACTCTACCATGACAGACCCAGATAGTGGATCTCGTTTGTTTATTGTTTATTCTACCATGACAGACCCAGATAGTGGATCTCGTTTGTTTATTGTTTATTCTACCATGACAGACCCAGATAGTGGATCTCGTTTGTTTATTATTTACTCTACCATGACAGACCCAGATAGTGGATCTCGTTTGTTTATTGTTTATTCTACCATGACAGACCCAGATTGTGGGTCTCATTTGTTTATTGTTTACTCTACCATGACAGACCTAGATAGTGGGTCTCATTTGTTTATTGTTTACTCTACCATGACAGACCCAGATAGTGAGTCTGATTTGCTTATTGTTTACTCTTCAATGACAGACCCAGATAGTGGGTCTTATTTGTTTATTATTTACTCTACAATGACAGACCCAGATAGTGAGTCTTATTTGTTTATTATTTACTCTACAATGACAGACCCAGATCTATCTATCTATTGACCTTTCGAGCCGTAACCGGCCCATAGGGCGTAGACCAAGATACACCTTCTCCTATATGAATTTTTGTTCTAGCAGTTTTCTTTTAAAGATATTTTATCAAATCTCGCCATCTGTCTCTGTTCTGTGCAAGCAGTTCTATCTCATTGAGGGAGCCGATTCCTGCTGCTCTTGCCTCTCTCATCAATGTTCTTCTCAGTGTATCAGGTCTACGTTTCATTAACAACATCGTTTTTACGATAGCGGCTTGTTAAACCTCTGATCAACGGTTCTATACCAAGCCGGAGAAAAATAATTCCTCCATTTTGGAAACAACCGGAAACGGAAACATATCAGACCCAGATAGTGAGTCTTATTTGTTTATTATTTACTCTACAATGACAGACCCAGATTGTGAGTCTTATTTGTTTATTATCTACTCTACCATGACATACCCAGATAGTGGGTCTTATTTGTTTATTATTTAATCTACAATGACAAACCCAGATAGTGAGTCTCATTTGTGTATTGTTTACTCTACAATGACAGACCCAGATAGTGGGTCTTATTTGTTTATTATTTACTCTACAATGACAGACCCAGATAGTGAGTCTTATTTGTTTATTATCTACTCTACCATGACATACCCAGATAGTGGGTCTCATTTGTTTATTATTGACTCTACCATGACAGACCCACAATAGTGGGTCTCGTTTGTTTATTATTTACTCTACCATAACAGACCCAGATAGTGTTGTCTCATTTGTTTATTGTTGACTCTACCATGACAGACCCACAATAGTGGGATCTTTTGTTTATTGTTTACCTTATAATGACAGACCCACTTCTCGGGTCCCGTTTCTTAATTGGGTGCTGTTCGTTGACAGGTCCTGGAGAGGAGACCTACTTGCTGAGTCCAGTCATCAAACCACGAGCAACCCAGCTGTCCATTGACAGCACCTGTGACCTCGATGGCAACTTTGACCCCGACCAGACCACCCACTTAACCCACGCCTTTGTCCGTCGTGCACGTGAGTCTTAAAGCAGGCTTGGAAATAGGAGGCGCGGGGTGGGGGGAGGGGGAGGGTAGATGCTTTCATCATCATCATCATCGAGTGCCTTCTCAGCAACGAAGGTTGGCTACCATGGATCGCCATTCTACTCTGTTTCTTGCTTTGGTGGTGCAGGCTGTCATAGATTGACTTGTCCATCATTTGATGTTACTCGTCAATGTTAGTCTTGGTCTGCCTCTGCCTCTTTTACCTTGTATTTTCCCTTCCAATATTACTTTTAGAAGGCTGTTGTGTCTTTTAACATGCCCCAAAAATTTCATTTGTCTTGTCTTAATTGTATTTAGTAGTTCTCTTTTTATTTTCAGTTGTTTTAAAACTTCATCGTTTGTTATCTTTTGTTTCCATCCAATTCTACCTATTCTTCTATAAATCCATATTTTAAAGGCTTCAATTTTCTATTCTGTTCTTTTTGTCTAATGTCCATATTTCTGCACTATATAGGAATATTGAGAAGATGTAAAATTTTGCTATTCTTAGTTTCAGCCCTGCTGATATTTGTTTTGTTGTTAGTATATTTTTCATGGCATTAAAGTTGCTTTTTGCCACACCTATTCTTTTGTTTATTTCAATTTTAAATTTTCCATCACTGGTTATAGTATGTCCAAGGTAGTTGTAGTTCTGGACTGTCTCCAGATGTATTCCCTCAACTGTGATATTTAATTGTAGGTCTTGAGAATTTTCTTTGTTTATGATCATAGTTTTAGTCTTTTTGATATTCATTTCTAGTCCATATTTTTTGCTTGTTATGTTTATTAAGCAATTGTTGTAGGTCTTTAGGATTTTCTGCTAGTAGAACAGTATCATCAGCATATCTTAGGTTATTGATTATCTTTCCATTAATGTTTAGGCCGGGCATCTCTGTGATGTTTTTAAAGATTTGCTCAGTGTATAGATTGAACAAGCTTGGTGATAGGATGCATCCTTGCCTTACCCCTCTTTTTATGTCCATGGGTGTAGAGTTCTCCTTGTTATATCTTATTATTGCTGTTTGCTCCCAGTACAAATTACACATTAGTCGTATGTCTGCGTCGTCTAGATTTATATCATTTAGGCAGTCTATAAGTTGGTTATGGTGTATTCTATCGAAAGCTTTGGTGTAGTCTATGAAGCAGGCATATATTGGTTTGTTTACTTCTACATACTTTTCAATCAATGTTCTCATGCTAAATATTGCTTCTTTTGTGCCACTGTTTTTCCTGAATCCCAATTGTTGCTCATCTAATTCAGTATTGATTTTATTCTGTATAACTTTTAGTAAAATTGTTGTTACCTGGCCCATTAGGCTTATTGTTCTGAAATCACTGCATTCAACTGCACCATTCTTTTTAGGCAATGCAATGAAAGTTGATGTTTTTAGTTCATTTTGTATGTATCCTGTATGGTATATGTCATTGCATATGTCTGTGATCACTTCAATGCCAAAATCTTCTAGAGCCTATATCATCTCTATCAGTATATTGTTAGGTCTGCCATTTTCCTTTTTCATTGTTTTTATAGCTTTTTCTACTTCAGATCTCAAGATTTTATAGTTGTATGTACATTTTATGTCTGGCTTTTTGTCCCTTTTGTAATGAAATAATTCTGTTATACATTCTTGCCATCTATCTATTATATCTTTGTTGTCTGTTAGCGTTCTTCCCTCTAGTCGCTGGACACTGAGGGAATTGCTGAGGAGGGGATCTGAGCACCTATGGACATGTTCGGGGTGCAATGATGATGACCCGCAAATAACTAAATAACTCTTCCCTCTTTGTTTTCAATACATCCATTTCCTGTAGCTTTTATGTCTTTTTTCGTCATTCTCTTTATTTCTGTGTGCATCTCTCTTAAGTTTTGTTTACTTTCCATAGTTTCGACTTCTAGACATCTTTGGTTGAGTCAGTCTTCTTTTGCCTTTTTGCACATTCTCCGTATTTCATTGTCAATATCCTTGTATCTGGCATTTTTTTTCGCTTGTCTTCTTTCTTCCATTTTTTCTAAGATTTTGTCAGTTATCCATTTTTGTTTTTTGTTACTTTCCTTTTTGGGCAAAGTGTTGCAGGATTCTTGCATGCTGTTTTTTTATGCATTGCCATTTTGTTGTGACTTTTTCCTCGGGATTTTCTCTTCTGTACTGCTCAATCCCCTATTCTAGTAGCTTCTGATATGTGTTCTTTACTTGTACAGCATAAGTTTCTTTTAAATCTTTCTGATTTAACGCTGTTATATCTATTGGTGTTGCTGAATTAGTTTTTTGTTTGATTCTCTTTAATTTGATTTTCATTTTTATCATTACAGGATTGTGGTCTGAATTAATGTCTGCTCCTGGGTAGGTTTTGGCTTTCTTGACGCTGTCCCTGAATCTGTCTTTTGTCATTATGTAATCTATTTGATTTCTCTTCTTGTCTCCAGGGCTTTTCCATGTGTATAATTTCCTTTTCTCTTGCTCAAAGAAGGTGTTGCACATTATCAGTCTGTTTTCTTCACAAAATTGTATTAATCTTTCTCCGCTGTTATTCCTTTTTCCTAAACCATGATTTCCTATAATGGTCTTATATTTACCTGTTCCTACTTTAGCGTTCATGTCACCCATTACAATCAATGTGTCTGATGATTTCACTTGCTCCATAACTGTGTTTGAGGGGCTTTGGGCTCGTTTATTTCCTGGTAACGGATAGGGAGATGTTACAGTTTTTAATACATTTTGTCTGATGATTGTGATGTAAGAGTTACTATCTTGTGGATACGGTGAGGATGGTATAATGGTGATATTTTTGATGGATAAGGTAATGGTGATATAATACTTACTTTTTCAGCGGACAAGAAAATAATGATGTAATAGTTACTGTTTTTATGGTTAAGGTAAGGGCGATGTAATAGTTACTTTTTATGGACCAGGTAAGGGTGATGTAATAGTTACTTTTTATGGACCAGGTAAGGATGGTGTAATAGTTACTTTTTATGGACCAGGTAAGGGTGATGTAATAGTTACTTTTTATGGACCAGGTAAGGGCGATGTAATAGTTACTTTTTATGGACCAGGTAAGGATGGTGTAATAGTTTTTTAATTGATGAAGTGAGAATGATGTACTTTACTTTCAGTGATTGGTGGTAAAGATGTAACAGAAATTATTTTTTGATTGATGGAGTGTGAATGATGTATTAGTTACTTTCTTTGATTGACAATTGTGATGTATTAGATACTTTCTTTGATTGAAAATAGTGATGTATTAGATACTTTCTTTGATTGACAATTGTGATGTATTAGTTACCTTATTTGATTGACAATTGTGATGTATTAGTTACTTTCATTGATTGACAATTGTGATGTATTAGTTACTTTCTTTGATTGACAATAGTGATGTATTAGTTAATTTCTTTGATTGACAATAGTGATGTATTGGTTACTTTCTTTGATTGACAATAGTGATGTATTAGTTACTTTCTTTGATTGACAATAGTGATGTGTTAGTTACCTTATTTGATTGACAATTGTGATGTATTAGTTACTTTCTTTGATTGACAATAGTGATGTGTTTGTTACTTTCTTTGATTGACAATTGTGATGTATTGGTTGCTTTCTTTGACTGACAAAAGTGATGTATTAGTTACTTTCTTGATTGACAATAGTGATGTATCAGTTATCTTCTTTGATTGACAATTGTGATGTATTAGTTACCTTCTTTAATTGACAATAGTGATGTATTAGTTACCTTCTTTTATTGACAATTGTGATGTAATAGTTGCTTTCTTTGATTGACAATTGTGATGTAATAGTTACCTTCTTTGATTGACAATAGTGATGTATTAGTTACCTTCTTTGACAATGGTGATGTATTAGTTACCTTCTTTGATTGACAATAGTGATGTACTAGATACCTTCTTTGATTGACAATGGTGATGTATTAGTTACCTTCTTTGATTGACAATAGTGATGTACTAGATACCTTATTCGATTGACAATAGTGATGTACTAGATACCTTATTCGATTGACAATAGTGATGTACTAGATACCTTCTTTGATTGACAATAGTGACGGGGAAATAGGGATCGCGGGTGACAAAGAGAGAAAAATACTAAATAGCTTTGTGTCATGGCGTAGAAAACAGTCAACAACAGAACTGATCGTATGCACTGTGAATAGAAGATTGTGGAAGGACATGATCGCCTACGCCAACCGATATGGCACATGATGATGATGCATATTAATGTTAATTGCCGCAACGCTACCACTAACGCTACCACTAACGCTACCACTAACGCTACCACTAACGCTACCACTATTATTGCATTAGTACCACTTCTTTACGGCCATCAGTCACATACGCCACAAGTCGCTAGACAGCGCCGGTCTACAGACAAACGTGTACGCCAATAGCTAACTTTCCGCAACGGCTCTAATCATGACCTTGACTCACAAACAGGTCACTGGTCACTAACTACAAATTGTCTCCCTCATTCTAGAACCCTCGCACTCCCCTCGTCCATCGGTCTTCATTAACTCCTTTGACACTCTCATTGAACCTCAGCAGCACCTCCTAAGCTTCCCTGCCTCCGTGTCAATGAGGACCCTCTCGTCTTCTATCCTTCTTTACTCCGCTTTAATGTAACTCCTATTGGCTTCAAAACTCCGTTATCTCTCTCTCTGCCTCCATCTTCCACACTCTCTCCCCTTATTTCCCTTCAACTTTCTCCATCCTTCTTTCTCTCCATCTCTCTATCTCTTTCTAGTACACAGCGTTTGAAGGTGAGGGGGAGAGGAGTAGAAGGAGAGCACGGCTGCTGGATATAGTATCAAAGTGGCATATTAATACTTATCGTAGAAACTTTGCACAATTCTCATCTTTGATTGGTCAGCTAGGTGTTCCAGCGATTGCTTTTGTTTGACGAGAGTAAATGTAATAGTTACCTTATTGATTTATGAGAGTAAATGTAATAGTTACCTTTTTGATTTATGAGAGTAAATGTAATAGTTACCTTTTTTGATTTATGAGAGTAAATGTAATAGTTACCTTTTTGATTTATGAGAGTAAATGTAATAGTTACCTTTTTTGATTTATGAGAGTAAATGTAATAGTTACCTTTTTTTGATTTATGAGAGTAAATGTAATAGTTACCTTTTTTGATTTATGAGAGTAAATGTAATAGTTACCTTTTTTGATTTATGAGAGTAAATGTAATAGTTACGTTTTTGATTTATGAGAGTGATTGTAATAGTTACATTCTTTGATAATTTAAGTTGAATGTAATAGTTACCTGTAAAAAAATAAAGGATACCAACATAAATAATTTGCGATATGCGGATGACACAGTCTTAATAGCAGAGACAGAGAATGAACTACAAGAAAGGATAGACATAATAGTAAAAGAAAGCAACAAGAAAGGTCTAAGTCTGAATAGTAAGAAAACAGAAGTAAAGGTCATATCGAAGAAGCAATCATCACCAGCATGCAGCATAAAAATAAACAGGACAAATTTGAAACAAGTGCAACGTTTCAAATACTTGGGCACAATAATAACATCAGATGGAAGATGCACCACAGAAATAAAAAGCAGAATAGCTCAGGCCAAAATAGTGTTTCAGAAAATGAAAAACGTCTTATGTAACAAGTCTATGTCAATAGAAATGAGAAAGAGAGTTCATCGGTGCTATATAGAACCAATTCTGACCTATGGAAGCGAATCATGGACAGTAGACAAACAAATGAAAAGACGATTAGAGGCCACAGAGATGGGATTTCTCAGAAGAATGTTGAAAGTTCCCTGGACAGCTAAAAAGACCAATGAGGAAGTTCTCAAAGAGGCCAACACAAAAAGGGAGCTCTTAAAAAACATCAGAAAGAAACAATCAACAATTTTCGGGCATATCGTGAGAAGAGAAAAGCTGGAATAATTTGTTTACAACAGGCAAAATACAAGGAAAGAGAGATCGCGGACGACAAAGAGAGAAAATACTAGATATCTTGGTGTCATGGCATGGCAAACAGTCAACAACAGATCTGATACGATGCACTGTAGATAGAAGATTGTGGAGGGACATGATCGCCTATGCCAACCGGTATGACACATGATGATGATGAATAGTTACCTTCTTTTATTTATGAGGGTGAATGCAATAGTTACTTTATTTGGTATATGGTGGTAAATGCAATAATTACTTTCTTTGTTTGACGTTTATGAATGTAATAGTTACTTTCTTTGATTAACGAGGGTGAATATAATTACTATTTTCTTTGATCGAGAATGGTGAATGTAATAATTACTTTCTTTGGTTAGAGATGGTGAATGTAATAGTTACTTTCTTTGGTTTGAGATGGTGAATGTAATAGTTACTTTCTTTGACTGAGAATGCTGAATGTAATAGTTACTTCTTTTGATTGAAGAATGTCAATGTAACTGTTACTTTCTTTGATTGAGGTGGGTGAATGTAATAATTACTTTCTTTGATTGAAGTGGGTGAATGTAATAATTACTTTCTTTGATTAAACCAGGCAGAGAATGATGAACCAATATGACCTGAGCCTGCTACACTTCGCTAGAATTTAACATCCGTATCCTGTAAGGGTAGCTACAGGATCTAACATCAAAAGAAAAAATAACTTTTCATTCTAGCTTGATTATTGTTTGGGATCCGCGATAGCTCAGTGGTTAGTGAACTGGACCACAAAGGACAAGATGTAGGGTTCGATCCCAACCGACGGCTTCCGGTTCACCCAGCCTTTAATGGGTACCGGATTTTTGTCGGGGAAAGTGAAGCGGCACGGGTGTAATACCGACCACATTACCCCAAAAATCATGTGCCGAAGATCTGTAAAATTGATGGTCACTAACACCATATTCCCTATACGTCACCTGGCGTGACGGGGGTACTTGACTTGGTTATTGTTTGTGCTAGCGATGTTTAAGTAGACACGATACGCATGAGGTGTTGACTAATGGGGGAACAGATGGTGGAGAGCAAGGAAACGAGGACATTGTCATGAGGTGTTGACTAATGGGGGAACAGATGGTGGAGAGCAAGGAAACGAGGAAATTGTCATGAGATGTTGACTAATGGGGGAACAGATGGTGGAGAGCAAGGAAACGAGGAAATTATCATGAGATGTTGACTAATGGGGGAACAGATGGTGGAGAGCAAAGAAACGAGGAAATTGTCATGAGATGTTGACTAATGGGGGAACAGATGGTGGAGAGCAAGGAAACGAGGAAATTGTCATGAGGTGTTGACTAATGGGGGAACAGATGGTGGAGAGCAAGGAAACGAGGAAATTGTCATGAGGTGTTGACTAATGGGGGAACAGATGGTGGAGAGCAAGGAAACGAGGAAATTGTCATGAGGTGTTGACTAATGGGGGAACAGATGGTGGAGAGCAAGGAAACGAGGAAATTGTCATGAGATGTTGACTAATGGGGGAACAGATGGTGGAGAGCAAGGAAACGAGGAAATTGTCATGAGGAGAATAAGAAAACAGTGATGGGAAAAACCAAGAAAACAGTGATGAGAAAAACCAAGAAAACAGTGATGAGAAAACCAAGAAAACAGTGATGGGAAAACCAAGAAAACAGTGATGAGAAAAACCAAGAAAACAGTGATGAGAAAACCAAGAAAACAGTGATGAGAAAACCAAGAAAACAGCGATGAGAAAAACCAAGAAAACAGTGATGAGAAAAACCAAGAAAACAGTGATGAGAAAAACCAAGAAAACAGTGATGAGAAAACCAAGAAAACCGTGATGAGAAAACCAAGAAAACAGTGATGAGAAAAACCAAGAAAACAGTGATGAGAAAACCAAGAAAACAGTGAGACAGTAAACCAAGAAAACAGTGATGAGAAAAACCAAGAAAACAGTGATGAGAAAACCAAGAAAACAGTGAGACAGAGAAAATGAGAGACGGATAAGAAAAACAATAAAATAGCGAGACAGAAAAAAGAAGGCACTGATTAGAGAAGCAAGAAAATAGGGACAGAGATAAAAGAAGACACGGATAAGAAAGGTACAAAAATAGTGAGACAGTAGAAGAAGACACGGATAAGAAAGGTAAAAAAATAGTTAGACAGAAAAAGAAGACACGGATAAGAAAGGTAAAAAGATAGTGAGACAGAAAAAGAAGACACGGATAAGAAAGGTAAAAAAAATAGTGAGACAGAAGAAGAAGACACGGATAAGAAAGGTAAAAATATTGTGAGACAGAAAAAGAAGACACGGATAAGAAAGGTAAAAAAAATAGTGAGACAGAAGAAGAAGACACGGATAAGAAAGGTAAAAATATTGTGAGACAGAAAAAGAAGACACGGATAAGAAAGGTACAAAAATAGTGAGACAGATGAAGAAGACACGGATAAGAAAGGTACAAAAATAGTGAGACAGATGAAGAAGACACGGATAAGAACGGTAAAAAAAATAGTGAGACAGATGAAGAAGACACGGATAAGAAAGGTACAAAAATAGTGAGACAGATGAAGAAGACACGGATAAGAACGGTAAAAAAAATAGTGAGACAGTAGAAGAAAACACGGATAAGAAATATAAAAAAATAGTGAGACAGAATTAGAAGGCACGGATAAGAAAGGTAAAAAAATAGTGAGACAGAAGAAGAAGACACGAATAAGAAAGGTAAAAAAATAGTGAGACAGAAGATGAAGACACGGATAAGAAACAAAAGAAAAAAATTAGCAAATAAAAATAACACCGAGAATGAAATGAAGAGAAAAAAAATGAAACAACGGGGAAAAAAGCAGGGAAACAGAAAACAGTAAGAAAATAATTAAGAAGACAAGGAAAAGGAAAACAATGAACAAGGAGAAAGAAAAGAAAACCATGAGAGAGTGAGAGAGAGTGCAAGAAAATAAGAAGACATCGAGGAAAAAAGCAAATAAAAAAATAAAGACCAAAAACAAAAACAAAAAAACAGAATCCGGCAAGAAAGTAATTAAGAAGACAACGAGAAGCAAAGCATTTAACAGCGAGAAAGAAAACCAGAAAACAATGAGAAATAAAGCAAGGAAACAGCAAGAGAGAAAAAAAAAAGAAATACAATATGTAAGAAAGCATGGAAACAACATGAAAGAAATTAAGAAAACAATGAGAAAGGAAGCAAGAAAATAAGAAGACAAACAAGATAAAAATCAAGACAGAAAGTAAGGAATACAAGGAGAAGGAAATTAAGAAAACAGCAAGAGAGAAAAATACGAAATGAAGTGAGAAGGAAAACAAGAAAACATCAAGTAAGGAAATAAGAAAACAGTGAGAAAGAAAGAAATTTTCGTTAAAACGAGAAAAGAAAATACAAGAGGAAATAGAGCAAGAAACAAGACCCAAAAAAATGTGGAAACACAAATTGGCAAAATGAGAGGAGAAGGGACCGTAAGAGGTAGTTTGTCTGTTTTATTTATGTTTATTGCTTTCTGAATGTAGCCATTCTGCGCGTGTAAGTGTGTGCGCGCGCATCTTCGTGGACAGCTGTCCTACACTCGTTTCTCTATCTGTCTATCTGTTGATTAATGCAATATTTTTTTTATCTGTCTATCTGGACATATTTTTTCCCGCTCTCCTCTCAGACATGAAGGAGCTATTTAACAGCATGTCCGTCGATCTCTCTGCTCTTACAGGTTGGCAGCACCTCTCTCTCTCTCTCTCTCTCTCTCTCTCTCTCTCTCTCTCTCTCTCTCTCTCTCTCTTTCTCTTTCTCACCCGTTTTATTTCTCTTTTTTTATCCTCTTCTCTCTCTTTTATTAGTTTTTCTTCCATTTATGTTTTTTTATCTTAAAAATTTTGTAAAATAGAGAGAAGAAGAGGAGAGGAATTTGTAAAATAGTGAGAAGAAGAGGAGAGGAATTTGTAAAATAGAGAGAAAAAGAGATGAGGGATTTGTAAAATAGGGAGCAAAAGAGAAGAAGGATTTGTAAAATAGAGAGAAAAAGAGAAGAGGGATTTGTAAAATATAAAGAAAAAGAGAAGAGGGATTTGTAAAATAGAGAGAAAAAGAGAAGAGGGATTTGTAAAATAGAGAGAAAAAGAGAAGAGGGATTTGTAAAATAGAGAAATAAAGAGAAGAGAGGAATTGTAATCAAATATATAAGAAAAATCGTTGTAAGCAGAAATATAAATAAGAGGGAGAGAAACAAAAAAATAACCGACATTTTTATTCCGCTGTCATTTAGTCCAGCCCTGTCTGTCGTTCTATCTCTCCATTCTCTTCCTGTTTCTATCTCTCATTCCTCTCAATTAACACAGATCTCCATCTTTCTATCAATCTCACTCCCGCACTTATCCCCATTCATATTGTTATGTAGATTTGGTCCTTCTAGTAAAACGATCAACCGGTGCATCATAAAAAAAACACCCAATTATTTCTTCATGATTAATATCGCTGGCCAGGGTTCGGTTCTCCACAACAGAACAAGTGTAGATATTTGTTTGGTGATGCAAGCTTGTAGTAGAAGACAATCAGTTGTGATCGATGTGAAATGGAGTGTGAAGATTCCTATTACATAATCTTTGATCTTCTTTCTTCTTGTTCCTCGTTCAGAAATATACTTTCGCAAAACTGTAGATAGATTTGGCGTTTCTGTACACGATGTGTTTCTCACTATTACGTCAGATAGAACGGTTTGCTCATAATAGGGAATAGCTACAATGGTTAATCTCAAATAGGGAATAGCTGCATTGGTTAATCTCAAATAGGGAATAGCTACAATGGTTAATCTCAAATAGGGAATAGCTACAATGGTTAATCTCAAATAGGGAATAGCTACAATGATAATCTCAAATAGGGAATAGCTACAATGGTTAATCTCAAATAGGGAATAGCTACAATGGTTAATCTCAAATAGGGAATAGCTACAATGGTTAATCTCAAATAGGGAATAGCTGCAATGGTTAATCTCAAATAGGGAATAGCTACAATGGTTAATCTCAAATAGGGACTAGCTGCAATGGTTAATCTCAAATAGGGAATAGCTACAATGGTTAATCTCAAATAGGGAATAGCTACAATGGTTAATCTCAAATAGAGAATAGCTACAATGGTTAATCTCAAATAGGCAATAACTACAATGGTTAATCTCAAATAGGGCATAGCTGCAATGGTTAATCTCAAATAGAGAATAGCTACAATGGTTAATCTCAAATAGAGAATAGCTACAATGGTTAATCTCAAGTAGGGAATAGCTACAATGGTTAATCTCAAGTACGGAATAGCTACAATGGTTAATCTCAAATAGAGAATAGCTACAATGGTTAATCTCAAATAGGGAATAGCTGCAATGGTTAATCTCAAATAGGGAATAGCTACAATGGTTAATCTCAAATAGGGACTAGCTGCAATGGTTAATCTTAAATAGGGAATAGCTACAATGGTTAATCTCAAATAGGGAATAGCTACAATGGTTAATCTCAAATAGGGAATAGCTACAATGGTTAATCTCAAATAGGGAATAGCTACAATGGTTAATCTCAAATAGGGAATAGCTACAATGGTTAATCTCAAATAGAGAATAGCTACAATGGTTAATCTCAAGTAGGGAATATCTACAATGGTTAATCTCAAATAGGGAATAGCTACAATGGTTAATCTGAAATATAGAATAGCTACAATGGTTAATCTCAAAAAGGGAATAACTAAAATGGCTAATCTCAAATAGGGAATAACTAGAATTGTTAATCTCAAATAGGGAATAGCTACAATGGTTAATCTCAAATAGGGAATAGCTACAATGGTTAATCTCAAATAGGCAATAACTACAATGGTTAATCTCAAATAGGGAATAGCTGCAATGGTTAATCTCAAATAGAGAATAGCTACAATGGTTAATCTCAAATAGAGTATAGCTACAATGGTTAATCTCAAGTAGGGAATAGCTACAATGGTTAATCTCAAGTAGGGAATAGCTACAATGGTTAATCTTAATCTATAGAGAATAGCTACAATGGTTAATCTCAAAAAGGGAATAACTACAATGGTTAATCTCAAAAAGGGAATAACTACAATGGTTAATCTCAAATAGGGAATAGCTACAATGGTTAATCTCAAATAAAGAATAGCTACTATGGTTAATCTCAAGTAGGGAATAGCTACAATGGTTAATCTCAAATAGAGAATAGCTACAATGGTTAATCTCAAATAGAGAATAGCTACAATGGTTAATCTCAAAAAGGGAATAGCTACAATGGTTAATCTCAAATAGAGAATAGCTACAATGGTTAATCTCAAGTAGGGAATAGCTACAATGGTTAATCTCAAATAGGGAATAGCTACAATGGTTAATCTCAAATAGATAATAGCTACAATGGTAAATCTCAAAAAGGGAATAGCTACAATGGTTAATCTCAAATATGACAGAATTCAATAGATTGGCCTAGAGCAGAAAGTAGGTGTATAGATTAGTTCTAAAAGAGGAAATAACTAGATAAGCTAACTCCAAGAGAGGGAATAACTGGATAGATTAACTCCAAAAGAGGGAATAATTGGATAGATTAACTCCAGGAGAGGGAATAATTGGATAGATTAGCTCCAAGAGAGGGAATAACTGGATAGATTAGCACCAATAGAGAATAACTGGATAGATTAACTCCAAGAGAGGGAATAACTGGGTAGATTAGTTCCAAGAGAGAATAACTGGATAGATTAACTCCAAGAGAGGGAATAACTGGATAGATTAGCTCCAGGAGAGGGAATACGTGGACAGATTAACTCCAAGAGAGGGAATAACTGGATAGATTAACTCCAGGAAAGGGAATAATTGGATAGATTAGCTCCAAGAGAGGGAATAACTGGGTAGATTAGCTCCAGGAGAGGGAATGACTGGATAGATTAGCTCCAGGAGAGGGAATAACTGGATAGATTAGCTTAAGGAGAGGGAATAACTGGATAGATTAGCTCCAAGACAGGTAATAACTGAATAGATTAGCTCCAGGAGAGGGAATAACTGGATAGATTAACTCCAAGTGAGGGAATAACTGGATAGATTAACTCCAAGTGAGGGAATAACTGGATAGATTAACTCCAAGTGAGGGAATAACTGGATAGATTAACTCCAGAGAGGGATTAACTGGAAACTTCTTGATCTTATACGTGACTGGTTACGACCATTTCAACGACCAACAACGAAAACGTTTATGTTGGTGGACTTTCTTCCACTGCGGCCAAAACAACGGAGTGGGGGAGGAAAGAAAAGAAAGAAAGGAATAAAAATAATAAGAAAGGAAAGAAAACTATTTGTTTTAATCACGTGACACTTAACTTAAGCACAGCCAATCGAAATCCTTGAGAAATATTTAAATTAGTGTCCTTGATTGAACTCAATAGCAGAGCTCTTTAGTGTTGATGAGTGTCGGGGAATAAGACAGTGGCCGCTATTGAACGTAAATTGACGCGGCTCATTCCCCCAGCTCAAGGTGGGGATTATCTCAGACTAAAGTCGCTGTAATGGGCGCATTTTAATGGGGTCACATTGTCTGGCATTTAAGGTCAAGTGGTGGAGATAGGTTTCTTCGGGTTTTCGTTGTGGGGTTTCGTTGTGGGGTTTCGTTGTGGGGTTTTCGTTGTGGGGTTTTCGTTGTGGGGTTTTCGTTGTGGGGTTTCGTTGTGGGGTTTCGTTGTGGGGTTTTCGTTGTGGGGTTTCGTTGATGAAATATGACAGGGGTTTTCAAATTGTTCCGAAATGGGCCCCGTTACTGATTAGCTTTGTTTACAAGATTAATTTAAAACAACAGTTAAAGAAAGTCACATATTATTCTGTTTATGTAAACACAAAAAAAATAGCAAACGAATGAAGATGATATAGCGGACAAGAAATATAGCAGCAATTGTAGAAGGAATGAATGGAAGCAAAATATAGAATTCGCAAGATTTATGACATTATGGTGATGAGGCCAGTGCTTAAATTCTAAACGAATTAACACACACGCCTTTAAGTAAAGGATCACAAGGAAACAGCCAAATTAAAGAAATCGAATTGATCACTTTCAGAAAGAAAAAATTGAGAAAAGTCACCTACAGACTTATATAATTGGAGAAAAATCACTTTCGGAAACCCAACATTTGAGAAAAGTCACCTAAAGACTTATATAATTGGAGAAAAAATCACTTTCGGAAACCCAACATTTGAGAAAAGTCACCTACAGAAAAAAACATAGTGGGAGAAAGAAAACCTCCTGAAATTAATAATGAGAGAAATGTCACATAAAGAAATACATAATGGGAGAAAAGTCACCAGCAGAAATCAATAACGGGAGAAAAGTGACAAGCAAAAACCACAAAATGGGAGAAAAGTAACAAGCAAATACCCACATGGAAGTAAGAGTCATCAACATATACTCACGTGGAAGTAAGAGTCACAAACAGACACCAAGATGGAATTAAGAGTCACCAACAAATACTCAAATGGAAGTAAGAGTCACCAACAGATACTCACATAGAAACAAGTGTCACCAACAGATACTCACACGGAAGTAAGAGTCACCAACAGATACATTCACGGAAGTAAGAGTCACCAACAGATACTAACAAGGAAGTAAGAGCCACCAACAGATACACACATGGAAGTAAGAGTCACCAAAATATACCCACACAGAAGTAAGAGTCACCTACAGATACTAACACGGAAGTAAGAGTCACCAACAGATACTAACACGGAAGTAAGAGTCACCAACAGATACACACACGGAAGTAAGAGTCACCAACAGATACCCACACGAAGTAAGAGTCACCAACAGATACCCACACGAAGAAAGAGTCACCAACAGATACCCACACAGACGTAAGAGTCACCAACAGATACTCACAGAGAAGTAAGAGCCACCAACAGATACCCACATCGAAGTAAGAGTCACCAACAGATATCCACACCGAAGTAAGAGTCACCAACATATATCAACACCGAAGTAAGAGTCACCAACAGATACCCACACGGAAGTAAGAGTCACCAACAGATACCCACATCGAAGTAAGAGTCACCAACAGATACTGACATGGAAGCAAGAGTTACCAACAGATACTCACATGGAAACAAGAGTCACCAACAGATACTTACACGGAAGTAAGAGTCACCAAAAGATACCCACACCGAGTAAGAGTCACCAACAAATACTTACACGGAAGTAAGAGTCACCAACAGATACTGACATGGAAGCAAGAGTTACCAACAGATATCCACACAGAAGTAATAGTCACCAACAGATATCCACACAGAAGTAATAGTCACCAACAGATACCCACACAGAAGTAAGAGTCACCAACAGATACCCATACGGAAGTAATAGTCACCAACAGATACCCACACCGAAGTAAGAGTCACCAACAGATACCCACACTGAAGTAAGAGTCACCAACAGATACCCACACCGTAGTAAGAGTCACCAACAGATACCCACACAAAAGTAAGAGTCACCAACAGATACCCACACAAAAGTAATAGTAACCAACAGATACCCACACAAAAGTAAGAGTCACCAACAGATACCCACACAAAAGTAATAGTCACCAACACATACCCATACCGAAGTAAGAGCCACCAACAGATACTCACAGAGAAATAAGAGCCACCAACAGATACTCACAGAGAAATAAGAGTCACCAACAGATACCCACAGAGAAATAAGAGTCACCAACAGATGCTCACAGAGAAATAAGAGTCACCAACAGATACCCACAGAGAAATAAGAGCCACCAACAGATACCCACAGAGAAATAAGAGCCACCAACAGATACTCACAGAAAAGTAAGAGCTACCAACAGATACTCACAGAGAAATAAGAGCCACCAACAGATACTCACAGAAAAGTAAGTGCCACCAACAGATACTCACAGAGAAATAAGAGCCACCAACAGATACTCACATAAAAGTAAGAGCCACCAACAGATACTCACAGAAAAGTAAGAGCCACCAACAGATACTCACAGAGAAATAAGAGCCACCAACAGATACTCACAGAGAAATAAGAGCCACCAACAGATACTCACAGAGAAATAAGAGTCACCAACAGATACTCACAGAAAAGTAAGAGCCACCAACAGATACTCACAGAAAAGTAAGAGCCACCAACAGATACCCACAGAGAAATAAGAGCCACCAACAGATACTCACAGAAAAGTAAGAGCCACCAACAGATACTCACAGAAAAGTAAGAGCCACCAACAGATACTCACAGAAAAGTAAGAGCCACCAACAGATACTCACACAGACGTGAGAGTCACCAACATATACTCAAACCGAAGTAAGAGTCAGCAATAGATACTCACACAGACGTGAGAGTCACCAACAGATTATTTGTGATTTTGTTCCCCAATGCTGTAAACATACCTCCTTCTCTGAAATGATTCGCTGATTTATCGTCTCGGTAGTCTCCCTTTATAATAATATTCATTTATTATTACCGCCATAGAATATATAAGGAAACAACAGATAAAATGGTTAGGCCACGTGACAAGGCAGAAAGAACAAAACACAACACAACGAGCCTTCAACAAACCTTGTGAGAACACCAGACCCAAGGGTCGACCACGAAAAAGATGGGTCGATGGAATATTAGAAGCACTAGGAAACATAACAGCAGCAGAGGCGAACAGAAGAGCAAAAGACCGCAAATTATATCTCCCCTCGACGCTGAAAGGCAGATGAGGAAGGAAAGCGGAAAAAGAAGAAGATTTATTATTATTTGTTCCGTTTTAACCACTTTGAATATACAATAGAAGAAACTGGTGTATTTTGTTTTTAACGGAAATAAGACGCAAATGAACAAATGTATCAATGACAAACAGCTGTGATAACATTATCTATGAAGTGTTGTTCTTGTTGTGCTAGAGTCTGGTTAGTTCAAGACTTTTTGAGATTGGTTAGTTCAAGACCTTTTGAGACTGGTTAGTTCAAGACTTTTTGAGTCTGGTTAGTTCAAGACCTTTTGAGTCTGGTTAGTTCAATACCTTTTGAGTCTGGTTAGTTCAAGACCTTTTGAGTCTGGTTAGTTCAAGACCTTTTGAGTCTGGTTAGGTCAAGACTTTTTAAATCTGGTTATTTCAAGACCTTTTGAGTCTGGTTAGTTCAATACCTTTTGAGTCTGGTTAGTTCAAGACCTTTTGAGTCTGGTTAGTTCAAGACCTTTTGAGTCTGGTTAGGTCAAGACTTTTTAAATCTGGTTATTTCAAGACCTTTTGAGTCTGGTTAGTTCAAGACCTTTTGACTCTGGTTAGTTCAAGACCTTTTGAGTCTGGTTAGTTCAAGACCTTTTGAGTCTGGTTAGTTCAAGACTTTTTTAATCTGGTTAGTTCAAGACTTTTTGAGACTGGTTAGTTCAAGACCTTTTAAGTCTGGTTAGTTCAAAACCTTTTGAGTCTGGTTAGTTCAAGACTTTTTGAAACTGACTAGTTCAAAACATTTGACAAAATTCAACATTTCAGTTCCAGGTTGCAAGTTTCCACCAGAGATTCAGGGGAGGTGGAATTTCACATACCAGCACGCGAAAATGTTGGAAATCTGGCAACGGAATGCCACCTTACATCTCATGAGCGGCCAGAACGTGCGCTTCTTCTGTGACAAGAGAGATGGTAGTGTCTTCGTGTTCAGGTGAGTCACGTGTAAGTACTGTCTGAGATAGGTGAGTCACGTGTTAGTACTGTCTGAGATAGGTGAGTCACGTGTAAGTACTGTCTGAGATAGGTGAGCCACATGTTAGTACTGTCTGAGATAGGTGAGTCACGTGTTAGTACTGTCTGAGATAGGTGAGTCACGTGTAAGTACTGTCTGAGATAGGTGAGTCACGTGTAAGTACTGTCTGAGATAGGTGAGTCACGTGTAAGTACTGTCTGAGATAGGTGAGTCACATGTTAGTACTGTCTGAGATAGGTGAGTCACGTGTTAGTACTGTCTGAGATAGGTGAGTCACGTGTTAGTACTGTCTGAGATAGGTGAGCCACATGTAAGTACTGCCTGAGATAGGTGAGTCACGTGTTAGTACTGTCTGAGATAGGTGAGCCACATGTTAGTACTGTCTGAGATAGGTGAGTCACGTGTTAGTAATGTCTGAGATAGGTGAGTCACGTGTAAGTACTGTCTGAGATAGGTGAGCCACCTGTTAGTACTGTCTGAGATAGGTGAGTCACGTGTTAGTACTGTCTGAGATAGGTGAGTCACGTGTTAGTACTGTCTGAGATAGGTGAGTCACGTGTTAGTACTGTCTGAGATAGGTGAGTCACGTGTTAGTACTGTCTGAGATAGGTGAGTCACGTGTTAGTACTGTCTGAGATAGGTGAGCCACATGTTAGTACTGTCTGAGATAGGTGAGTCACGTGTTAGTACTGTCTGAGATAGGTGAGCCACGTGTAAGTACTGTCTGAGATAGGTGAGCCACGTGTAAGTACTGTCTGAGATAGGTGAGCCACATGTTAGTACTGTCTGAGATAGGTGAGTCACGTGTAAGTACTGTCTGAGATAGGTGAGCCACATGTTAGTACTGTCTGAGATAGGTGAGTCACGTGTAAGTAATGTCTGAGATAGGTGAGCCACATGTTAGTACTGTCTGAGATAGGTGAGTCACGTGTAAGTACTGTCTGAGATAGGTGAGCCACATGTTAGTACTGTCTGAGATAGGTGAGTCACGTGTAAGTACTGTCTGAGATAGGTGAGTCACGTGTTAGTACTGTCTGAGATAGGTGAGTCACGTGTAAGTACTGTCTGAGATAGGTGAGTCACGTGTTAGTACTGTCTGAGATAGGTGAGTCACGTGTAAGTACTGTCTGAGATAGGTGAGCCACATGTTAGTACTGTCTGAGATAGGTGAGTCACGTGTAAGTACTGTCTGAGATAGGTGAGCCACATGTTAGTAAAAAAAAAAAGTTACTCCGACCGGAATTCAGAAGATTAAGTGGAAAAGAATATAAAATCAGTAATTTACAAAAGCAAAATATAAAGCTATCCGGAGAAACATTTTATGAGAAGTGTTTTATTATTGTTGAAGAAGTGTTTTTCTCTATAACCCTATAGTCAGGATTGTTCCACAGCTGAGTCATCTACGTGGTCTATCAGAAAACACTCAAACAATTTCGGAGATCATTGTGAACAATGTGTCAAGCCCTCGTGCCTACCTCGATTGTTTTTTCGAAGAACATTTGACACAAACGATCGAGGTAGGCACGAGGGATTGACGGTTTGTGACAAAAGGCTTGAGATGAACAGTGGGTACTCACAGGGTTGTAAACGACTCATAGTTGACAGCTTTAGTGAGAATCGGGTGTAAACGAGTTGTAATTATGTTATCTTGGTATTATTATCTCTGATGCTATTATTGTTCATTGACAGCACATCCCATTGATCACATTGTAAATCATGACAGACTATTTTCAGCATACATAAACCACAATCATTCTTTATTGACTTCTATTAATTCTTGGCACGTGATACAATACAAGTGGTTGCACTTTTCTCAAATTAAGTTTTCTTTTATTCTTGGACGTTCATGAGGTTTACCACCGATGACTATTGAATAGTCCACAAGTGCATATCTAACATTCAATCTCTCTATCAACTTACTTACGATTATAAGGAATATATGCAGCACATCTTGAAAACTCTCAAAAACACTTCACAACACTAAAGTTAATATATTCATTATTTACTTGTTCTGTCTTACTGTCTACTGCTCAACTAATGATCATTTGTCACTGCTATCTTTACTACTCTCTAGTCTGTTGTTGAAATACTTCTCAACTGACTTAGAACTACAACTTGAAGATTCTTAACTTCCTAACTAACTTCTCTTCTACTTTCCTAATTCTTGACCTAACTTCCTAACTAACTTCTCTTCTACTTTCCTAATTCTTGACCTAACTTCCTAACTAACTTCTCTTCTACTTTCTTAATTCCTGACTTAACTTCCTAACTAACTTCTCTTCTACTTTCCTAATTCCTGACTTAACTTGCTAACTAACTTCTCTTCTGCTTTCCTAATTCTTGACCTAACTTCCTAACTAACTTCTCTTCTACTTTCCTAATTCTTGACCTAACTTCCTAACTAACTTCTCTTCTACTTTCTTAATTCTTGACCTAACTTCCTAACTAACTTCTCTTCTACTTTCTTAATTCCTGACTTAAGTTCCTAACTAAATTCTCTTCTACTTTCCTAATTCCTGACTTAACTTCCTAACTAACTTCTCTTCTGCTTTCCTAATTCCTGACTTAAGTTCCTAACTAACTTCTCTTCTACTTTCCTAATTCCTGACTTAACTTCCTAACTTCTCTTCTACTTTCCTAATTCCTGACTTAACTTCCTAACTAACTTCTCTTCTACTTTCCTAATTCCTGACTTAACTTCCTAACTAACTTCTCTTCTACTTTCCTAATTCCTGACTTAACTTCCTAACTAACTTCTCTTCTACTTTCCTAATTCCTGACTTAACTTCCTAACTAACTTCTCTTCTACTTTCCTAATTCCTGACTTAACTTCCTAACTAACTTCTCTTCTACTTTCCTAATTCCTGACTTAACTTCCTAACTAACTTCTCTTCTACTTTCCTAATTCCTGACTTAACTCCCTATCTAACTTCTCTTCTACTTTCCTAATTCCTGACTTAACTCCCTAACTAACTTCTCTTCTACTTTCCTAATTCCTGACTTAACTTCCTAACTAACTTCTCTTCTACTTTCCTAATTCCTGACTTAACTTCCTAACTAACTTCTCTTCTACTTTCCTAATTCCTGACTTAACTTCCTAACTAACTTCTCTTCTACTTTCCTAATTCCTGACTTAACTTCCTAACTAACTTCTCTTCTACTTTCCTAATTCCTGACTTAACTTCCTAACTAACTTCTCTTCTACTTTCCTAATTCCTGACTTAACTTCCTAACTAACTTCTCTTCTACTTTCCTAATTCCTGACTTAACTTCCTAACTAACTTCTCTTCTACTTTCCTAATTCCTGACTTAACTTCCTAACTAACTTCTCTTCTACTTTCCTAATTCCTGACTTAACTTCCTAACTAACTTCTCTTCTACTTTCCTAATTCCTGACTTAACTTCCTAACTAACTTCTCTTCTACTTTCCTAATTCCTGACTTAACTTCCTAACTAACTTCTCTTCTACTTTCCTAATTCCTGACTTAACTTCCTAACTAACTTCTCTTCTACTTTCCTAATTCCTGACTTAACTTCCTAACTAACTTCTCTTCTACTTTCCTAATTCCTGACTTAACTTCCTAACTAACTTCTCTTCTACTTTCCTAATTCCTGACTTAACTTCCTAACTAACTTCTCTTCTACTTTCCTAATTCCTGACTTAACTTCCTAACTAACTTCTCTTCTACTTTCCTAATTCCTGACTTAACTTCCTAACTAACTTCTCTTCTACTTTCCTAATTCCTGACTTAACTTCCTAACTAACTTTCTGTCCTGGTTCTAACTTTCTCTAACTACAATTCTTCTAGTTCTTAAACTTCTAATCTTTCGAGCCTAACTAACTGGCTCAACTTTCTAATCTTCTGAGGCTAACTTTCGGTCTAACTTTCTAGCTCAATTTCGGTTCTTTCTCTCTCAAACCTGTTGTTGTGTTGATGTTTAAATACCTCAACCTCACTGCTGTGCGTGGAATTCTTCATCCAATGAACCCTTTTAGCCAATCAATTCTCACAACGATGATTCCACCGCCAAATTCCTATCTCAGAACTGTGACTCAAAGTTCAACTTATGTCCAAGACTTGACCGTTCCATGACTTCAGTCTCGAAATTGTCAAAACAAACTGTTTATGACCATCATACCCTATGGTCAGTTTTGACCACTCTAAGTTTCAAAATAATGATTACTTCATGACTTTGACCTGTCCATGTGTTGTTTATCACGTTATTTATCAGACGGCCAAAGTCATGCGGTCAATACATGCGCTTATTTATTCCCATTTCCACATCTGCTGCGTGGAAATGCGTAGATATCTCCATTCTCTAAACTTATTTTGTCCAGTACTATTCTAGACCTTCCTACTTTAGCTTTGTCCACTACCCCCTATGAACTTTCTATTCCCTTAACATGTTTTGTCCGAGTATAATTCCTCGGTGGGTGTCCCTACCCCTATGAACTTTTTGTTATCCCTAACCTGTCACTCTGTCACTAACTACTGATGATCGCCATCATATGTTACTGCTATAGTCTATTAAAGAAGCGGGTAACGGCGAAGTTACCTACCCAGTACTCTCACTAGCTTACTCTGTTACACGGGGAATCAGAGCATCTAGACGCCAGTCCACCTCTCCGCAGTGTCAATATCTACAGACTATCCTTTTCTGGCCGAGCAAGTATGACTCGAAAGGAAAGCAAAAAACGTCATGCGAAGACGGATATGTCGGGCCGAAAGGTGTAAATATCACAGTTCTCCTGCTTACAGCAACACAACAATGCATCTACGCCATTGTAACGTCATTTAAGGGATGGCGAAGAGAGTTAACCATTTCTCGAGTTATCTGGTGAACTCTAAAGAAAGAAAGAAAGAAAGAAAGAACGAACGAACGAAAGAAAGACAGACAGAAAGAAAGACATATGAATGAAAAACAAAGAAAGAACGAACGAAAGAAAGACAGACAGAAAGAAAGAAAGAATAATGAAAAAAGGAAAGAAAGAAAGAATAATCGAAAGAAAGACAAACAGACAGAAAGAAAGAATGAAAGAATGATTGAAAGAAGGACAGAAAGAAAAAAAAAGACAGAAATGAAGAAATAAAGAAAGAAAGAACAAACGAAAGAAAGACAGACAGACAGACAGAAATAAACAATAATGAAGGAAGGAAATAAATATATAAATAAAGAAAGAAAGAAATAAAGAAAGAAAGAAAGGAAACAATATATTGACATATTGAAAGACCCGTTCTCAACAACAACACAATTCTCATTGAAGATAGTGACAGCATGACAATAGAGGACCCAGGGGGAACTAACTCACTGGAGATGTTGTTCTCAGAAGAATGTTCAAATGTAGAAGTGAGGCAGCACAAAGAAAACAATAAAATAAACATGAATAATGTGGACACAGGCCGACGTTGCAACAATTACTGATAGGGATAGCGAGGTTGACATGTTACAGCTGACGTCAGAATAATAGAATCAGAGCTGATTGTGATTTCCCCCCCCCCCCCCCCACGGCGTTTCTAGAAACAAACTAACTCATCTCTGGTAGAGTAAATGTGAATCTAAAGGGAAGATAAACCCGGTACCCGAAATATTGTGCTGAAGTCGGATACTTTGGGTCGAAAAATTCAGATTTTACAGCTCCTGTTATCATCGACAAAAAAACGTAAATACGTCAATTTGTCAATTTAACGTTATTTAAGCTGGGGGGGGGGAGGGTGAGAGAGGAGGAAAAGAAACAACGAATTGGAAGGGGGGGGGGGATTCTCAAAAGAAAGGAGAGTCGCAGCATATATTTTGTTTAAACTTTGGATGTTAAAGGAGTCGTTGAATGTTGCAATAATGTTGACTTCACAACAATGTTGAGTATAGCTGTACCGTCAATGTAAGAGATGGACATAACATTGCTGAGTATGGCTGTACCATCAATGTAAGAGATGGACATAACATTGCTGAGTATAGCTGTACCATCAATGTAAGAGATGGACATAACATTGCTGAGAATAGCTGTACAGTCAATGTAACAGATGGACATAACAATGCTGAGTATAGCTGTACCGGCAATGTAAGAGATGGACATAACAATGCTGAGAATATCTGTACCGTCAATGTAAGAGATGGACATAACAATGCTGAGAATAGCTGTACCGTCAATGTAAGAGATGAACATAACAATGCTGAGAATAGCTGTACCGTCAATGTAAGAGATGGACATAACAATGCTGAGTATAGCTGCACCATCAATGTAAGAGATGGACATAACATTGCTGAGAATAGCTGTACCATCAATGTAAGAGATGGACATAACATTGCTGAGAATAGCTGTACAGTCAATGTAACAGATGGACATAACAATGCTGAGTATAGCTGTACCGGCAATGTAAGAGATGGACATAACATTGCTGAGAATAGCTGTACCATCAATGTAAGAGATGGACATAACATTGCTGAGAATAGCTGTACCGTCAATGTAACAGATGGACATAACAATGCTGAGTATAGCTGTACCGGCAATGTAAGAGATGGACATAACAATGCTGAGAATATCTGTACCGTCAATGTAAGAGATGGACATAACAATGCTGAGAGTAGTTGTACCGTCAATGTAAGAGATGGACATAACAATGCTGAGTATAGCTGCACCATCAATGTAAGAGATGGACATAACAATGCTGAGTATAGCTGTACCGTCAATGTAAGAGATGGACATAACAATGCTGAGTATAGCTGCACCATCAATGTAAGAGATGGACATAACAATGCTGAGTATAGCTGCACCATCAATGTAAGAGATGGACATAACAATGCTGAGTATAGCTGCACCATCAATGTAAGAGATGGACATAACAATGCTGAGTATAGCTGCACCATCAATGTAAGAGATGGACATAACAATGCTGAGTATAGCTGCACCATCAATGTAAGAGATGGACATAACAATGCTGAGTATAGCTGCACCGTCAATGTAAGAGATGGACATAACAATGCTGAGTATAGCTGCACCATCAATGTAAGAGATGGACATAACAATGCTGAGTATAGCTGTACCATCAATGTAAGAGATGGACATAACAATGCTGAGAATAGCTGTACCGTCAATGTAAGAGATGGACATAACAATGCTGAGTATAGCTGTACCATCAATGTAAGAGATGGACATAACAATGCTGAGAATAGCTGTACCGTCAATGTAAGAGATGGACATAACAATGCTGAGAATAGCTGTACCATCAATGTAAGAGATGGACATAACAATGCTGAGTATAGCTGCACCATCAATGTAAGAGATGGACATAACAATGCTGAGTATAGCTGCACCATCAATGTAAGAGATGGACATAACAATGCTGAGAATAGCTGTACCATCAATGTAAGAGATGGACATAACATTGCTGAGTATAGCTGCACCATCAATGTAAGAGATGGACATAACAATGCTGAGTATAGCTGCATCATCAATGTAAGAGATGGACATAACAATGCTGAGTATAGCTGTACCATCAATGTAAGAGATGGACATAACAATGCTGAGAATAGCTGTACCGTCAATGTAAGAGATGGACATAACAATGCTGAGTATAGCTGTACCATCAATGTAAGAGATGGACATAACAATGCTGAGTATAGCTGTACCATCAATGTAAGAGATGGACATAACAATGCTGAGTATAGCTGCACCATCAATGTAAGAGATGGACATAACAATGCTGAGTATAGCTGCACCATCAATGTAAGAGATGGACATAACAATGCTGAGTATAGCTGTACCATCAATGTAAGAGATGGACATAACAATGCTGAGTATAGCTGCACCATCAATGTAAGAGATGGACATAACAATGCTGAGTATAGCTGCACCATCAATGTAAGAGATGGACATAACAATGCTGAGTATAGCTGTACCATCAATGTAAGAGATGGACATAACAATGCTGAGAATAGCTGCACCATCAATGTAAGAGATGGACATAACAATGCTGAGTATAGCTGCACCATCAATGTAAGAGATGGACATAACAATGCTGAGTATAGCTGTACCATCAATGTAAGAGATGGACATAACAATGCTGAGTATAGCTGCACCATCAATGTAAGAGATGGACATAACAATGCTGAGTATAGCTGCACCATCAATGTAAGAGATGGACATAACAATGCTGAGTATAGCTGCACCATCAATGTAAGAGATGGACATAACAATGCTGAGTATAGCTGCACCATCAATGTAAGAGATGGACATAACAATGCTGAGTATAGCTGCACCATCAATGTAAGAGATGGACATAACAATGCTGAGTATAGCTGCACCATCAATGTAAGAGATGGACATAACAATGCTGAGAATAGCTGTACCGTCAATGTAAGAGATGGACATAACAATGCTGAGTATAGCTGCACCATCAATGTAAGAGATGGACATAACAATGCTGAGAATAGCTGTACCATCAATGTAAGAGATGGACATAACAATGCTGAGAATAGCTGTACCATCAATGTAAGAGATGGACATAACAATGCTGAGAATAGCTGCACCATCAATGTAAGAGATGGACATAACAATGCTGAGTATAGCTGTACCATCAATGTAAGAGATGGACATAACAATGCTGAGTATAGCTGCACCATCAATGTAAGAGATGGACATAACAATGCTGAGTATAGCTGCACCATCAATGTAAGAGATGGACATAACAATGCTGAGTATAGCTGCACCATCAATGTAAGAGATGGACATAACAATGCTGAGTATAGCTGCACCATCAATGTAAGAGATGGACATAACAATGCTGAGTATAGCTGCACCATCAATGTAAGAGATGGACATAACAATGCTGAGTATAGCTGCACCATCAATGTAAGAGATGGACATAACAATGCTGAGTATAGCTGCACCATCAATGTAAGAGATGGACATAACAATGCTGAGTATAGCTGCACCATCAATGTAAGAGATGGACATAACAATGCTGAGTATAGCTGCACCATCAATGTAAGAGATGGACATAACAATGCTGAGTATAGCTGCACCATCAATGTAAGAGATGGACATAACAATGCTGAGTATAGCTGCACCATCAATGTAAGAGATGGACATAACAATGCTGAGTATAGCTGTACCGTCAATGTAAGAGATGGACATAACAATGCTGAGTATAGCTGTACCGTCAATGTAAGAGATGGACATAACAATGCTGAGTATAGCTGTACCGTCAATGTAAGAGATGGACATAACAATGCTGAGTATAGCTGTACCGTCAATGTAAGAGATGGACATAACAATGCTGAGTATAGCTGCACCATCAATGTAAGAGATGGACATAACAATGCTGAGTATAGCTGTACCGTCAATGTAAGAGATGGACATAACAATGCTGAGTATAGCTGCACCATCAATGTAAGAGATGGACATAACAATCTATGACAGCCTACAGATCCGTCTTTTTCTGATTGCCCGTTGCTAACTGCCCTGCCCCTCTTGACCACGTCATCCTCTTGCTGCGTCACTTTTCTCTCCGCGCACTGTATTGCACTACTTATTGTGGCGTGCCAATAGTTTATCAATTTCATCCTCCATTTTAGTGCGCAACTTCGCGTCTACAATTTTTCTGGGAAAGTAAAGCGGCACGAGCGTAATACCGACCACATTACCCCAAAAAATCATGTGCAGAAGATCTGTACAAATTTATGGTCTTCTTTTTTTCTCTTTCTCTGATACCTAAAAGGTGTCGTGGTTTATATCATTTGTCGTTCTTGAGTTGCTCGAACTGTCTGAATTAGGGATTTTCCTTTGTTGTTACATGTCTCTGTCACTGCATCTATCCATCTTCTTCTTTTCTCTTTTCACTGATACCTAAAAGGTGTCGTGGTTTATATCATTTGTCGTTCTTGAGCTGCTCGAATTGTCTGAATTAGTGATTTTCAATTGTTGTTACATGTCTCTGTCACTGCATCTATCCATCTTCTTCTGGGTCTTCCTCTTGATCTTTTTCCATGCATTCTCGAGAAGAACGCCCTTGATGGTGATTGGTGAGGGTTCATTCTAACCAGGTGGCCAAACCATTTAAGTTGTTGTTGTTCTATGTATTCTTGGCACTGTTTTGTTCCTACTATTTTTCTTATGGATTCATTTGGTATTCTATCTCTTCTTGTGTTGTTTGTTACTTTTCTCAAGCAACGCATCTCACATGTATTGATCTTTCTTAAATGTGATTTAGAAAGGGTCCATGTTTGACTTTCATAGCACAAAGTTGGTATGAAGATGCTATTTATCATTTGTTGTTTAGCTGGCATAGAAACATTTGGATGTTTTAGCAATGGTGAAAGCTGGTATGTGACAGCATTTGCTTTTTGTATTCTTATGTCAATTTCTCTGTCTAGTGGTTTCCATCTTCTGTGAACATTGAGTCTGTAGAAATGTGGTTTTACAGAAGAATGTTGAGAATACCATGGACAGCTAAAAAGAGTAATGAAAATGTTATGAAAGAGGCCAAAGCAAAAAGAGAGCTAATTTCCAATATTAGGAAGAAACAATCATCATTTTTGACCATGTAATGAGAAGAGAACAACTGGGATATATTGTAACAACTGGGAAAATTGAGGGACGAAGAGATAGAGGGAAGCAAAGAGAACAAATACCAGACAGCATTAGAGAATAGCTTGGCAGAAGGTCAAAAACAGAAATGATAAATAACAGTCGAGATCGAAAGTTGTGGAGAGACATGATCACCTACGCCAGCAAGCCCGGTACTTGATGATGAATATAAATATGTAGATTTACTTTTAAAACCAAGACTAGTTTTCTCTCTAAAATCTCTTCCGTTGTATTGATAACAAGTCTCCGTACTGAAAGAGTGAAATATACTTCGAGAATGGTTGACGGTGTTAAAGCAGAGAAATATCCATACAGATCCATCATTTGACATGCATTCAACTCCTAGCACCGCACACAAGCCAAAATCTAAAAATATTTTTCTGATCTTTAAAAATACATTTATCAAACACGATAAGAAAATCAATCTGAGTTGTAAGTTCATACATAGCCCAAGGTTTATTGGCGTTTAATTCCAAATATTTATATTAGATTCTCATATACACAAAGAGAAGGAATTGTCAACATTTTCGTGTTTTATTTGTCATTTGGAGAAAATCTGGCATATTTGGTGCCCGCCACCTAATTTGACGAGGGAAAAAAAGTCCCTGAACAAGCCCTGGAACCGGAACGGCCCCAGGAGAAATGAGAGCTATATTACGTGTCATTGACAAAAGGGAAATGAAGAGCGAGACAATAAATTGTTGGATAATGCGTGGTTTGTGGGGAATATTGCCAGGAGTTGCGAAGTTATGTCTGCTATAAAAGGGATATTTTTATTTATACTGGGACAGATGAATGGATAGACAGACAAGCTGGTAGGAAACAACGTGAGGCAGCAGACTGTTGGGCCGAAAATAGGGCCGGATAGATAGATAGATAGATAGATAGATAGATAGATAGATAGATAGATAGATAGATAGATAGATAGATAGATAGATAGATAGATAGATAGATAGATAGATAGATAGATAGATAGATAGGTAGGTAGGTAGGTAGGTAGGTAGGTAGGTAGATAGATAGATAGATAGATAGATAGATAGATAGATAGATAGATAGATAGATAGATAGATAGATAGATAGATAGATAGATAGATAGATAGATAGATAGATAGATAGATAGATAGATAGATAGATAGATAGATAGATAGATAGATAGATAGATAGATAGATAGATAGGTAGGTAGGTAGGTAGGTAGGTAGGTAGGTAGGTAGGTAGGTAGGTAGGTAGGTAGGTAGATAGGTAGGTAGGTAGGTAGGTAGGTAGGTAGGTAAGAAGGAAGGTAAGATAGATACACGCAGAGAAACAGACAGCGTGTAGGAAGAGCAAACAGAGAAATAGACAGATTGTGACAGGAACAAACAGAGAAATAGACAGATTGTGATAGGAACAAACAGAGAAATAGAAAGATTGTGAGAGGAACAAAAAAAGAAATAGAAAGATTGTGAGAGGAACAAACAGAGTAATAGAAAGATTGTGAGAGGAACAAACAGAGAAATAGAAAGATTGTGAGAGGAACAAACTTAGAAATTGACAAGATTGTGATAGGAACAAACTTAGAAATTGACAGATTGTGATAGGAACAAACAGAGAAATAGAAAGATTGTGAGCGGAACAAACAGAGAAATAGAAAGATTGTGAGAGGAACAAACAGAGAAATTGACAGATTGTGAGAGGAACACACAGAGAAATTGACAGATTGTGAGAGGAACAAACAGAGAAATAGAAAGATTGCGAGAGGAACAAACAGAGAAATAGAAAGATTGTGAGAGGAACAAACAGAGAAATTGACAGATTGTGAGAGGAACACACAGAGAAATAGACAGATTGTAAGAGGAACAAACAGAGAAATTGACAGATTATGAGAGAAACAAACAGAGAAATAGACAGATAATGAGAGGAACAAACAGAGAAATAGACAGATTGTGAGAGGAACAAACAGAGAAATAGAAAGATTGTGAGAGGAACAAACAGAGAAATAGAAAGATTGTGAGAGGAACAAACAGAGAAATAGAAAGATTGTGAGAGGAACAAACAGAGAAATTGACAGATTGTGAGAGGAACAAACATAGAAATTGACAGATTGTGAGAGGAACAAACAGAGAAATAGAAAGATTGCGAGAGCAACAAACAGAGAAAAAGAAAGATTGTGAGAGGAACAAACAGAGAAATTGACAGATTGTGAGAGGAACACACAGAGAAATAGACAGATTGTAAGAGGAACACAAACAGAGAAATTGACAGATTATGAGAGAAACAAACAGAGAAATAGACAGATAATGAGAGGAACAAACAGAGAAATAGACAGATTGTGAGAGGAACAATCAGAGAAATAGAAAGATTGTGAGAGGAACACACAGAGAAATAGACAGATTGTGAGAGGAACAAAAGATAAATAGACAGATTGTGAAAGGAACAAGCAGAGAAATAGACAGATTGTGAGAGGAACAAACAGAGAAATAGACCGATTGTGAGAGGAACAAGTAGATCAAGATAAGAAAGAGACAGACTTGGAGTAGAACAAGATAAGGAAGAGACAGACTTGGAGTAGAACAAGATAAAGAAGAGACAGACTTGGAGTAGAACAAGATAAGGAAGAGACAGACCGAGAGAAGAACAAGATAAGGAAGAGACAGACTTGGAGTAGAACAAGATAAGGAAGAGACAGACTTGGAGTAGAACAAGATAAGAAAGAGACAGACTTGGAGTAGAACAAGATAAGGAAGAGACAGACCGAGAGTAGAACAAGATAAGAAAGAGACAGACCGAAAGTAGAACAAGATAAAGAAGAGACAGACCGAGAGTAGAACAAGATAAGGAAGAGACAGACTTGTAGTAGAACAAGATAAAGATGAGAGACCGAGAGTAGAACTAGATAAGGAAGAGACAGACTTGGGAGTAGAACAAGATAAGGAAGAGACAGACCGAGAGTAGAACACGATAAGGAAGAGACAGAGAGACTGAAATAGGAACAAGCAGAGGAAGCGACACATAAATAGGCAAGTAAAGTGATAGAGAGACAGACACAGAGAGCAGAATAGGCAGTAAAAAGAAAGTAAAGAGCCCCCGTCACGCCAAGTGGCGTATAGGGAATATGGTGTTAGTGACCCGTCACGCCAAGTGGCGTATAGGGAATATGGTGTTAGTGACCCGTCACGCCAAGTGGCGTATAGGGAATATGGTGTTAGTGACCCGTCACGCCAAGTGGCGTATAGGGAATATGGTGTTAGTGACCCGTCACGCCAAGTGGCGTATAGGGAATATGGTGTTAGTGACCCGTCACGCCAAGTGGCGTATAGGGAATATGGTGTTAGTGACCCGTCACGCCAAGTGGCGTATAGGGAATATGGTGTTAGTGACCTTATATTTTACAGACCTTCGGCACATGATTTTTGGGGGTAATGTGGTCGGTATTACGCCCGTGCCGCTTCACATTCCCAGAAAAAAAATCAGGTACCCATTAAAGGCTGGGTGAACCAGAAGCCGTCGGTTGGGATCGAACCCTACTTCTTGTCCTTTGTAGTCCAGTTCACTAACCACTGAGCTATCGCGGCTCCCAGAATAGGCAGAGAGACAGACAAAGAGAGCAGAATAGGCAGAGAGACAGACAAAGAGAGCAGAATAGGCAGAGAGACAGACAAAGAGAGCAGAATAGGCAGAGAGACAGACAAAGAGAGCAGAATAGGCAGAGAGACAGACAAAGAGAGCAGAATAGGCAGAGAGGCAGACACAGAGAGCAGAATAGGCAGAGAGGCAGACAAAGAGAGCAGAATAGGCAGAGAGGCAGACAAAGAGAGCAGAATAGGCAGAGAGGCAGACAAAGAGAGCAGAATAGGCAGAGAGGCAGACAAAGAGAGCAGAATAGGCAGAGAGGCAGACAAAGAGAGCAGAATAGGCAGAGAGGCAGACAAAGAGAGCAGAATAGGCAGAGAGACAGACAAAGAGAGCAGAATAGGCAGAGAGGCAGACAAAGAGAGCAGAATAGGCAGAGAGACAGACAAAGAGAGCAGAATAGGCAGAGAGGCAGACAAAGAGAGCAGAATAGGCAGAGAGGCAGACAAAGAGAGCAGAATAGGCAGAGAGGCAGACAAAGAGGGCAGAATAGGCAGAGAGGCAGACAAAGAGAGCAGAATAGGCAGAGAGGCAGACAAAGAGAGCAGAATAGGCAGAGAGGCAGACAAAGAGAGCAGAATAGGCAGAGAGGCAAATGAACCGAGAGTGAGAGAAAGGCAGGCAAGCTAGGTGAAAAATAAACTGAGACCGGCTGTGGTGGAGAAAATAATAGACAGATATGACAGCGTATGTAATCCGACAGTCAGACAGAAAGATGAACTTATAGAAAGACAGACACAAATGAATACAGGAAAACTGATTGACATAAATACAAAAAAGACAGATAAGTAGGAAAACAGAGGGAAAATATTCGAAGATAAGCAGGAAAACAGAGGGAAAATACTCGAAGATGAGCAGGAAAACAGAGGGAAATATTCAAAGATGAGCTTGAAAACAGAGGGAAAATATTAGAAAATAAGCAGGAAAACAGAGGGAAATATTCAAAGATGAGCAGGAAAACAGAGGGAAAATATTAGAAAATAAGCAGGAAAACAGAGGGAAATATTCAAAGATGAGCAGGAAAACAGAGGGAAAATATTCGAAGATAGACAGGAAAACGGAGGGAAATATTGGATGTTGAGCAGGAAAAAAGAGGGAAATATTCGAAGATAAGCAGGGAAACAGAGGGAAATATTCGATGTTGAGCAGGAAAAAAGAGGGAAATATTCGAAGATGAGCAGGAAAATAGAGGGAAATATTCGAAGATGGACACGAAAAGAGAGGGAAATGTTCGAAGATAAGCAGGAAAAGAGAGGGAAATATTCGAAGATGGACAGGAAAAGAGATGGAAATATTCGAAGATGGACACGAAAAGAGAGGGAAATGTTCGAAGATAAGAAGGAAAACATCAGGAAATTTTCGAAGATGGAGAGGAAAAGAGAGGGAAATATTCCAAGATAAGCAGGAAAACAGAAGGAAATATTCGAAGATGAGCAGGACAATACAGGGAAATATTCGAAAATGAGCAGGTAAACAGAGGGAAATATTCGAAGATAAGCAAGAAAACAGAGGAAAATTTTCAAAGATAAGCAGGAAAACAGAAGGAAATATTCGAAGATGGATAGGAAAAGAGAGGGAAATATTCGAAGATAAGCAGGAAAATTTCATGGGTTGTCTAAATACTGAAAAACATATTGTTTGATTGACAGATTTTTTGACAGACGGATTATTTGACAGATCATTTTACAGAAAGATCATAAAGGCAAACATATCATTTGGCAGACAGATCATTCGGCAGACAAATCATTTGACTGATATATCATTTGGTAGACAAATCATTTGGCCAACAGATCATTTGGCAGACAGATCATTTGGCAGATAGATCATTTGGCCAACAGATCATTTGGCAGACAGATCATTTGGCCGACAGATCATTTGGCCGACATATCATTTGGCCGACAAATCATTTGGCAGACAGATCATTTGGCAGATAGATCATTTGGCCAACAGATCATTTGGCAGACAGATCATTTGGTAGACAAATCATTTGGCCGACAGATCAATTGGCAGACAGATCATTTGGCCGACAGATCATTTGGCAGACAGATCATTTGGCAGATAGATCATTTGGCAGACAGATCATTTGGCAGATATATCATTTGGGAGACAGATCATTAGACCGACAGATCATTTGGCATACAGATCATTTCACAGACAGATCATTTGTCAGACAGATCATTTGGCAGACAGATCATTTCACAGACAGATCATTTGGCAGACAGATCATTTGGCAGACAGATCATTTCACAGACAGATCATTTGGCAGACAGATCATTTGGCAGACAGATCATTTGGCAGACAGATCATTTCACAGACAGATCATTTGGCAGACAGATTATTTGGCCGACAGATCATTTGACCGACAGATCATTTGGCCTACAGATCATTTGGAAGACAGATCATTTGGCAGACAGATCATTTGGCAGACAGATCATTTGGTAGACAGATCATTTGGCAGACAGATCATTTCACAGACAGATCATTTCACAGACAGATCATTTGGCAGACAGATCATTTCACAGAGAGATCACTTGGTAGACAAGTCATTTGGCCGACAGATCATTTGGCAGACAGATCATTTGGCAGACAGATCATTTCACAGACAGATCATTTGGCGGATGTAAAAGTTTTCACAGATTGTTCCGAATGTACGTTTATCTGAAACTTAAAAGCTACAATTAAGTTCGTTTCAACAACCGTGCTGGGGAACACAAATTATGTTTCACAGGATTCTCCACAATGAAATCAACGCAAAGAATTTTAGGCGGAACACGATATAATACATCAGTAAAGAAAAATCAAGAAATTGCGGAACTAAAAATAGAACACAAAGAAACTCAACACAAAGAAATTGGACACAAAGAAAGAAATTTTAAACCAATTCACAGAAAATAAATGAGTTTTACGTTGACTTTTTCTTCTTCTTTAGTTAAAGTGATATATTTCGTGATGTGGTCATGTTTTTGTGTTGCTCATTTGTCATTGTCATGTTCATGTTTCTTGATGTGTAAATCTTATTAGAGGCGAGATGATGTGAAACAAGAGAAGATGAGGGGAACAAAAACATGAATTGTTGGCTCATTTTTTTAGGGGAGGGAATCTCAAAGGATTTGAGTTTTTAACTAATTATCTGGTAACGTAATTAGAAGGGAGATAAAGAAATAAATGATTGGGGAATGATTGTTTTTGTAGGTGGTGTGGTGGAGGAGGGAGATAGAGAAATAAATGATTGGGGAATGATTGTTTGGGTAGGTGGTGTGGTGGAGGAGGGAGATAGAGAAATAAATGATTGGGGAATGATTGTTTTTGTAGGTGGTGTGGTGGAGGAGGGAGATAGAGAAATAAATGATTGGGGAATGATTGTTTTTGTAGGTGGTGTGGTGGAGGAGGGAGATAGAGAATAAATGATTGGGGAATGATTGTTTTTGTAGGTGGTGTGGTGGAGGAGGGAGATAGAGAAATAAATGATTGGGGAATGATTGTTTTTGTAGGTGGTGTGGTGGAGGAGGGAGATAGAGAATAAATGATTGGGGAATGATTGTTTGGGTAGGTGGTGTGATGGAGGAGGGAGATAGAGAAATAAATGATTGGGGAATGATTGTTTTGTTAGGTGGTGTGGTGGAGGAGGGAGATAATGAATGAGATGAGGATAGGATTAGAGATTGGGGTGAAATTAAGTTTTGTAGGTTGTAATGTTAGTTTCTTTCTTTCCTTCCTTCCTTCCTTCTTTCTTTCTTTCTTTCCTTCTTTCCTTCTTCCTTTTCTTTTCTTTTCTATTTCCTTCCTTCCTTCCTCCTGTCCATCCTTCTTTCCTTCCTTCTCCTCTAACCTTTGATTTAGGGAAAAAAAAGAAAAATTAAAAGTGGAAATAAATAAGACAAAAAATGAATGAGAAATGCCTTTTTGCGCAACAAAAATATTTCTTGTACCCAATTTCAGATCGAAACAATTTGTAAGCAAAGATGAAGATGCGATTATGTGTGCGGAGTTCACGCCCCTGCCAGAAGATCCGTTCTACAGGTTTCAAATGTCCAGACACAACAGTGAGTTCTCCAGCATTACCGCTTCAGCCTCAATTACTTCACTTCCTCTACCGCCTCAATTACTTCACTTCCTCTACCGCATCAATTACTTATTACCCTCTACAGCCTCAATTACTTCTCTCCCTCTACAGTCTGAATTACTTCCCTTCTTTTACAGCCTCAATTACTTCTCTCCCTCTACAGTCTGAATTACTTCCCTTCTTTTACAGCCTCAATTACTTCTCTCCCTCTACAGTCTGAATTACTTCCCTTCTTTTACAGCCTCAATTACTTCTCTCCCTCTACAGTCTGAATTACTTCCCTTCTTTTACAGCCTCAATTACTTCTCTCCCTCTACAGTCTGAATTACTTCCCTTCTTTTACAGCCTCAATTACTTCTCTCCCTCTACAGTCTGAATTACTTCCCTTCTTTTACAGCCTCAATTACTTCTCTCCCTCTACAGTCTGAATTACTTCCCTTCTTTTACAGCCTCAATTACTTCTCTTCCTCTACAGCTTCAATTACACCTCTTTTTTATACAGTCTAAATTACTCCTCTTCCTCCTTAGCCTCAATTACTCCTTTTCTTCTATAGCCTCAATTACTTCTCTTTCTATATCGCCTCAATTACTCCTTTTCTTCTATAGCGTCAATTACTTCTCTTTCTATATCGCCTCAATTACTCCTCGTCCTCGATAGCGTCAATTTACTTCTCTTTCTATACCACCTCAATTACTCCTCTTCCTCTATAGCCTCAATTACTCCTTTTTCTCTACCGCCTCATTATCACACAAACCAGAATAATAGTAATTTCTACTTCACACAATCAATATATTGTAGTAATTTCTACTTCACACAATGCATATCTTGTAATTTCTACTTCACACAATGCATATCTTGTTGTAATTTCTACTTCACACAATGCATATCTTGTTGTAATTTCTACTTCACACAATGCATATCTTGTTGTAATTTCTACTTCACACAATGCATATCTTGTAATTTCTACTTCACACAATGCATATCTTGTTGTAATTTCTACTTCACACAATGCATATCTTGTAGTAATTTCTACTTCACACAATGCATATCTTGTAATTTCTACTTCACACAATGCATATCTTGTTGTAATTTCTACTTCACACAATGCATATCTTGTAATTTCTACTTCACACAATGCATATCTTGTAATTTCTACTTCACACAATGCATATCTTGTAATTTCTACTTCACACAATGCATATCTTGTTGAAATTTCTACTTCACACAATGCATATCTTGTAGTAATTTCTACTTCACACAATGCATATCTTGTAGTAATTTCTACTTCACACAATGCATATCTTGTAGTAATTTCTACTTCACACAATGCATATCTTGTAGTAATTTCTACTTCACAAAATCCATATCTTGTAGTAATTTCTACTCAACGTAAGTCATTATGGATTTGATTGACGGAAATGTTGATGTTAAATCAGTAGATGCAATTGATGTTTGACAGATAATGTCACTAATCTTTTGATGATTTATCTCCAGGCGGAAGTCTTCTTGATGGTCAACTGAAGGTGGTTTCAAGGTCAAGGCCAGTTTACGTTCACGTGGATTGTGATTGGATAGGCAGCCCAGCACGGCCTGAGTTCTTGTATCCATGATGTGTGTGTGTGTGTGTGTGCGTGTTAGGATGCGTGTGTTTGTGTGTCTGTACTTGATTCTAAAGCTTACCTTAAGTTACCCACGTCGTGGGAGTGTTTATGTATCGATAAGTTGGGGGTACATGTCTGATAGTATAACATTGTTTCGTTATTCACAGTGTATGGTGTGGTTGTCTATTTTTGTTTTGTCTTACACATACATTCATGGCTGTTCATCAATTCACTTCTGTTCTGCTCTGTTTATGGAACCAGTTTCACTGCAGTCGGGAATTTCCCAGATCCGTTCCACTCATGTCACAGCTCCCGGCATAGCGAGTTGGGAGATCCTGTTGACAAGGTCGACTACCTAATCTCGGTTCATTGGCGACAATTCCAAATGTCGAACAGAGTGTGTACAGTCACTCCTCGAGAATGAAGGCCACCAACAGGCCCATTCAGAGATTGACAACACTAACACAGTTTTTGTTTTCACTGGTTTCTTTGTTTTTTATTTCAGATATCTACATGTTTATTTATTTGCGATACCTACATGTTTATTTATTTGTGATACCTACATGTTTATTTATTTGAGATACCTACATGTTTATTTATTTGTGATACCTACATGTTTATTTATTTGAGATATCTACATGTTTATTTATTTGAGATATCTACATGTTTATTTATTTGAGATATCTACATGTTTATTTTGTATTTGAGATATCTACATGTTTATTTTTTTATTTGAGATATCTACATATTTTTTTATTTGAGATATCTACATGTTTTTTTATTTTAGATGTCTACATGTTTTTTTTTTATTTGAGGTATCTACATGTTTTTTTATTTGAGATATCTACATGTTTTTTTTATTTGAGGTATCTACATGCTTTTTTATTTGAGATATCTACATATTTTTTTATTTGAGACATCTACATATTTTTTTATTTGAGACATCTACATATTTTTTTATTTGAGACATCTACATGTTTTTTTATTTGAGATATCTACATATTTTTTTATTTGAGACATCTACATATTTTTTTATTTGAGACATCTACATGTTTTTTTATTTGAGATATCTATATATTTTTTATTTGAGATATCTACATGTTTTTTTATTTGAGATATCTACATTTTTTTTAATTTGAGATATCTACATATTTTTTTATTTGAGACATCTACATGTTTTTTTATTTGAGATATCTACATGTTTTTTTTATTTGAGATATCTACATTTTTTTTATTTGAGATATCTACATGTTTTTTATTTGAGATATCTACATGTTTTTTTATTTGAGATATCTACATGTTTTTTTTATTTGAGATATCTACATGTTTTTTTATTTGAGATATCTACATGTTTTTTTATTTGAGATATCTACATGTTTTTTTATTTGAGATATCTACATGTTTTTTTATTTGAGATATCTACATGTTTTTTTATCTACATGTTTGTTTTATTTATTTATTCGAGCGAGCTGTCTTTGGAAGTGATTGTGGGCACTCTTTTCTTGGTGATGTCATTTGAAATTGTCGTCCATATAGCCGACTTGCCTCGCACTGAATTTCGACCTTGCTAACGGTGTGCGTGTATGTTTGTCGATGATTTGTTTAAAACAAACATACATATATGTATGTATCACTTTTCATAATTTATGTGTATGTTCATTTATTATTTACATATATATGTTTACTGTTTAAAAAATTCAGAAAGAAACAATCAACGTTATTCAGGCACATCATAAGATGAGGAAAGTCGGAATACTTGGTTACAACTGGCAAAATACAGGGAAATAGAGATCGCGGTGAACAAAGTGGTGAGGGTAATCAGACAACTAACACTTGTATACACAAAGAATACAATCATCATCATCAGGTGTCATGCAGATTGGCGTGGACGATCATCTCTCTTCACATCACTCGCTCCTTCATACATGTCATCATTTCAGTCAGTGATCTTTCATTATGACATTTGGATAACCTGTTTAATATTTCTTCTCTTGGTTTTCCTCTGCTTTTTTTTCCATCTGGCTGTTGTAGTATTCTCAATGCCGTCATTTCGCATGACGTGTCCAATAAATACAGATTGTCTCTTCCTTATGATGATTTCGATGATGTTTCCCCAGCTCGATTGAAACTTTCTTCATTTGTCATTTTTTCTATCCATGGAATTCGTAGCATTCTTCTGATAAACCAAATCTCAGCTGCCTCTAATGTTCTTTGTGTTGTCTTACTTATCGTCAATGACTCACTTCCATATAGTAGAACAGGTTCTATGTAACACTTTGTGACACGTTTTCTAACATTAACTGGCAATGATTTGTTACATTGGATGTTTTTCGTTCGATGGAATTTTATCTTTGCTTGCCCTATTCTGTTTCTAATTTCTGTAGCTCATCTACCATCTCATGTTATTATTGATACCAGGTATTTGAATCTACTCACTAGTTTTAGAAATGTTTTCATTTAGTTTTCTTCTACATTCTTGTGTGTTTGTTTTCTTTGATAGTATCCTCACATTTTGATGTTGACGGTCATGCCTTGTTCTTCACTTTCTGTCACACTTTCATCGAGCATATTATTCACAAAAGTTGCTACAATAGAAAGGGCCCTATTATGTTATGGTTATGTGGACTTTAGTGAGAACATGAATTATTTTTGTTATATGTGCACCTTCCAGGCACACATCTTGTAATTGTACGACCTTTGGCGTCTACACAGACGGTTGGTAGCAAGCAATCACGATAAGTCAGTAGTTTGGTCAAATATGGGAGTCGCGATAGCTCAGTGGTTTGTGGACTGGACTACAAAGAACAAAAGGCCGGGTTCAATCCTGACTGACGGCTTCCGGGTTCATCCAGTGTGTACCGGAATTTTTCTGGGAAAGTAAAGCGGCACGGGCGTAATACCGACCACATTACAGCAAAAATCATGTGCCGAAGGTCTGTAAAAAAAGTATGGTCATTAACACCATATTCCCTATACATCACTTGACGTGACGAGGCCCTATACTTCTTTTTTTCTTTAGTCAAATATTAGTGTCTTTTGCTGGATGCTACTTTTGTTGAACAGATTCTCTCGTGGCTGAATCTGCCAATATTGGATAAACAGATCCATCCGCAGAACGAACAAGATGTATTTATGGTGCCTGGCCTTGTCTTCTTTCTCCTGCGCCTTCGTAAAGTCATCTTATAATAAGAATGGTTTAACAGAAGATGACTTTAATTTAAAGTACACTTTCTAGACATCAATAATAAGAATGATTTAATAAAAGATGACTTTACATTTTAAAGGCCACAATATCGACAGCCATCTTAATTATGATAATGGTTTTAAAAAGATGACTGTAATTGGATGTGTACATCTTCTAGATGCCAGTCGTAATAATAAGAATGATTTAATAAAAGATGACTTAACACTTGAACGCGTCAACTGTTGTTCCTTCATTATTGTCGTTCTAACACGTGGATGGTGTATATTTTTATATTTTTTTGCTTTTTATTTGAGAGTTGATACAGTCTGTTGATGGCGGGGTGTGTCAGCCACGGTGCAGGTTTAGGGATGGAGAGGGGGTGGGGGTGGGAAGGGGGGGGAATCAGGACACATACACAGATACGAGTGCTGACCATGTGACCAGCTCATCGTGTGTCATCACTTTGTTCTTACCCTTCAATCATGAAACGGGATAACTAGTCAAGTTCGCATGATCAAAAGACTTGAACGATAAAGAAGGTGATTTTACAGTTGAGTTCTGTATGAGGATGCTGGACATTACCTGGGCTGTAACTGGACAAATGGTTACTCTGGGCTGTAACTGGTCAAATGGTTACTCTGGACATTACCTGGGCTGTAACTGGACAAATGGTTACTCTGTGCAGTACCTGGGCTGTAACTGGACAAATGGTTACTCTGGACAGTACCTGGGCTGTAACTGGACAAATAGTTACTCTGGACAGTATCTGGGCTGTAACTGGACAAATGGTTACTCTGGACATTACCTGGGCTGTAACTGAACAAATAGTTACTCTGGACAATACCTGGGCTGTAACTGAACAAATGGTTACTCTGGACAGTACCTGGGCTGTAACTGAACAAAAATGGTTACTCTGGACAATACCTGGGCTGTAACTGAACAAATGGTTACTCTGGACAGTACCTGGGCTGTAACTGGACAAATAGTTACTCTGGACAGTATCTGGGCTGTAACTGGACAAATGGTTACTCTGGACAGTATCTGGACTGTAACTCTACAAATGGTTACTCTGGACAGTGCCTGGGCTGTAACTGGACAAATGGTTACTCTGGACAGTATCTGGACTGTAACTGGACAAATGGTTAATTTGGACAGTATCTGGACTGTAACTGGACAAATGGTTACTCTGGATAGTATCTGGACTGTAACTGGACAAATGGTTACTCTGGACAGTATCTGGGCTGTAACTGAACAAATGGTTACTCTGGACAGTATCTGGGCTGTAACTGAACAAATGGTTACTCTGGACAGTATCTGGGCTGTAACTGGAGAACTGGTTACTCCGGACAGTAGTAACCACATAAACGTAAAAACTGAAGATGGGAAGACACTTGTCTTACTTTCTTTTACTCAGTTTCTCAGTTTCATTTAGTCAGGTGCCTATTTTTACTAATTGATTAAGTGTATCGTGCACTTTAACGTTTCTTGTATACTTTTTTTTTATCATCATTAACATCATCATCGACATCATCATAATTAGCATCATCATTTATAATCATCATCACTATCATCGTAAACATAACTTCCATCACTATATTTATCATCATCAGTATCATTATTATCATCGTTGGTATCATTATCATCAATATCATCATCGTTATTAACGACGCCATTACTATCATCAAAATCATTATTATCCAAATCATCATCATTATCATCATAACTATCATCATCACTATCATCATCACTATCATCATTATTATAATCACCATCATCACAATTATCTTCATCGTCACCACCATCATCTTCATCATTATCATCTTGACCATCATTACTATCACCATCATTATCGTCATCATCATCATCTTTATCATAATTATCATGACTATTATTATAATAATTATCATAATCCTTATCATCATTTGCATCTATCTAGCTTCTTATCTTGAGACCTACCTCCCACAACAGCAACCCCTTAGTCTCTTTGAACTGGGACAACCCAACGTCTTTTCATGTGATCGGACCACCTCCCAAATCCTGCTCAAATCACAAACATCATCAGATAGCAACACACACAACATCACACATGTAAGCTAAACTAAAAATAATATTAAAAAAATAGTATGTCATTCTCAACCCATTTATTAAGTTTCACAATTTTCTTGTAATTTCCCAAAAGCCAACCTGGCAGTAATTGCTCAAATTGGGTTAGCATGGACAGCAGACACAACAACATGAAAATCACCATAAACAAAACAGAAGTTATGAATATGAAGAAAAACTAAACATTAACATAACTATAGACGACAGACAATGAAAACAAGTAGAGGAATTTAAATATTTAGGAAGTCTAGTGACAAACGACAATTCACAAATAGCAGAAGTAGACTCAAGATGCAACAAAGCTTTGTTAAATCATTGGGCAGTTATCACCACTATTGTCCAAAAATGAAATAACTCTAGAGGCAAAACGGGCATTATACAATACAATCTTCATCCCAACGTTTTGCCACCAATGCCAGTCCTGGATCCTAGATGCATGAACAATAAGAAAAAATAACCTCTACTGAGATGAAATGTGTTAGACGAATGACAGGAAACAGTCTGAGAGATAAGGTCAGAAATGAAGAACTGAGAAAAAAGTTAGGAATAAACCCCCGCCATAGAATATATAAATAAACAATAGATGCGATGGTTGGTCGCATGTTAAGAGAGAAAGAACAAAACACAACACAACGAGCCTTCAATAAACGTTGCGAGAACACCAGACCCAAGAGCCGACCACGAAAAAGATGGATTAACGGAATATTAGAAACACTAGGAAACATTACAGCAGCAATGGCAAACAGAAGAGCAATTGACCACAAATTATATCTCTCCTCGACGATGAGACAGAAGAAGAAGAAGATAACAGATTATTACTAATTTCATCTGAGAAAGGTCTCAGTCTAAATAGTAAGAAAACAGAAGTAATGGTTATATCGAAGAAACAATCACCACCATCATGCAGCATAAAAATAAACGAGACAAATGTGAAACAAGTGCAACGTTTGAAATACTTGGTCACAATAATAACATCGGATGGAAGATGCACCACAGAAATAAAAAGCAGAATATCTCAGGCCAAAATAGCATTTCAGAAAATGAAAAATATCTTATGCAACAAATCTATGTCAATAAAAATGAGAAAGAGAGTTCATCGGTGCTATATAGAAATAATTCTGACCAATGGAAGCGAATCATGGACAGTAGACAAACAAATGAAAAGACGATTAGAGGCCACAGAGATGGGATTTCTCAGAAGAATGTTGAAAGTTCCCTGGACAGCTAAAAAGACCAATGAGGAAGTTCTCAAAGAGGCCAACACAAAAAGGGAGCTCAACATTTTTCAGGCACATCTTGAGAAGAGGAAAGTTGGAATACTTGGTTACAACTGGCAAAATAAAAGGAAAGAGAGATCGCGGACGACAAAGAGAGAAGATATTGGATAGCTTGGTGTCATGGCATGGAAAACAGTCAACAACAGAACTGATACGATGCACTGTAGATAGAAGATTGTGGAGGGACATGATCACCTACGCCAACCGGTATGGCACACGATGATGATGATCTGACGCAAAAATAAACTTCAATATAAGTTTATTGATTAGACGGCCAATAGGCCAAATTTATGAAATAAAATCTATATTTGCGGATTAAATTTATGAAAAACGTAGCAGGACGAGATGATACAATAGCTGGTGTTTTGATATCTTTATAAACGAAGATGTTTACAGTTTTCGGACAACGGTCTGTGCGTTCAACAAGTGATGACCTCAGACCTTTCACTGTCAATTTCTCTCTTTCCCACCCATGCAACTTTAACAAAGGTTATCGTGATTTTATGAGTCTTGACCTTCGACCCCATGTAGTGATCGTCACCCACATTTAATGAGCTCGTCCGGGAAGACAATGAGCTATAAAACAGGTTTAGATGACGTCAGACAGGGATATTGCATTTTGCAGCAATTAGAATAAAGTAGGCTGTTACCACAGACAGACAGATAGTCAGATCGATGAGGTATAAGAGGCAGACAGATTAGATAGATAGTCAGGTAGATATTAAGGAAGGAAGGTTGGTAGGTAGTTTGATAGAGAGAAAGACAAACATGTAGATAAACATGACAGATAGACAGGCTGTGAGACAGACAGACAGACAGACAGACAGACAGATAGATCTATGATAGATAGATAGATAGATAGATATATAGATAGATAGATAGATAGATAGATAGATAGATAGATAGATAGATAGATAGATAGATAGATAGATAGATAGATAGATAGATAGATAGATAGATAGATAGATAGATAGACTTGCAAGCTGTTAAGCAACATACATATTTACCTTCATAGCATCATCATCTGTTGCGAGTATCTCAGCCCCTCTGTCCCAACGAGGACATTCTCAAGGAGGCCAACACAAATATGGAGCTCCTAAAAAACATCAGAAAGAAACAATCAACATTTTTCTGGCACATCATGAGAAGAGTAAAGTTGGAATACTTGGTTATAACTGGCAAAATTCAGGGAAAGAGATATCACGGACGACAAAGAGAGAAAATAATTTATAGCATGGTGTCATGGCATGGAAAGCAGTCAACAAAAGTTGATACGATGCAAGATGGATAGAAGGTTGTGGAAGGATATGATCGCCTACGCCAACTGGTGCGGATTATCATGATGATGATGTTTTTGAGTAGCTGAGCGTCTGTGACGTGCGACAGATATGATATTGCATTATTTTAGCATCACCAACGGGGCTGGAAAAACACGCAGGCAGTGGATGATCTGAACGCTGTCATTGGTTCATAGATGAGTTCCGAGGTCTGAATCAGTGAACCATATCTGATCAAGTTCCCACTTCATCTGCTCTCCCCACGTATCCCTGATACGAAATGAGACCAAGTCAGGCTATGTGAATAGAGGTCGAAATGGGAAGTCATACACACAACAACAAAATATATTCTGAAATCGTATGTGTTGAACCATAAGGCGAAAACGTCGTATCTTGTAGGCAATCTTCTTCTTCTTCCTCTTCTATCCTTCCTCTGCTGCCGTTTGCGTCGAGGGGAGAAACAATCTGCGATTCTTTGCTCTTCTGTTGGCCTCTTCTGATGTTATTCCTCCTAGTGGCTCTAGTATTCCCTTTATCCATCTCTTTCTCGGTCTTCCTCTTAATCTGGCGTTTTCGTAGCGTTTGTTTAAGGCTCTTTGAGTCATTGTTAGTTCTTTTTGTCTTGTTACGTGGCCGAACCAATTTATCTGTTGTTTCTTTATGTATTCGATGGCTGGTTCAATTTCGAGTTTCTTCCTCAGGTCGGTGTTTCTTACTCTGTCCCTTAAGCTGTTTCCTGTCATTCTTCTGACACATTTCATTTCTGTGGTCGTTATCTTTCTTATTGTTCTAGAGTCCAGCGTCCAATTCTGGCACTGATAGCACAAAGTTGGTAGAAAAATTGATTTGTATATTGCCCTTTTTGCTTCCGTAGTTATTGCTTTATTTTTCAAAAGTGTTGATACTTGGCCTATAACTTGTCATGCTTTGTTACACCTTATATCTATCTCTGCCTCTTGGTTATTGTCTTGTGTTAACGTGCTACCCAGATATTTAAAATTGTCTACTTGCTTCAGAGTCGTATTATATATTATGATGTTTAGTTTTTCTTTCTTTCTCGCTATTGCCATTACTTCGGTTTTGCTTATGTTGATCTTCATGTTGTATTGTTTACAAGTGTTGTTTAGCCTGTTGATATGTTCTTGTAGGTCCTCAGTTGTTTCATATATCAGAACTTGGTCGTCTGCAAATAGTATTTCATTTATTTCTTCCTCTCTGTTGTTTTCTGGTACGTATATTTCTTTTGTGTTATCGTTTGTTATCATCCGTGTTGGTATATTTCCTTTGATTGGGCATGCTAATGTGCATATATTATCCATATATGTGATGAAAAGTAAAGGGGAAAGTACGCAGCCTTGTCTTACTCCGGAGTTTGGTGAAATGTTTAGAGTAGCCTGCTGAAGATCTTACTGTAGTGCGACTACTTTCATTGAGGCTTTTACATATCTCTACTAGGTGGTGACTCACTCCGTACAAGGGCAATACGGACCACAGTTGGTCCCTGTCCACCCTATCGAACGCCTTTTCTTGGTCAATAAAAGCTGTATATAGTGTTTTACTATTAAAAAACAATACAAATAAACAACGCAAATTACGCCTATGTCGCGCCCCCTTCATGACCGACGTCACTGAACAGTTATCGTTACCAACAATCCCACAGGCAGAAATAAATCAAATCACGCCATTTTGTTGATGTCACCGTATGCTCCAGTGGGATCCCAACGTTTCCTGACGATATCCGCCACTGAAAGCACTCCCTACTGTAAACTATAATTATCAGCACGCGCTATTTTTTCAGCCAATCCTCATCAGTTGTCACGAGTCACGTGATGTGCCATTAACTATCGATATTTCCCAGAAGCCACTAATTTCTGAGGGGAAACAAAATCAACTTATGTGATGGTCTTTGTTCCACCAACCGTTTCTCTTCTTCTTTCCTTCTTCATTTGCCTTTCAGCGTCGAGGGGAGATATAATTTGTGGCCGATTGCTCTTCTGTTCGCCTCTGCTGCTGTTACGATTCCTAGTGTTTTTAATATTCTGTCAATCCATCTTTTTTCGTGGTCGGCCCTTGAGTCTGTTATTCTCGCAACGTTTAGTGAAGACTCGTGTTGTGTTTTGATATTTCTGCCATGTCACGTGATCAAACCATTCTATCTGTTGTTTCTTTATATATTCTATGACGAGGGCTATTCCTAGCTTATTTCTCAGTTCTTCATTTCTGATCTTATCTCTCAGACTGTTTCCTGTCATTCGTCTGACACATTTAATCTCAGTAGAGGTTATTTTTCTTATTGTTCTTGCATCTAGGGTCCAGGTCTGGCATTGGTAGCACAAAGTTGGGATGAAGATTGTATTGTATAGTGCTCGTTTTGCCCCTAGAGTTATTTGCTAGTTGGGCAACAGTGCTGATAGCTGTCCAATGATTTGACAAGCTTTGTTTGATTTTGAGTCTATCTCTGCTGTTTTATTTTGTTCCTGTGCAGTTGAGTCTATTTGAGTGTTTCTTGTAGGTCTTCTATTATTCCAAATATTTGTGCCCGATCGTCTACAAATAAATATTTCTCTCTTCCTCTGTTTCCCTTTACGTTGTTAGGCTAAATATCACCTGTTGTAACTATGTTCTGTGAATGTGTGACATCATAAAAGTACTTGGATATGAAACGACCCAGAATCTCATAATAGATGAGCAGTAGATAGTCAATGTTGAGGAGCTAACGGGGTAGAGAAGTGGTCAGGCTAATGCAAACACACACGTGGAAACAATTTATTACAATTTTGTATTTATCTTCGTTTCATGTTCGCTTTTATCATCTTTTTTCCATTTGTTTCTCCTTCAGGGATCTTCTAATGCTATACATTTAGACATTAACACCAGCATCGGTCCAAAAACAAAATAGTGCATTTCAGGTTTTCACCTGTTCCCTATATCTTGTCATGCAGGGTTTTTTCTCTGGGCCATATTTGTGTTCTTAGGGAACTGAGAGTCCTGTAGGATATGCTGGTGGCGTTTGTTTGGACGCTCCAGTCACATACTGCAACGTCACTGAGTCCTATCTTGTGTGGGCGTGCTCTGAAACGTGAGTGACCTGTTCTGAGTCTGAATTGTTATTGAGTTATTGAGTTATTAGCGGGTTATCATCATTGCACTTGGTATTCTAAACGTTCTTCCATAAAACCACATTTCTACGGCCTCCATTTATTTTCTTGTCTGTTGTCCTATTGTCCATGATTCACATCCAAATGTTAAGACTGGCTCTACATAACATTTAAGAACTCTTTTTCTTGTTTCTATTGTCAAAAATGGATTCCACAGTATCTTCCTCATTTTTTTTTTTTTTGAAAGCTGTTTTTGCCTGAGCCATTCTCCATCTCACCTGTGTTGTACATCTACCATCTGAGGTTAACATTGTTCCCAAATAATTAAATTCATTTACCTGTTTTAATATTGTTCCACTTTCTATAAAGTATGCAATGTGTAAATACATTTGCATGTTTGTAACTAAAATACGACTTTGTGATTAAATGGAACAGTCGTGTCCTCATTACGTCATTGACAAACCTGTTTTATTTTAAAATAATAAAGTCGCGGGAGAAAATGTTTGAGTACTTCCTTGCATGTGTGGATGTTGATAAATGGGTAAGTGAAGTAGTCGAGGTTTTCTGACCTAATTTAGCATCTGCGCTCGTTAATGATAGCAACGTCTCTTGAATAGCAAACACATCGGTATTTGTGACTCATTCTGCAACTGTCCTTTCAAAGCGAAACTTGTTACCAGAACTATCTGTCGTGATGTCACGGCAATGATTGTGCGATTATTATTCATTAAACAGCCATTTCGGTCGTGGATCTGGTTAACCTGGAGTCGAGTTATGTTCGTTTTTAAATGGCTAATCGACCTGATGTCCGGATACGAGGTCCTTAGGGTTGAAGGGGACAGAAGATGTTATCGCTCTTGACGTATTTTCTTCTGTATATCGTTGTGGATACAGGGTTGGTGGTAGTTGGAGGGGAGGATAGAGGGTTGGTGGTAGTTGGAGGGGAGGATAGAGGGTTGGTGGTAGGTGGAGGGGAGGATAGAGGGTTGGTGGTAGTTGGAGGGGAGGATAGAGGGTTGGTGGTAGTTGGGGGGGAGGATAGAGGGTTGGTGGTAGTTGGAGGGGAGGATAGAGGGTTGGTGGTAGTTGGAGGGGAGGATAGAGGGTTGGTGGTAGTTGGAGGGGAGGATAGAGGGTTGGTGGTAGGTGGAGGGGAGGATAGAGGGTTGGTGGTAGGTGGAGGGGAGGATAGAGGGTTGGTGGTAGTTGGAGGGGAGGATAGAGGGTTGGTGGTAGTTGGGGGGATAGAGGGTTGGTGGTAGGTGGAGGGGAGGATAGAGGGTTGGTGGTAGTTGGAGGGGAGGATAGAGGGTTGGTGGTAGTTGGAGGGGAGGATAGAGGGTTGGTGGTAGTTGGAGGGGAGGATAGAGGGTTGGTGGTAGTTGGAGGGGAGGATAGAGGGTTGGTGGTAGTTGGGGGGATAGAGGGTTGGTGGTAGTTGGAGGGGAGGATAGAGGGTTGGTGGTAACTGGAAGGGAGGATAGAGGGTTGGTGGTAACTGGAGGGAAGAATACAGGGTTGGTGGTAACAGGAGGGGAATATACAGGGTTGGTGGTAACTGGAGGGGAGGATAGAGGGTTGGTGGTAACTGGAAGGAAGAATACAGGGTTGGTGGTAACTGGAGGGCAGGATAGAGGGTTGGTGGTAACTGGAGGGGACGATAGAGGGTTTGTGTTAACTGGAGGGGAGGATAGAGGGTTGGTGGTAACTGGAAGGAAGAATACAGGGTTGGTGGTAACTGGAGGGGAGGATACAGGGTTGGTGGTAACTGGAGGGGACGATAGAAGGTTTGTGTTAACTGGAGGGAAGAATACAGGGTTGGTGGTAACTGGAGGGGAGGATAGAGGGTTGGTGGTAACTGGAGGGAAGAATACAGGGTTGGTGGTAACTGGAGGGGAGGATAGAGGGTTGGTGGTAACTGGAGGGGAGAATACAGGGTTGGTGGTAACTGGAGGGAGGATAGAGGGTTGGTAGTAACTGGAGGGAAGAATACAGGGTTGGTGGTAACTGGAGGGGAGGATAGAGGGTTGGTGGTAGGTGGAGGGGAGGATAGAAGGTTGGTGGTAGTTGGAGGGGAGGATAGAGGGTTGGTGGTAGTTGGGGGGGATAGAGGGTTGGTGGTAGGTGGATAGAGGTGGTGGAGGGAGGATAGAGGGTTGGTGGTAGTAGGAGGGGAGGATAGAGGGTTGGTGGTAGTTGGAGGGGAGGATAGAGGGTTGGTGGTAGTTGGAGGGGAGGATAGAGGGTTGGTGGTAGTTGGAGGGGAGGATAGAGGGTTGGTGGTAGTTGGGGGGGATAGAGGGTTGGTGGTAGTTGGAGGGGAGGATAGAGGGTTGGTGGTAACTGGAAGGGAGGATAGAGGGTTGGTGGTAACTGGAGGGAAGAATACAGGGTTGGTGGTAACAGGAGGGGAGGATACAGGGTTGGTTGTAACTGGAGGGGAGGATAGAGGGTTGGTGGTAACTGGAAGGAAGAATACAGGGTTGGTGGTAACTGGAGGGGAGGATAGAGGGTTGGTGGTAACTGGAGGGGACGATAGAGGGTTTGTGTTAACTGGAGGGGAGGATTGAGGGTTGGTGGTAACTGGAAGGAAGAATACAGGGTTGGTGGTAACTGGAGGGGAGGATACAGGGTTGGTGGTAACTGGAGGGGACGATAGAGGGTTTGTGTTAACTGGAGGGAAGAATACAGGGTTGGTGGTAACTGGAGGGGAGGATAGAGGGTTGGTGGTAACTGGAGGGAAGAATACAGGGTTGGTGGTAACTGGAGGGGAGGATAGAGGGTTGGTGGTAACTGGAGGGGAGAATACAGGGTTGGTGGTAACTGGAGGGGAGGATAGAGGGTTGGTAGTAACTGGAGGGAAGAATACAGGGTTGGTGGTAACTGGACGGGAGGATAGAGGGTTGATGGTAGTTGGAGGGGAGGATAGAGGTTTGGTGTTAACAGGAGGGAAGAATACAAGGTTGGTGGTAGTTGGAGAGGAGGATAGAGGTTTGGTGTTAACTGGAGGGAAGAATACAAGGTTGGTGGTAGTTGGAGGGGAGGATAGAGGGTTGATGGTAACTGGAGGGAAGAATACAGGGTTGGTGGTAACTGGACGGGAGGATAGAGGGTTGATGGTAACTGGAGGGAAGAATACAAGGTTGGTGGTAGTTGGAGGGGAGGATAGAGGTTTGGTGTTAACTAGAGGGAAGAATACAAGGTTGGTGGTAGTTGGAGGGGAGGATAGAGGGTTGATGGTAACTGGAGGGAAGAATACAAGGTTGGTGGGAGTTGGAGGGGAGTATAGAGGTTTGGTGTTAACTGGAGGGAAGAATACAAGGTTGGTGGTAGTTGGAGGGGAGGATAGAGGGTTGATGGTAACTGGAGGGAAGAATACAGGGTTGGTGGTAACTGGACGGGAGGATAGAGGGTTGATGGTAACTGCAGGGAAGAATACAGGGTTGGTGTTAACTGGAGGGAAGAATACAAGGTTGGTGGTAGTTGGAGGGGAGGATAGAGGTTTGGTGGTAACTGGAGGGAAGAATACAGGGTTGGTGGTAGTTGGAGGGAGGATAGAGGTTTGGTGGTAACTGGAGGGAAGAATACAGGGTTGGTGGTAGTTGGAGGGGAGGATAGAGGTTTGGTGGTAACTGGAGGGAAGAATACAGGGTTGGTGGTAGTTGGAGGGGAGGATAGAGTGTTGGTGGTAACTGGAGGGAAGAATACAGGGTTGGTGGTAGTTGGAGGGGAGGATAGAGGGTGTAGTGGTAACTGGAGGGAAGAATACAGGGTTGGTGGTAGTTGGAGGGGAGGATAGAGTGTTGGTGGTAACTGGAGGGAAGAATACAGGGTTGGTGGTAGTTGGAGGGGAGGATAGAGTGTTGGTGGTAACTGGAGGGAAGAATACAGGGTTGGTGGTAGTTGGAGGGGAGGATAGAGAGTTGGTGGTAACTGGAGGGAAGAATACAGGGTTGGTGGTAGTTGGAGGGGAGGATAGAGTGTTGGTGGTAACTGGAGGGAAGAATACAGGGTTGGTGGTAGTTGGAGGGGAGGATAGAGTGTTGGTGGTGACTGGAGGGAAGAATACAGGGTTGGTGGTAGTTGGAGGGGAGGATAGAGGGTGTAGTGGTAACTGGAGGGATGAATATAGGGTTGGTGGTAGTTGGAGGGGAGGATAGAGGGTGTAGTGGTAACTGGAGGGAAGAATACAGTATTGGTGGTAGTTGGAGGGGAGGATAGAGTGTTGGTGGTAACTGGAGGGAAGAATACAGGGTTGGTGGTAGTTGGAGGGGAGGATAGAGGGTTGGTGATAACTGGAGGGAAGAATACAGGGTTGGTGGTAACTGGAGGGGAGGATAGATGGTTGGTGGTAACTGTAGGGGAGGATAGAGGGTTGGTGGTAACTGGAGGGGAGGATAGAGGGTTGGTTGTAGCTGGAGGGAAGGATAGATGGTTGGGGGTAATTGGAGAGGAAGATAGAGGGAGTGAGCTAGGGAGGGTACAGAGAGGGAGTGAGATAGAGAGGATACAGAGGATACATAGAGGGAGTAAGATAGGGAGGGTACAGAGAGGGAGTGAGATAGAGAGGATACAGAGAGAGAGTAAGATAGGTAGGGTACAGAGAGGGAGTAAGATAGGGAGGGTACAGAGAGGGAGTGAGATAGGGAGGGTACGGAAAAGGGTGATATAGGGAGGGTACAGAGAGGGAGGGTACAGAGAGGGAGTGAGATAGGGAGGGCACATAGAGAGAGAGTGAGATAGGGAGGGTACAGAGAGGGAGTGAGATAGGAAAGGTACAAAGAAGGAGTGAGAGAGAGGCGAGAGAGAGACAATGCTTATGATGAAAGTATAGACAAATAGCTAAACAACATAAACTTGATTGGGTTGACATCGATTTAGTAAGATTTAGATAGATAGATAGATAGATAGATAGATAGATAGATAGATAGATAGATAGATAGATAGATAGATAGATAGATAGATAGATAGATAGATAGATAGATAGATAGATAGATAGATAGATAGATAGATAGATAGATAGATAGATAGATAGATAGATAGATAGATAGATAGATAGATAGATAGATAGATAGATAGATAGATAGATAGATAGATAGATAGATAGATAGATAGATAGATAGATAGATAGATAGATAGATAGATAGATAGATAGATAGATAGATAGATAGATAGATAGATAGATAGATAGATAGATAGATAGATAGATAGATAGATAGATAGATAGATAGATAGATAGATAGATAGATAGATAGATAGGTATATAGATAGATAGATAGATAGATAGATAGATAGATAGATAGATAGATAGACAAATAGAAAGATAGATAGATAGATAGATAGATAGATAGATAGATAGATAGATAGATAGATAGATAGATAGATAGATAGATAGATAGATAGATAGATAGATAGATAGATAGATAGATAGATAGATAGATAGATAGATAGATAGATAGATAGATAGATAGACAAATAGAAAGATAGATAGATAGATAGATAGATAGATAGATAGATAGATAGATAGATAGATAGATAGATAGATAGATAGATAGATAGATAGATAGATAGATAGATAGATAGATAGATAGATAGATAGATAGATAGATAGATAGATAGATAGATAGATAGATAGATAGATAGATAGATAGATAGATAGATAGATAGATAGATAGATAGATAGATAGATAGATAGATAGATAGATAGATAGATAGACATGATGACATATCCAAAACGAGAGAATGTAGAAGTACTGATCAAAGAAATAAAACGATGGCAAGAAATATTCTGGGCCCTCATCTACCATCACATCGCCCTCTTCCTTCCCCTCCTCCTCCCCCTCCTCATCCCCCTCCCCTCCTCTCCCATCCCCCTCCTCTCCCACCCCCTCCCCTCCGCCTCCTCTTCCCCCTCCTCCGCCTCCCCCTCCCCTCCTCCTACCCCTCCCTCTCCTCCTCCTCCTCCTCCATTCATCTATCCTCATTCACCTCTGCTACCAAACTAAAAACTTCAATTGTTATCATGTTCGAGCTCACACACACACACACACAAACACACACACCCGCGAGCGCATGCACACATGCGCAACTAATCAAGGGGCACATTATTCATGATGCCCACTGCCTATCTCTCAGTCAGCACGCGATATCACTTGCTTATCTGCTCCTTGTCATTGGCGTTTCAAATAAATTCGTGGCGATGGGCAGTGCAGAATTTTGGAAAACAAAATATGTTAAGAACGGTTAAACGAAAGCTTTATGGCGCCGGAAGTGAAACCCGGGGCTAAATGATTGATCAGATCAGAGGAAACGGGGCGAAAGAAAAATCAAAATGCTACGATAAAACAAAGCCATCGGAGGCAAAGGCGCCTGACAGCAGCTGTCTGAAAGATGTCACCAATCGACAGCTGATGTCTTGCGACAGGATCGGTCAACTTGCATCATCCAGATCCTCCTCCACCTCTGTGAGGTGCCTCCAGAAACAGTCTAACCTTCTAGTCTGGCCAAGCGCGTGGGGATCGAAGAGGGAACGCAGCCCGGTACTCAAAAATAACATGCTGGAGTCGGATGTGTTGGGCCGAAAGGCGTAAATATCACAGTTCTACTGCAAACAACAACACAGCGTATCTACACCCACTTTACGTCCTTCTAAGGGCGGATGCCCTTAGACTTCTGGAAGTCTATTATTATATTTATATATCTGGTAGAACTTTTAGTTTAAAATACTTGTCAGATAAATTCCATACTTAAGGTTGTCACGTTCTGTTTTATTCAAGACACAAGAGCCAAGAACTCAACTATTATATTCATTATTTGTGTGCTACTCAAATCACATACAACTTTATTTTATCAAAGTCTACAAATGTGGACATCATCAAGTAGCGTGTGAGATACAAGCCATATTCGTCTTTGGTGGAAAGAAGGGATCGCTCCAGGATATGACTTCATTCATTTATGAAGATTCTTCTTGGATTTTCTTCGACGAGAACTCAGGAACTTTTCTTCCAGCATTTACATTTTTGTATTGCTGATCTCTGACACGGGTGTTCTGGTTGGCCTACTGTTTGTGTGGCTAGAGAACATTGGCTACAAAGTCAATCAACTGAACGGGATGTGTCAGTCTCGTTTTTCGCCACCTACGTATTTAGCTTTCTGTCCGTATGGTGCGTTGTGTACATAACAGTGGGGAATTACATCACCATATGTCATCCAACAAGCTTTGTGGTTATGTGCACAAGGCGACGCGCCACTATCGTGGTCATGTGCATTCTAGTCTTGTCGTTGTTGCTGTATATGGCCACTGCTGTTGCTGCTGAGGTAACGCCAAAAGAGATAGGTCTTGAGAAATGTTTGCCAAGTCCAAGGCTGATGTTCTTGCACATAATAACCTACATTGACTCGGTAGTAACGTTGCTACTACCGCTGATCGCCATTACTGTCATGCTCTTCACGATCGTTCTGTCCATCATACACAAGTCCCGGTGGAAGAATCTCAGTGACCTGCCGATGCTAGAAGTTTCCGAGCTGAACCCGATCAACGATCCTAGGTGGAGCTCAGTGCGAGCTAGCGCCCAAGTTCGTGTGGCTGGGATGCTCTTTGCCTTGTCTCTGGCTTACATCATCATGAACGCACCCAGTCACGTGGCCAGACTGTACTATCTGATGCGGACTCAAAACTCAGGGGACATGAAATTGACATTCTCTGAAGGTCTTATCCGGCTGATCTTCCAGCACGTCAGCCACGCCCACCATGCCTGCAAGTTTTGGATCTTCGTGGTCGTCAGTAGAAACTTTACCAAGAACCTCAGACAAACTTTGGTGGACGTTACCAAGTGTATATGTTAGTCGTGGCTTATATCTTGGTGGTTGTCTGTGCTAACCATGGCTCATATATTTGTATGTGTATGTGATAGCCATGGTTCCTATCTTGGTGGGTGTCTGTGACAGCAATGGCTCAATTCTCGGTGTATATCCGTGCTAGTCGTAGCTCATATCTTGGTGGGAGTCTGTGATAGCCATGGCTGATATCTTGGTGTGTGTCTGGGCTGGCCACGGTTCATATCCTAGTGTGTATCTGTGCTGACCATGGTTCATATCTTTGTGTATTTCCGTGCTAGCCATGGCCCATATCTTAATGTGTTTCTGTGCTAGCCATGGCTCATATCTTAATGTGTTTCTATGCTAGCCATGGCTCATATCTTAGTGTGTTTCTGTGCTAGCCATGGCTCATATCTTAATGTGTTTCTGTGCTAGCCATGGCTCATATCTTAATGTGTTTCTGTGCTAGCCATGGCTCATATCTTAATGTGTTTCTGTGCTAGCCATGGTTCATATCTTAGTGTGTTTCTGTGCTAGCCATGGCTCATCCCTTGGTGTGTGTCATGTTAGTCATATCTCATATCTTGGTGTGTGTCCGTGTTAATCATGTCTCATATCTTTGTGTGTGTGTGTGTTTAGTCATATCTCATATCTTAGTGTGTATCTGTGTTAGTCATGTGTCATATCTTTATGCGTGCATGTCTGTGTTAGTCATATCTCATATCTTTGTGTGCATGTCTATGTTAGTCATATCTCAAATCCTTGTGTGCATGTCTATGTTAGTCACATCTCATATATTTGTATGTATATGCATGCTAATCACATCTCATATCTTAATGTGTGTCTGTCTATATTAGTCATGTTTCATATCATTGTGTGTTTGTGTTTAGTCATATCTCATATCTTTGTGTGTGCATGTCTATGTTAGTCATGTCTCATATCTTTGTGTGTGTATGACTGTGTTTAGTCATATCTTAGTGTCTGTATCTGTGTTAGTCATATCTCACATTTTAGAGTGTGTCTATATTAGTCACATCTCATATCTTAGTGTGTGTGTGTGTGTCTGTGTTAGTCATATCCATCTTGGTGTATGTCAGTGTTAGTCATGCCTCATATCGCTGTGTGCATGTCAGTGTTAGTCACATCTCATATCTTTGTGTGTGCATGTCTGTGTTAGTCACCTCTAGTGACTCGGGCAGATGATGCTCGTAAACCTGGGAGGGCCGACCATCTAAGGGCAGAATCCCCCTACAGAAAAGACAATCTGCTGCCTTGCAGGAAGATTGGGGACAATCAAAGGCTAAGGAAAGCAAACCTGAATAAAATGCTGGCTGAAATCGGATGCACTGGGCCACTGGCGCAGAACACAGTGCAACGTTTTAACAGGTATTCAATCAGAGTGGATCTAACAGACTCTAATTATGATGTCCTGTCTGTGGGGTCGATCTATTCACTTAAACAGACAGTTGTCTTCATGTGAGAGTTTGGAATCCTACTTCTGATTGAGTCTTGATCGCAGAGAGAGAGAGAGAGAGAGATACTTCTATATTATTCTCAATAGAACGACAGACAAGAAATTCACTGGAGGCTGTAGAATTGTGGTTTTACAGAAGAATGTTGAGAATACCATGGACAGCAAAGCAGAGTAATGAAAACGTTCTGAAAGAGGCCACAGCACAAAGAGAGCTAATTTCCAATATTAGGAAGAAACAATCATTATTTTTTGGCCATGTAATGAGAAGAGAACAACTGGAATATATTGTCACAACTGGGAAAATTGAGGGACGAAGAGATAGATGGAAGCAAAGAGAAAAAATACTAGACAGCTTAAGAGAATGGCTTGGCAGAAGGTCAACAACAGAAATGGTAAATAACTCATTCAGAGATCGAAAGTTGTGGAGAGACATGATCACCTACTCCAGCAGGCCCGGTACTTGATGATGATATTATTCACATCTAGTGTAAGAGGATAATTCATTGCTTGAGCGACAGAAACAAGAAAAGAAGGAAAGAAACATAGCCATCTTGAGAATAAGCCAGAGTGAAGAAAGGGACCCATCCGTATCCCCAACGTTGTCAATGTTGCACGATTGGCTGTAGATTTTTTCCAGTCGCCTATAGCTCGCTTACCTGAATACGTCATTCTTGTGGGGTTTTCTCTGGTTTCTCTTTGTGCTCTAAAGTCTTTCTGTATTCATCATCATCATCATCATCATCATCATCATGATCATCATCAGGTGCAATCTCTCTCCACATCGCATGCTCCTCCATACACGTCATCATTTCAGTCCGTGATCATTTGCTACGCTATTTAAATAAGCTGTTCAAAATAATGGTCTCTTGCTTTTCCTCTGCTCTTCTTTCCATTCATTGTTCCGGTTGTTATAGTACCCCCAACGTTCTTTTCGCATGACTTGTTCAATAAATGTAGATTTGACTCGTCCCTAAGATTATCTTTGATATTCCTGGTTTCTCCAGCTCGTTTTAAACTATCTGAAGTTATCTGAAAGAGTTGCTTGTCGAGCAAATGTTTCAGTTCTTCCTCTCCTTGATAACACACTCGATGTCTAGAAACACGAAATCGGCCCCAGGACAGGAAGGACTCTGGTTCAAAGCCCACTAGAAGCGGTGATGATGTTGTCAAAACTAAGAAAAATTAATCCGTGATTTCTTTATGACGTTACCCTCCTCTAATCTCTTTGATTTGTGAGATCCGATCTCTAGCCCTCTCGGATAACGGCAAAAAAATAGGATGTCCCGTGTGCACTTGCGCACGTTAAAAATCCATTGGCAGTTAAAATGAATAAAAAATAGGTCATAAATGTGGCTGCTGCTTGGGCAACATGTTCAGCATCGAAACACAACCAGAACGTTTATCTCTGGCTGTGCTATGGAGTTCATGTATGCGAGCAAGGATTCTCCGAAGATTTTCTTGAATTCTCAACGGGGATATCGCAGCACCTATGGGTTCGTCCGGTATGCAGTGATTAAAAGAACCCCCCCCCCCCCACCCCCCCTAAAAAAAACTCTTGCTGTAGAACCCGGTGCTAGAGGAGTGGCCAGATTAGAAAAATAGAGGACAGCGAAAGGGAAGAAGAGAAAGCAGCAACAACATGAGAGGGGAAATGAGTGGCAAAAAATAAGAGAAGATGAAAACACGCTCAATAAAACGTTCAAGAAATTGAATTAAGCAATTTGTACGTTAATTATGTAAATATCTAACTTCTCCGACTAATTCACACAATTGTCGTTAAAGTGGTCTACATTCACGAAAATTCTGAACTTAGTCAAAGTGAACAGCGATCGAGGGGGGGGGGGGTTCCACTTCTCTCCTGGCTTGCCTCTGACAATAAAATCTCTCCCCACGCCCATGATATTGTCGCTGGATCGGCATTGCTTTAACCAGTTCAGTTATTATTCAAAAACAGGCCCTATATTCTAGCAGAGCTCGCTGGCAGATAAAGGCATGCTGCGATGAATCAGCCTTATAAAAGAAAAATTACCATAAGAGCCCTTTATGGGGAAGGTAATATGGGCGTTCGGCTACTACAACGGTCTGGATAAAAGATGACTGCTCACGTTTGCTATAACAGAGGGTTTGGCTCTGTGTGATGAGATCTATATGAAGTGTTCATCTGAATTAGACCTGGGACAGAACAGATTTTAGATCTGATTACTGGAGTGAAATGTGGGCTGGAATCAAAGTTGATGTTAAGATTGAGTTAAAAATTAATTCTGAAAAAAATATATGAAGATGATATCAAAGTTGATGTTAATATTGAGTTAAAAATTAATTCTGAAAAAAATATGAAGATGATATCAAAGCTGATGTTAATATTGAGTTAAAAATTAATTCTGAAAAAAAAAATATGAAGATGATATCAAAGCTGATGTTAATATTGAGTTACAAATTAATTATGAAAAAATATGAACGGGATATCAAGTTGATGTTAAGATTAAAGTAAAAGTGAAAGTAAAGTACCCCGGTCACGCCAAGTGGCATATAGGGAATATGATGTTAGTGACCATACATTTTACAGACCTTCGACACATGATTTTTGGGGTAATGTGGTCGGTATTACGCCTGTGCCGCTTTACTTTCCCAGAAAAAAAAAAATCCGGTACCCATTTAAGTCTGGGTGAACCCGGAAGCCGTCGGTTGGGATCGAACCCTACCTCTTGTCCTTTGTAGTCCAGTCCACTAACCTCTAAGCTATCGCGGCTCCCAAGATTAAGTTAAACATTAATTCTGTAAAAAGAAGAAGAGGACAATATTAGACAGTCTAAATAGATCGAGGGTTTGGGGTAATTTCAAATCTGAAAGGAAACAGTTGGAAAGATATCTCTTTGGGAGATTCGGTGTCTATGGAGATAGGAGAAAAGAGAAGTCTGTAATGATCAAGAAATGCGTCATTCAGAAATAGGTTGAATAGTTGACTACGTCATGAGAAAATAGAGAATATGTCATTTAATGCGTCATGAGAAAATAGAGAATATGTCATTTAAATCGTTATGAGAAAATAGAGAATATGGCATTTAATGCGTCATGAGAAAATAGAGAATGTGTCATTTAATGCGTCATGAGAAAATAGAGAATATGTCATTTAAATCGTTATGAGAAAATAGAGAATATGGCATTTAATGCGTTATGAATACGTGTAATACGCCATTTGTTACATCAAGAAAAAAATATATAATTTTCTACGTCCATAAGAAATAGAACACGTCATTTAGTACAACTGCAAGAAATAGAACACGTCATTTAGTACAAATGCAAGAAATAGAACACGTCATTTAGTACAAATGCAAGAAATAGAACACGTCATTTAGTACAACTGCAAGAAATAGAACACGTCATTTAGTACAAATGCAAGAAATAGAACACGTCATTTAGAACAAATGCAAGAAATAGAACACGTCATTTAGTACAACTGCAAGAAATAGAACACGTCATTTAGTACAAATGCAAGAAATAGAACACGTCATTTAGTACAAATGCAAGAAATAGAAAACGTCATTTAATACATCTACAAGAAATAGAACACGTCATTTAGAACAAATGCAAGAAATAGAACACGTCATTTAGTACAACTGCAAGAAATAGAACACGTCATTTAGTACAAATGCAAGAAATAGAACACGTCATTTAGTACAAATGCAAGAAATAGAAAACGTCATTTAATACATCTACAAGAAATAAAACACCTTATTTAGTACATCTACAAGAAATAGAACACGTCATTTAGTACATCTACAAGAAATAGAACACGTCATTTAGTACATCTACAAGAAATGGAACACGTCATTTAGTACATCTACACGAAACAGAACACGTCATTCAGTACATCTACAAGAAATAGAACACGTCATTCAGTACATCTACAAGAAATGGAACACGTCATTCAGTACATCTACATGAAATGGAACACGTCATTTAGTACATCTACAAGAAATGGAACACGTCATTTAGTACAAATGCAAGAAATGGAACACGTCATTTAGTACATCTACAAGAAATGGAACACGTCATTTAGTACATCTACAAGAAATGGAACACGTCATTTAGTACATCTACAAGAAATGGAACACGTCATTTAGTACATCTACAAGAAATGGAACACGTCATTCAGTACATCTACACGAAACAGAACGCGTCATTCAGTACATCTACAAGAAATAGAACACGTCATTTAGTACATCTACAAGAAATGGAACACGTCATTTAGTACATCTACAAGAAATAAAACACACCATTTACAACGACAGTCATTAATAGAATACATCACTTACACCGTAAATATGAACTAGAATACGCTATTAACAGTCTATCTATCTATCTTTCGTTCGCCTGAAGCATTGTCTATATCTGCAATGTCGTTTCCTGTATAAATGTTACTGTCTTTTGTAATTCTTGCAGTGGCCCATATAGTTTTGTCTGTAGTGTTGTATCTATGGGCCAATGGATTTTCCTCAGTCTACTATATTCAGTGCAGTCTTGAAGTATGTGTTCAGCAGTCTGGGGCGCCTGTCCACATGTACAAGTAGTTGAGGTGCCGATCTTGAATTTTGTATACATGTGACTATGGAGTCGATTGTGTCCTGTTCTGAGACGTATAATGATAACTTGTTCATATCTATTCATATTATAAAAGGCATCCTGATTTGGGGCTTGTGGTCCTCTGATTGATTTGATTATCTGTTTCTTATGATGGTATGTAACAGGTGTATCTAGTTGTGTGCCTGTTGAACCTTCCTTTGCCAACTGATCTGCTTTCTCATTTCCTGGTATTCCACAGTGAGATGGGATCCACTGCAGGGCAACCCTGTGGTGCTTGCAGAGTTCAGTCAATAAGGTCTGCAGATGTGGTAATTTTCTGGATTGTAGTGCCTGGAGTACTGATCTTGCATCTGTCAAAAACACTACAGGCTGCGGGCTAAGATTAATGTTCAGCAGTTTTTCTATTGCTAACTTTATTGCTTGTATTTCTGCATCATAATTGTGACAATATTTCCCTGTTGCTATTTTATTCATATCCCTAGTGTTATTTGGGTATTCTATATATGCACCTGCTCCCCCATTTTTTACTGCATTCTGTGCTGATCCATCTGTATACACACGAATCCATAGGTCTTGTGGGTATTCTTCATCCAGGAAACTGAGAGTTATTGTTTTTCGCTGTAGACTATTCTGTTCCTCTTTATCAACTATTCCTTTCACTTCTGTCCGTATTTGAACTGATAATCCAGATTCCTCTGTCCAGGGAGTCTGTTCTGGTATGGGCAGTAGGGGGTTAACAGCTCTTGGCATGTCTGGTGTTTGTCTACTAATACGCTTGGCTTGGTGGATAAAACTGCTTCTCTTAAGTCGTCCCAATGCAAGATTTTGGAATCGGTCCTTCATTGGATGTCTCGGCATGCAAGCAAATTTTTCTGCCTGTATCAGCACCTTTGTGTCCCTCCGTTCTCTCAGTGCTGGTATCCTCCACAATTTCTCCATCTCTAATATTGGTGTTGATTTCATTGCTCCTGTGATGACCCTAAGTGCCTGGTTTTGTACTTTATCCAGTTCTTGAAGTGTGGTGTTTGATGCTGAACACCATGCAGATGATCCATATTCTAAATGTGGGCGTATACTCTGTTGGTAAACTTTACTGAGTATTTTCCCACTCGCACCCCACGTAGTTCCACACAGCTTTCTTAGAATAGCCAATTTTCTCCTTGCTTTTTGGGTTGCCTTATTTATCTGCTGTTTCCAAGATAGTTTGTTATCAAATGTAACTCCGAGATACGTAGCCTGTATGTCTTCTTTCACAGGCTCATTGTTTATATAGATGGCTCCTGCTTTTTGTTTTGGGGAAAGAGTGAAAAGTGTAGTACTGCATTTGTCTGTATTGATGCTGATACACCATCTATTTGTCCATGAATTCAGTGCATTCATAGCTCTTTGTAACAATTTGGAGGCCACTGTTGCATACTCCTCTGTGCACCACATTACCAAGTCATCTGCATACATTGCCACTTTGATACCATGTGGTAGTTCAGTAACTAGGTCATTGATGTAGATCAGAAAAAGTGTTGGAGATAGTACCCCTCCCTGTGGAACGCCCTGGCGCAGTAAGACCTTCTTACTCTTAAGACCATCCAGTTGCACTCTGGCTCTCCTGTTATGCAGGTATGCTTTGACCCATTTGTACATCCTGCCATTTACTCCATAATTTCTCAGTTTCTTCAAAAGCCCTTCCTTCCATACCTTATCAAATGCTTTCTTTAGGTCTATCCATGCTGCTAGTACCAGTTTCTTTTCTTGAAACGCATCCTCAATTTCCTGGGAAAGATAGGTTGCCTGATCTTCGGTAGAGTAACACTGTCTAAAGCCTGCTTGTTGTGGGACAAGGAGATTTTCACTTTCCAGGTACCACTGCAGTCTGAGATTGATTATACGTTCCATTGTTTTACACAAACAGCTTGTAAGGCTGATTGGTCTATAGCTGGATGTCATTGAACCATCTTTTCCTGGCTTTAGTAATGGTATCATAATTGCTTCTCTCCATGCCTGTGGCACTTTACCTGTGATCCAGCAAATGTTGTAGATCTGCAGTAGTTTTGCTTTAGCTGCAGTTCCCAAGTTCTTAATCATTTCATTAGACACTCCATCACTACCTGGTGACTTTTTCATTTTTAATTTGGATATTGCCAGCTCTAGCTCTCTTTGTGTAATGGGTATTTCCATGACTTCATGTGCAGTCTCTTCTTGTCTTGCATTTTGTTGTTTTAGACGGGTCTCTTGACGTTTCTCTAGGCTAATTTCAATATTGTTGTCATTTGCAAAGGAGTCTGCAAAGTGATTTGCTGCATGTTTACCTGTTAGAATGTTTCCATCCTTCTTCAGTGTAATTTTTGTGTTCCCTTCTGTACCCTCATCATTCAGCTGTTTTACAAGCTTCCACACTTTTCTTGTGTCTCGTTCTAGATTCATGTACTCTGTTTTCTCTTTCCAACTTCTCCGTCTGGCTTGTAGTTTAGCCCATTGAAATTTGGCTTTAGCATGCTGATAGTTATTGTGGTGTTCCTGGCAGGGGTTATTTTCTGCTTGTTTTCGAGATGTTTCCATGTCATTGTGCAGTTGCTCTAGTTCACTATTCCAGTATGGTTTGTAGTGTTTCCGTGCCCCTCTGGGTATTGTTTCACTGGCAGCTTGTATTATTAGTCTACTGAATTCATCAACTATTTTGTTGATGTCTCTGTCTGTATTTAGATCTTTAGTCAGTACACTGGTGTAATGTTGATACATTTTCCAGTCTGCCTTTTTGAAATGTGGGCTGGAATCAAAGTTGATGTTAAGATTGAGTTAAAAATTAATTCTGAAAAAAATATATGAAGATGATATCAAAGTTGATGTTAATATTGAGTTAAAAATTAATTCTGAAAAAAATATGAAGATGATATCAAAGCTGATGTTAATATTGAGTTAAAAATTAATTCTGAAAAAAAAAATATGAAGATGATATCAAAGCTGATGTTAATATTGAGTTACAAATTAATTATGAAAAAATATGAACGGGATATCAAGTTGATGTTAAGATTAAAGTAAAAGTGAAAGTAAAGTACCCCGGTCACGCCAAGTGGCATATAGGGAATATGATGTTAGTGACCATACATTTTACAGACCTTCGGCACATGATTTTGGGGTAATGTGGTCGGTATTACGCCTGTGCCGCTTTACTTTCCCAGAAAAAAAAAATCCGGTACCCATTTAAGTCTGGGTGAACCCGGAAGCCGTCGGTTGGGATCGAACCCTACCTCTTGTCCTTTGTAGTCCAGTCCACTAACCTCTAAGCTATCGCGGCTCCCAAGATTAAGTTAAACATTAATTCTGTAAAAAGAAGAAGAGGACAATATTAGACAGTCTAAATAGATCGAGGGTTTGGGGTAATTTCAAATCTGAAAGGAAACAGTTGGAAAGATATCTCTTTGGGAGATTCGGTGTCTATGGAGATAGGAGAAAAGAGAAGTCTGTAATGATCAAGAAATGCGTCATTCAGAAATAGGTTGAATAGTTGACTACGTCATGAGAAAATAGAGAATATGTCATTTAATGCGTCATGAGAAAATAGAGAATATGTCATTTAAATCGTTATGAGAAAATAGAGAATATGGCATTTAATGCGTCATGAGAAAATAGAGAATGTGTCATTTAATGCGTCATGAGAAAATAGAGAATATGTCATTTAAATCGTTATGAGAAAATAGAGAATATGGCATTTAATGCGTTATGAATACGTGTAATACGCCATTTGTTACATCAAGAAAAAAATATATAATTTTCTACGTCCATAAGAAATAGAACACGTCATTTAGTACAACTGCAAGAAATAGAACACGTCATTTAGTACAAATGCAAGAAATAGAACACGTCATTTAGTACAAATGCAAGAAATAGAACACGTCATTTAGTACAACTGCAAGAAATAGAACACGTCATTTAGTACAAATGCAAGAAATAGAACACGTCATTTAGAACAAATGCAAGAAATAGAACACGTCATTTAGTACAACTGCAAGAAATAGAACACGTCATTTAGTACAAATGCAAGAAATAGAACACGTCATTTAGTACAAATGCAAGAAATAGAAAACGTCATTTAATACATCTACAAGAAATAAAACACCTTATTTAGTACATCTACAAGAAATAGAACACGTCATTTAGTACATCTACAAGAAATAGAACACGTCATTTAGTACATCTACAAGAAATGGAACACGTCATTTAGTACATCTACACGAAACAGAACGCGTCATTCAGTACATCTACAAGAAATAGAACACGTCATTCAGTACATCTACAAGAAATGGAACACGTCATTCAGTACATCTACATGAAATGGAACACGTCATTTAGTACATCTACAAGAAATGGAACACGTCATTTAGTACATCTACACGAAACAGAACACGTCATTCAGTACATCTACAAGAAATAGAACACGTCATTCAGTACATCTACAAGAAATGGAACACGTCATTCAGTACATCTACATGAAATGGAACACGTCATTTAGTACATCTACAAGAAATGGAACACGTCATTTAGTACATCTACAAGAAATGGAACACGTCATTTAGTACATCTACAAGAAATGGAGCACGTCATTTAGTACATCTACAAGAAATGGAACACGTCATTTAGTACATCTACAAGAAATGGAACACGTCATTTAGTACATCTACAAGAAATGGAACACGTCATTCAGTACATCTACACGAAACAGAACGCGTCATTCAGTACATCTACAAGAAATAGAACACGTCATTTAGTACATCTACAAGAAATGGAACACGTCATTTAGTACATCTACAAGAAATAAAACACACCATTTACAACGACAGTCATTAATAGAATACATCACTTACACCGTAAATATGAACTAGAATACGCTATTAACAGTGATAACAAGACATATAACACGTCTTTCACTTCGTCAATTAGAAATATTTTTGTATATATTTATTTATTTTTTTTGTATTTTTTTTTTGCTCTCGCCAGCACCTACCTCTGGCTCAGTCCCTACGAACTGAATTTTGCATCCGTGTACCCATGACAGTCGTTTGCACAGGGGTCCCTCGCCACGCAGGCAGATAACTCCGCCTTTGGAGATTCTCACATTTTTTTCCCCCGTCGATGAGTAATGTACGTTTCAAGCCGGGTCTGGCTGCTGAGACCAGGGGCGGTCACCGCAGAGAGAAATCGTAAATCAACATCTCAGCTGGTGCAGCCGGGGTTTAGCCTACAACCTCGGCAACACGCTGGTCTCGAGAGCAACCCCCCCTCACCCCAACCCCCCCACCTCCAATATAAGAAATATAATACATCCGTGAGTGGAAATACATCGGAGGGAGGGGCATAAGTCATACACAGTTGCGACATTTGATCAACATTGTTCGACATGTAGTAATATACGCTAAACTATGCCGGGTTCACCCAGCCTTAAATGGGTACCGGATTTTTTCTGGGAAAGTAAAGCAGCACGGGCGTGATACCGACCACATTACCCCAAAAATCATGTGCGGAAGGTCTGTAAAATATAGGGTCACTAACACCAAATTCCCTATACGCCACTTGGCGTGACGGGGGTACTTTACTTTTTTAAATGCTATTTAAAATACTATACGTTACGGACATATCAAATGCTATACGTTACGGACATATCAAATACTATACGTTACGGACATATCAAATACTATACGTTACGGACATATCAAATACTATACGTTACGGACATATCAAATACTATACTTTACGGACATATCAAATACTATACGTTACGAACATGTCAAATACTATACGTTACGGACATATAAAATACTATACTTTACGGACATATCAAATACTATACGTTACGGACATGTCAAATACTATACATTACGGACATATCAAATACTATATTTTACGGACATATCAAATACTATACGTTACGGACATGTCAAATACTATACGTTACGGACATATCAAATACTATACTTTACGGACATATCAAATACTATACGTTACGGACATATGAAATACTATACGTTACGGACATATCAAATACTATACGTCACGGACATATCAAATACTATACGTTACGGAAATATCAAATGCTATACGTTACGGACATATCAAATACTATACTTTAAGGACATATCAAATACTATACGTTATGGACATACCAAATGCTATACGTTACGGACATATCAAATACTATACATTACGGACATATCAAATACTATACTTTACGGACATATCAAATGCTATACTTTAAGGTCATATAAAATACTATACGTTACGGACATATCAAATGCTATACGTTACTGACATATCAAATACTATACGCTACGGACATATCAAATACTATACGTTACGGACATATCAAATACTATACTCTACGGACATATCAAATACTATACGTTACGGACATATCAAATACTATACTTTACGGACATATCAAATACTATACGTTACGGACATATCAAATACTATACTTTATGGACATATCAAATACTATACGATATGGACATATCAAATACTATACGTTACGGACATATCAAATACTATACGTTACGGACATATCAAATACTATACGTTATGGACATATCAAATACTATACGTTACGGACATATCAAATACTATACGTTATGGACATATCAAATACTATACTTTACGAGTTTGTCAAATACTATACGTTATGGATATAGCTGACATACCATGTGAACAATTTGTGTACAATAAATATATATATAGGATAGGTTGTAAATATATAATAAACATATCACATACACACACTCATACACACACACACACACACATATTCTACAGTACAAAATGTTTTCTGTTGTTTTGTGGGCGCCATCTTGGAGAAATCTGCGTGTGTGTGTACGTCCTATATTTCAACTTCAACTTTTATTTTTCAGTTACAATCTGTGTTTCCTACAAGTCTCTGCACATACCAGTCTTCTAGAAAATACAATAAAGAAAAAGGTACATTCTTTTACGGACACCCTGTACTATCAGAAGACGTCACACAATAAACAGTTACTGTCATCTTACAGAATCAGTATCTTGACTTTCTTTCACAAAGTCAACAACGAAAAAGTACCTTCTTACCCGACAAGTCAAAGGGATTCAGAACAGAACATAAGCAATATGTATAATATATATATATATATATATATGTAATGTTATCAATTGTTCTATTTATCTATCTATCGTCCTTTCGAGCCGAAGACGGCACACAGGGCAGAACCACAATCTCAAAAACAGAAACCTTGCGTGCCAAAATGGCACATATTGCAGAGATCACTGCTTCTAAAATCTATGGTCTGTTTCCATAACAATACTTTTTACAATGACAGCTTGTCAAGCCATCGATCAACCTCCTTAGTCGCCTCTTACGACATGCTTGGAAGGACACAGTGTCACTATTCTTTACTCATAATGAGGCCCCGGTAATACACGGTATCAATTGTTACCTATCAGTTAATGAATACAGAAAGTGGGAGTACATATCGCCCCAGGTACGAATGGAACAGCTATAGGTGATATCTCAAATACATCTAGCTAATGAAATACTGAAAACATCTGTTTTTGCGTTTTGCAGAAACGATCACCTTTGGACTGCCACGAATGCAGTGAGCTAGGATTTGCTTACACACCAGTAACTCTTACATCAGTTCATATGTCGTATTGAGTTATTTGCGGGTCATCATCATTGCACTCCGAACATGTCCATAGGTGCTCAGATCCCCTCCTCAGCAAGTCCCTCTGTGTCCAGCGACTGGCGACTCCAGTTCTGTGTTGGTTGATAAGTCTTCGTATCGAATGTAATTTACATGTCACGGGAGGTAACCATATTTTTGAAAACAACGATTGCTAGTTTTGAAATTATCTATTACCCCCCTTTACATGTTTCACGATTTTTCTTGAAGTTTAGTAAAGATTTGAGTAGATCAATCTCCCTTATACCCCCAATTCTCCAACCCTTTTTATTTTCTTTCCCATACCTAATTCTTTCAGAATAGCAGACAAAAGATGGTTAGTAGAGGAAAAACAAACTCCGTGAACAGAAATACGATATCACGCATACAGAATGTAAACAGTTGCCTAGACAGACAAGACAGACATACATGCACATATATATAAACAGACAGACAAACGGATGGGCGGAAGGACAGACGTACCCACATACAGATGGATGGGAAGAGGGACAGGCATACATACAGATAGGCAGGCAGACAGACAGACGGAGGGGCGGAAGGGTAGACAGACAGGGAAGCAGGCAGACAGACAGACCGAAAGGAGAAATGATAGACATACATACAGATAGACAGACAAGCTGGCAGACAGACAGGCAAGCATGCAGACAGACCGTAGGGCGAAAGGATAGACATATAGACTGACAGACAAGCTGGCAGACAGACAGACAGAAGGGCGGAGGGATAGACATACGTTTTGGATATTCAGATTTAAGATCTAGATTATGACGACCTCCAGGTCACGACTGGGCTAATAATGTCAATCATCATCATCAAGTACCGGGCCTACTGGCGTACGTGATCATGTCTCTCCACAACTTTCGATCTCGGCAGCTATTTATCATTTCTGTTGTTGACCTTCTGCCAAGCCATTCTCTTAAGCTGTCTGTTGATGTCAACAGTTCTATTGAAATAAATCCCTCTCATTCTCTCCATTGCCTCACAGCGGACAGTCAAGTTACCTCAGCTAAGTGATTTTTCTTATACGTGTTACCTACATTATCCACTTTTTACTATTGACATTTCTATCTCTTCCTCAATTTTCCTATCTTTCGATTTGACACATCTTGACTCTCATCCTACTTCCCCTCATGTAGCCTCCTTTCTTATTTCAACATCCTACTTTCCTCTCTTCTTTTCTGTCCACCTCTCCATTCACCTGATCATCTAACATGTAGATATAGATAATTGTGCTTCATCGTTTGTTGTCGTTGTCCCTGTATTCTGAAGAAGGCTACAGGCCGAAACGTCAGTATTGTGTTGTGTTCCTTCTTTGTAAAGCTGTCATCATACCTTGGAGTGTCTAACACCCCCCACCACTGGCTTCTATTGAAATAAACCTGTTGAGGCCAACAGTCTGTGCGCAAAAGTTGGAGAACACTCTAGCTGGCTTGCCTTTGAGTCCTCATCACTGCATTCTGAAAACTCCCATAGGTGCTCCATCTACTTATGGAAATAGTGAGAACTTCCCAAGGGCACCCTGACCAAGATGCACGAACTCTGTCGCACGGGTTAGACCCATGTCGGGTTAGTTTGTTGTCACCATAACACCGTGGATTTGAAGAGGAATCACTGTATTGGTACAGGCGGGATTCAAACATTGGACGTTTCTTGTCCAGAGGCTGAAGTCTTACTTCTAGACCAATCAGACACCCCAGTTCCCCAGACTAATTAATAGAGTCCATAACAGAAGTGAAGTATACATAATTGATAGAGTCCATAACAGAAGTGAAGCATACATAATTGATAGAGTCAATAACAGAAGTGAAGCATACATAATTGATAGAGTCAATAACAGAAGTGAAGCATACATAATTGATAGAGTCAATAACAGAAGTGAAGGATATATAATTGATAGAGTCAATAACAGATGTGATACATGCATAATTGATAGAGCCAATAACAGATGTGATACATACATCATTGATAGAGTCAATAACAGAAGTGAAACATACATAATTGATAGAGTCAATAACAGAAGTGAAACATACATAACTGACATAATTGATAGAGTCAATAACAGATGTGATACATGCATAATTGATAGAGCCAATAACAGATGTGATACATACATCATTGATAGAGTCAATAACAGAAGTGAAGGATATATAATTGATAGAGCCAATAACAGATGTGATACATACATCACTGATAGAGTCAATAACAGATGTGATACATACATAATTGATAGAGTTAATAACAGATGTGATACATACATAATTGATAGAGTCAATAACAGAAGTGAAACATACATAATTGATAGAGTAAATAACAGATGTGAAACATACATAACTGATAGAGTCAATAACAGATGTGATACATGCATAATTGATAGAGCCAATAACAGATGTGATACATACATCATTGATAGAGTCAATAACAGATGTGATACATACATCATTGATAGAGTCAATAACAGATGTGATACATACATAAGAAGTCGAAGGCTAAGATGGCTGGGGCATGTCCATCGGATGGAAGAAAAACGCATTCCTAGGCAAATACTATATGGCGAGCTAAAACACGGAAAACGACAAATCGGCAGACCTAAACTACGATATAGAGATATCTGCAAATCATCTCTGAAAGACTTCGCCATCTGTGAAAACGACTGGCAACATCTGGCAAGTGATCGCACATCATGGAGAGCACGTATAAGGAACGGTATAACAACATTTGAGACTGTTCTAAGACAGGACTTAGAAGAGAAGAGACTCATGAAAAAGGGTGGTAAACCCTGTGGACCAGCGAGCCTGACCTGTTCATTATGTGACCGCGTGTGTTTGTCAAACATTGGTAGAATTAGCCACGAGAGAAGCTGTTCGGCAAAAACAATACCTCAAAAAAATACGCAATAGCCTCCACTAGACCGTCTGACAAGACGAAAAGGGCCATATATACATACATAACTGATAGAGTCAATAACAGATGTGATACCTATGCCATTAGATATCGGAATTTCATCCACAACCCCAGACATTCGAACTGTAGAGTTTTGGTTGTGATGAAACACAAGCAAAGAGACACCACAACGTCCCGACACAGACCTAACGCAAGAGCTTACCCGCCCTGCCTAGACTCGGGAGAGCTATGAGGAGATCCAGGGGAGACGTGCGAACTAGGTCATCGTTTCTTACTGCGGGGTTTGCTGTGGAGGAGATCCCAGAGAGACGTGCGAACTAGGTCATGGTTTCTTACTGCGGGGTTTGCTGTGGAGGAGATCCCAGGAGAGACGTGCGAACTAGGTCATGGTTTCTTACTGCGGGGTTTGCTGTGGAGGAGATCCAGGGCGTTATGGATCGTTGTTCGATGTACGATGAGGATAATGCGACGACTAACTTGCCGAAGCCAACTAAAAGTGTTACACGACAGGCCCTTTTTTGGAATCCCCAAGGGAAGAGACAAAGAGGAGGACCAATATATTCTTGAAGAAGACAGATGGAAGCAGAGATGAAGATGATGGGGAAGATATGGAATGACCTTAAGAGAATGGCAAGAAACAGAACGACATGGAAAGTGTTTGTTGAAGACCTATGCTCCACAGGGAGCTGAAAGGTAGAAGAACTAACTAACTAACTAACTAACTAACTAACAAACAAACAAACAAACAAACAAACAAACAAACTAACTAACTAACTAACTATCTAACTAACTAACTAACTAACTAACTAACTAACTAACTAACTAACTAACTAACTAACTAACTAACTAACTAACTAACTAACTAACTAACTAACTAACTAACTAACTAACTAACTAACTAAATAACTTACTAACTAACCAACTGACCAACTAACCAACTACCTAACTAACTAACTAACTAACTAACTAACTAACTAACTAACTAACTAACTAACTAACTAACTAACTAACTAACTAACTAACTAACTAACTAACTAACTAACTAACTAACTAACTAACTAACTAACTAACTAACTAACTAACTAACTAACTAACTAACTAACTAACTAACTAACTAACTAACTAACTAACTAACTAACTAACTAACTAACTAACTAACTAACTAACTAACTAACTAACTAACTAACTAAACTAAACTAACTAACTAACTAACTAACTGACTGACTGACTGACTAACTAACTAACTAACTAACTAACTAACTAACTAACTAACTAACTAACTAACTAACTAACTAACTAACTAACTAACTAAACTAAACTAACTAACTAACTAACTAACTAACTAACTAACTAACTAACTAACTAACTAACTAACTAACTAACTAACTAACTAACTAACTAACTAACTAACTAACTAACTAACTAACTAACTAACTAAACTAAACTAAACTAACTAACTAACTGACTGACTAACTAACTGACTGACTAACTAACTAACTAACTAACTAACTAACTAACTAACTAACTAACTAACTAACTAACTAACTAACTAACTAACTAACTAACTAACTAACTAACTAACTAACTAACTAACTAACTAACTAACTAACTAACTAACTAACTAACTAACTAATTAACTAACTAACTAACTAACTAACTAATTAACTAACTAACTAACTAACTAAATTAACTTAACGCAGCAGCTACTGAGTTAAGTGCTCTGTGCACACCGTGAGCTGTGCGTTTCATCCGTTTTGATCGTATTTCGATATTACAATTGTTTACAATGAATGCTGATATCGTATGACGGAGAACATATGGCTGTGTTCACTTTCTGTGCGGTTTCGCCTTATGTCCTTTGGCGTGTGCTGAGACTGCTATGATGAGGACTACAACTACCTTTCTTTGTTTGGGAGATGAGATAGTAATTCGGATGATTCCACTGGCACTGTCATTTGAGCAATTATGGATTTTAATTCGTTCGTAGTGATACTGGGGCCTTCCATAACCATAACCATAACCATAACCACAACCATAACCTAACGCAAGCTGTGCCTATCTCTGATGTGCAATTATCTGCAATGCGCAACTTGCGGTCAGTATAAGTCGGAACCTTGTCAATCTTGAACTGACTCCACCCATATCGCCGCACCAGCTCTGATGGCGTACACAATTTCAACATTACGTTTGCTATCCTGTGGCTGAAGGTTTCACTACTAACAAAGGAGCATAAGGTCTGCAAGATCTGGCAGTTTGTAAAGTACATCTGTAGACACGAGTCAATCTACCAAATGTGTATTCTGTTTGATGATTTAATTTGTGTCCGTGTTTCATGAATCAACATCTGAGAGCAAAATAATCATGTGTTGTGTCTTTATTCAGCGCTATTATGTTGTGTTGCTGCTGTGGGTTGTGTTGTATTGATATAATGGGGGACTGGTTGGTCTCGAGGTAAGACGCCGGTCTCGAGACAGAGAGGTTGTGAGTTCAAATCTCGACAGCTCCAATTAGGATTTTTATTTGTGATTTATCTCTTCGGTTACCACCTCTGGTTTCAGAAGCGAGGCCCGGATTGAAACGTTAGTTACTCATCGACGTAACAAATATATGAGAACCTCCTAAGACGGAGGTATTTGCCTGTGAGGCGAGGGACCCCTCTGCACACGGCTGCCCCAGGGAAAGACACACACAAAATTCTCTTCCTAGTCTCTAGAGACTTCGCCAGAGGTGAAAGCTGGTTGTGTCGTTTTGTTGATTTGTGTTGTAATGTATTGTATTATGTTAAGTTTTGTTGATTGGTGTTGTAATGTATTGCATTATGTTAAGTTTTGTTGATTTGTGTTGTAATGTGTTGCATTATGTTAAGTTTTGTTGATTGGTGTTGTAATGTATTGTATTATGTTAAGTTTTGTTGATTTGTGTTGTAATGTATTGTATTATGTTAAGTTTTGTTGATTTGTGTTGTAATGTATTGTATTATGTTAAGTTTTGTTGATTGGTGTTGTAATGTATTGTATTATATTAAGTTTTGTTGATTTGTGTTGTAATGTATTGTATTATGTTAAGTTTTGCTGATGTGTGTTGTAATGTATTGTATTATGTTAAGTTTTGTTGATTGGTGTTGTAATGTATTGTATTATGTTAAGTTTTGTTGATTTGTGTTGTAATGTATTGTATTATGTTAAGTTTTGTTGATTTGTGTTGTAATGTATTGTATTATGTTAAGTTTTGTTGATTTGTGTTGTAATGTATTGTATTATGTTAAGTTTTGTTGATTTGTGTTGTAATGTATTGCATTATGTTAAGTTTTGTTGATTTGTGTTGTAATGTATTGTATTATGTTAAGTTTTGTTGATTGGTGTTGTAATGTATTGCATTATGTTAAGTTTTGTTGATTGGTGTTGTAATGTATTGTATTATGTTAAGTTTTGTTGATTGGTGTTGTAATGTATTGCATTATGTTAAGTTTTGTTGATTGGTGTTGTAATGTATTGTATTATGTTAAGTTTTGTTGATTGGTGTTGTAATGTATTGTATTATGTTAAGTTTTGTTGATTGGTGTTGTAATGTATTGTATTATGTTAAGTTTTGTTGATTTGTGTTGTAATGTATTGTATTATGTTAAGTTTTGTTGATTGGTGTTGTAATGTATTGTATTATGTTAAGTTTTGTTGATTTGTGTTGTAATGTATTGTATTATGTTAAGTTTTGTTGATTTGTGTTGTAATGTATTGCATTATGTTAAGTTTTGTTGATTGGTGTTGTAATGTATTGCATTATGTTAAGTTTTGTTGATTTGTGTTGTAATGTATTGCATTATGTTAAGTTTTGTTGATTTGTGTTGTAATGTATTGCATTATGTTAAGTTTTGTTGATTTGTGTTGTAATGTATTGTATTATGTTAAGTTTTGTTGATTGGTGTTGTAATGTATTGTATTATGTTACGTTTTGTTGATTGGTGTTGTAATGTATTGCATTATGTTAAGTTTTGTTGATTTGTGTTGTAATGTATTGCATTATGTTAAGTTTTGTTGATTTGTGTTGTAATGTATTGCATTATGTTAAGTTTTGTTGATTTGTGTTGTAATGTATTGTATTATGTTAAGTTTTGTTGATTGGTGTTGTAATGTATTGTATTATGTTAAGTTTTGTTGATTTGTGTTGTAATGTATTGCATTATGTTAAGTTTTGTTGATTGGTGTTGTAATGTATTGTATTATGTTAAGTTTTGTTGATTTGTGTTGTAATGCATTGCATTATGTTAAGTTTTGTTGATTGGTGTTGTAATGTATTGTATTATGTTAAGTTTTGTTGATTTGTGTTGTAATGTATTGCATTATGTTAAGTTTTGTTGATTGGTGTTGTAATGTATTGTATTATGTTAAGTTTTGTTGATTGGTGTGGTAATGTATTGCATTATGTTAAGTTTTGTTGATTTGTGTTGTAATGTATTGTATTAAGTTAAGTTTTGTTGATTTGTGTTGTAATGTATTGCATTATGTTAAGTTTTGTTGATTGGTGTTGTAATGTATTGTATTATGTTAAGTTTTGTTGATTGGTGTTGTAATGTATTGTATTATGTTAAGTTTTGTTGATTGGTGTTGTAATGTATTGCATTATGTTAAGTTTTGTTGATTGGTGTTGTAATGTATTGCATTATGTTAAGTTTTGTTGATTTGTGTTGTAATGTATTGCATTATGTTAAGTTTTGTTGATTTGTGTTGTAATGTATTGCATTATGTTAAGTTTTGTTGATTTGTGTTGTAATGTATTGCATTATGTTAAGTTTTGTTGATTTGTGTTGTAATGTATTGTATTATGTTAAGTTTTGTTGATTGGTGTTGTAATGTATTGTATTATGTTACGTTTTGTTGATTGGTGTTGTAATGTATTGCATTATGTTAAGTTTTGTTGATTTGTGTTGTAATGTATTGCATTATGTTAAATTTTGTTGATTTGTGTTGTAATGTATTGCATTATGTTAAGTTTTGTTGATTTGTGTTGTAATGTATTGTATTATGTTAAGTTTTGTTGATTTGTGTTGTAATGTATTGTATTATGTTAAGTTTTGTTGATTTGTGTTGTAATGTATTGCATTATGTTAAGTTTTGTTGATTGGTGTTGTAATGTATTGCAGTATATTAAGTTTTGTTGATTGGTGTTGTAATGTATTGTATTATGTTAAGTTTTGTTGATTGGTGTTGTAATGTATTGTATTATGTTAAGTTTTGTTGATTGGTGTTGTAATGTATTGTATTATGTTAAGTTTGTTGATTGGTGTTGTAATGTATTGTATTATGTTAAGTTTTGTTGATTGGTGTTGTAATGTATTGCATTATGTTAAGTTTTGTTGATTGGTGTTGTAATGTATTGCATTATGTTAAGTTTTGTTGATTTGTGTTGTAATGTATTGCATTATGTTAAGTTTTGTTGATTTGTGTTGTAATGTATTGCATTATGTTAAGTTTTGTTGATTTGTGTTGTAATGTATTGCATTATGTTAAGTTTTGTTGATTTGTGTTGTAATGTATTGTATTATGTTAAGTTTTGTTGATTGGTGTTGTAATGTATTGTATTATGTTACGTTTTGTTGATTGGTGTTGTAATGTATTGCATTATGTTAAGTTTTGTTGATTTGTGTTGTAATGTATTGCATTATGTTAAATTTTGTTGATTTGTGTTGTAATGTATTGCATTATGTTAAGTTTTGTTGATTTGTGTTGTAATGTATTGTATTATGTTAAGTTTTGTTGATTTGTGTTGTAATGTATTGTATTATGTTAAGTTTTGTTGATTTGTGTTGTAATGTATTGCATTATGTTAAGTTTTGTTGATTGGTGTTGTAATGTATTGCAGTATATTAAGTTTTGTTGATTGGTGTTGTAATGTATTGTATTATGTTAAGTTTTGTTGATTGGTGTTGTAATGTATTGTATTATGTTAAGTTTTGTTGATTTGTGTTGTAATGTATTGTATTATGTTAAGTTTTGTTGATTTGTGTTGTAATGTATTGCATTATGTTAAGTTTTGTTGATTTGTGTTGTAATGTATTGTATTATGTTAAGTTTTTTTGATTGGTGTTGTAATGTATTGCATTATGTTAAGTTTTGTTGATTGGTGTTGTAATGTATTGTATTATGTTAAGTTTTGTTGATTGGTGTTGTAATGTATTGCATTATGTTAAGTTTTGTTGATTGGTGTTGTAATGTATTGCATTATGTTAAGTTTTGTTGATTGGTGTTGTAATGTATTGTATTATGTTAAGTTTTGTTGATTGGTGTTGTAATGTATTGTATTATGTTAAGTTTTGTTGATTGGTGTTGTAATGTATTGCATTATGTTAAGTTTTGTTGATTGGTGTTGTAAAGTATTGCATTATGTTAAGTTTTGTTGATTGGTGTTGTAATGTATTGTATTATGTTAAGTTTTGTTGATTTGTGTTGTAATGTATTGCATTATGTTAAGTTTTGTTGATTGGTGTTGTAATGTATTGTATTATGTTAAGTTTTGTTGATTGGTGTGGTAATGTATTGTATTATGTTAAGTTTTGTTGATTTGTGTTGTAATGTATTGTATTATGTTAAGTTTTGTTGATTTGTGTTGTAATGTATTGCATTATGTTAAGTTTTGTTGATTGGTGTTGTAATGTATTGTATTATGTTAAGTTTTGTTGATTGGTGTTGTAATGTATTGTATTATGTTAAGTTTTGTTGATTGGTGTTGTAATGTATTGCATTATGTTAAGTTTTGTTGATTGGTGTTGTAATGTATTGCATTATGTTAAGTTTTGTTGATTTGTGTTGTAATGTATTGCATTACGTTAAGTTTTGTTGATTTGTGTTGTAATGTATTGCATTATGTTAAGTTTTGTTGATTTGTGTTGTAATGTATTGTATTATGTTAAGTTTTGTTGATTGGTGTTGTAATGTATTGTATTATGTTAAGTTTTGTTGATTGGTGTTGTAATGTATTGCATTATGTTAAGTTTTGTTGATTTGTGTTGTAATGTATTGCATTATGTTAAGTTGTGTTGATTTGTGTTGTAATGTATAGCATTATGTTAAGTTTTGTTGATTTGTGTTGTAATGTATTGTATTATGTTAAGTTTTGTTGATTTGTGTTGTAATGTATTGTATTATGTTAAGTTTTGTTGATTTGTGTTGTAATGTATTGTATTATGTTAAGTTTTGTTGATTGGTGTTGTAATGTATTGCATTATGTTAAGTTTTGTTGATTTGTGTTGTAATGTATTGCATTATGTTAAGTTTTGTTGATTTGTGTTGTAATGTATTGCATTATGTTAAGTTTTGTTGATTGGTGTTATAATGTATTGTATTATGTTAAGTTTTGTTGATTGGTGTTGTAATGTATTGTATTATGTTAAGTTTTGTTGATTGGTGTTGTAATGTATTGCATTATGTTAAGTTTTGTTGATTTGTGTTGTAATGTATTGCATTATGTTAAGTTTTGTTGATTTGTGTTGTAATGTAGTGCATTATGTTAAGTTTTGTTGAATTGTGTTGTAATGTATTGCATTATGTTAAGTTTTGTCATGTTGTGTTGTATTTTGTCATGTTGTGTTGTATATTGTCATGTTGTGTTGTAATGTATTGCAATATGTTAAGTTTTGTCATGTTGTGTTGTATTTTGTCATGTTGTGTTGTATATTGTCATGTTGTGTTGTAATGTATTGCATTATGTTAAGTTTTGTTATGTTGTGTTGTATTTTGTCATGTTGTGTTGTATATTGTCATGTTGTGTTGTAATGTATTGCATTATGTTAAGTTTTGTCATGTTGTGTTGTATTTTGTCATGTTGTGTTGTATATTGTCATGTTGTGTTGTAATGTATTGCATTATGTTAAGTTTTGTCATGTTGTGTTGTATTTTGTCATGTTGTGTTGTAATGTATTGCATTATGTTAAGTTTTGTCATGTTGTGTTGAATTTTGTCATGTTGTGTTGTAATGTATTGCATTATGTTAAGTTTTGTCATGTTGTGTTGTATTTTGTCATGTTGTGTTGTAATGTATTGCATTATGTTAAGTTTTGTCATGTTGTGTTGTAATGTATTGCATTATGTTAAGTTTTGTCATGTTGTGTTGTATATTGTCATGTTGTGTTGTATATTGTCATGTTGTGTTGTATATTGTCATGTTGTGTTGTATATCGTCATGTTGTGTTATATATCGTCATGTTGTGTTGTTTATTGTCATGTTGTGTTGTATATTGTCATGTTGTGTTGTATATTGTCATGTTGTGTTGTATATTGTCATGTTGTGTTGTATATTGTCATGTTGTGTTGTATATTGTCATGTTGTGTTGTATATGCCATCTTGTCTCTTGACTTATCAGGACGACCGCCATCTTGTCTCTTGACTTATCAGGATGATTGCCATCTTGTCTCTTGACTTATCAGTATGACCGCCATCTTGTCTCCTGATTTATCAGGATGACCGCCATCTTGTCTCCTGACTTATCAGGATGACCGCCATCTAGTTTCTTGACTTATCAGGACGACCGCCATCTTGTCTCTTGACTTATCAGGATGACTGCCATCTTGTCTCCTGACATATCAGGATGACCGCCATCTTGTCTCCTGATTTATCAGGATGACCGCCATCTTGTCTCTTGACTTATCAGGATGACCGCCATCTTGTCTCTTGACTTATCAGGATGACCGCCATCTTGTCTCCTGACATATCAGGATGACCGCCATCTTGTCTCCTGATTTATCAGGATGACCGCCATCTTGTCTCTTGACTTATCAGTATGACCGCCATCTTGTCTCTTGACTTAACAGGATGACCGCCATCTTGTCTCCTGATTTATCAGGATGACCGCCATCTTGTCTCCTGACTTATCAGGATGACCGCCTCGTTGATGAACTTAAGTTGACCGAGGGGAGTGTGATTGACAGACTTGTGGATGTAGCAAGCAGCCAATGGGTAGAGATCTGAATATTTTGCTAGAAAACATATTATTCGGCCTGAACGTGAACTAGAGTCCGAAGGCTGAACTTAACAAGCAAGACTTGCTGTTGTTGGACATGGAAAACAAAATGAAAGTAAAACCTTGTGAGAACGGCCGAGACATATTTATGTACGAAGCGACCTGGAAACGCATTCCTGACCGAGCAGCGGAGAGTAGTTTTCCCGGTAGTGATAAATAATTCGGTTGGTAAAATAACTTGATGACAAAAGACAACTATTTTGGGAGGTCATAGGTTAGGAGTTCAAGAGAGTGATATGCTCATATATCAAGTTGAGATACGAATATCATCAGACACTCTTTCTAATTTTATACCCAGACACGAAGATAGACAACAGACTCCTAATAGAAGGAGACTCCAGTTAATACGGTGACATCTATCTATCTATCTATCTATCTATCTATCTATCTATCTATCTATCTATCTATCTATCTATCTATCTATCTATCTATCTATCTATCTATCTATCTATCTATCTATCTATCTATCTATCTATCTATCTATCTATCTATCTATCTATCTATCTATCTATCTATCTATCTATCTATCTATCTATCTATCTATCTATCTATCTATCTATCTATCTATCTATCTATCTATCTATCTATCTATCTATCTATCTATCTATCTATCTATCTATCTATCTATCTATCTATCTATCTATCTATCTATCTATCTATCTATCTATCTATCTATCTATCAGTCTGTCTGTCTGTCTGTCTGTCTGTCTGTCTGTCTGTCGGTCGGTCGGTCGGTCGGTCGGTCGGTCGGTCGGTCTGTCTGTCTGTCTGTCTGTCTGTCTGTCTGTCTGTCTGTCTATCTATCTATGTATCGATCTATCTGTCTGTCTGTCTGTCTACCTATTGACCTTTCGAGCCGTAGCCGGCCTATAAGGCATAGACCCAGATCCTCTTACCTTTATCTAAATTTTTATTCTAGCAGTTTTCAATCCTTCTAATGATATTTTATCAAATCTCGCCATTTCTATCTGTTCTGTGCAAACAGCTCTATCTCATTGAGGGAGCCGATTCTGATACGGTGACATGTATAGAATAGGTAAAATCAGTGGCGTATTCTCTAGGCTACCGCCGGTAGCCTGAACATATTAACGAAATACAAAAGGAAATGATCATTTATTATATTTTTTATAATTATATTATAAATTTTCAAATATTCTATTACACATTTCGTAGGCCAATACGATTTGTTTGCTTTGATTTGCATTTATTAATGCAAGGTTTTCCTCTGGCCACTATAACGTTTGTGAATGAACCGAAACTACATTGAAACCTCTAATAGCCAGCGGTACATTTTTCCTCTATCCGGACCTTGTAATAACGACCTTGACATAAAAAAAATTCACGTCAAAATTATACGGCAAAATTACCTCTACACTAATGCGGTTTTATGGGTTATTTCTAGCCCTAGCCAATCAGAATCGTCACAAAGTGAAAGTGAAACAATGTCTGATTACCGGAACTTCCTTAGCTATTTATAACTACGTTATGCGCATCAGCATCTGTAGAAAGAACTTTTTCTGCTCTCAAGAGAATCAAATCTTATTGTCGCTTAACTTAGACACAATAATGCTTATCTGGTTTGGCATTAATGTCCATTGAGAAATCACTCCTTCAGAAACTTAGAAACCAACCCAACAGTACTTTCAATGGGAAAGTCATAAATACATTTTCGTCCCAAACAAGACGGATATAATTAACATAAATAAGTAAGTAATTTAAAATGTAGTGATGTCATTAGAAAATATTACTTTATGTTAGTCTACTGAATATAATGTATATTTTTATTTATTATGCCAGCGGTAGCCCAGACCCCAAAACCAGTATACGCCACTGGGTAAGATAGAGGCAGCCAGTAACTAAACGTATATCTCTCAGATAGCAAAGTAGTTAGTTATAGTAATGCTGAGGACAGTAATTGTATAGATTTATATTTGCTGCGGAGTGTAGGACAATTAGAATTAAGAAGAAAGTTGACATAATTATTTGGCCATATGATGAGATAACAATATCAAAACACAACATAACGAGCCTTCGACAAACATTACCAGAACACCAGATCTAAAGCACAAGGCTGAAAAAAAGAAGAATTGATAAAGTTTTAGAAAAATTAGGAAACATAACAGCAGGAGAGGCCAACAGAAGAGCAAAAGACCGCAAATTATATCTCCTTTTGACACTGAATGGCAAATGTGGAAGGTCAGTAGAAGAAGTAAAAGAAAAATAAGAAGTATAAGGAGTCACAATGAGATGAAAGAGGTTTAATGAGACAATAACTGAAGGTTTACAATAATTTCGTTTGATTACATCACAGATGAAAGAGGTTTAATGAGACAATAACTGAAGGTTTACAATAATTTCGTTTGATTACATCACAGATGAAAGAGGTTTAATGAGACAATAACTGAAGGTTTACAATAATTTCGTTTGATTACATCACAGATGAAAGAGGTTTAATGAGACAATAACTCAAGGTTTACAATAATTTCGTTTGATTACATCACAGATGAAAGAGGTTTAATGAGACAATAACTGAAGGTTTACAATAATTTCGTTTGATTACATCACAGATGAAAGAGGTTTAATGAGACAATAACTGAAGGTTTACAATAATTTCGTTTCATTACATCACAGATGGGGAGCCGCAATAGATCAGTGGTTAGTGAACTGGACTACAAAGTACAAGGGGTAGGGTTCGATCCCAACCGACGGCTTCCGGGTTCACCCAGCCTTAAATGGGTACCGGATTTTTTTCTGGGAAAGTAAAGCAGCACGGGCGTAATACCGACCACATTATCCCAAAAATCATGTGCTAAAGGTCTGTAAAATATATGGTCACAAACATCATATTTCCCTTTACGCCACTTGGCGTGACGGGGGTACTTTACTTTTTTTACTTACATCACAGATGAAAGAGGTTTAATGAGACAATAACTGAAGGTTTACAATAATTTCGTTTCATTACATCACAGATGGGGAGCCGCAATAGATCAGTGGTTAGTGAACTGGACTACAAAGTACAAGGGGTAGGGTTCGATCCCAACCGACGGCTTCCGGGTTCACCCAGCCTTAAATGGGTACCGGATTTTTTTCTGGGAAAGTAAAGCAGCACGGGCGTAATACCGACCACATTATCCCAAAAATCATGTGCTAAAGGTCTGTAAAATATATGGTCACAAACATCATATTTCCCTTTACGCCACTTGGCGTGACGGGGGTACTTTACTTTTTTTACTTACTTCACAGATGAAAGAGGTTTAGCGAGACAATAACTGAAGGTTTACAATAATTTCGTTTGATTACATCACAGATGAAAGAGGTTTAGCGAGACAATAACTGAAGGTTTACAATAATTTTGTTTGATTATATCACAGATGAAAGAGGTTTAGCGAGACAATAACTGAAGGTTTACAATAATTTCGTTTCATTACATCACAGATGAAAGAGGTTTAGCGAGACAATAACTGAAGGTTTATAATAATTTCGTTTCATTACTTCACAAACAGATGAAAGAATAATTCCAGTCTACACAAGTAATGAGACCATCTGACATCGGAACAAGTTGGACTTGTATCATGGGCGTGTTCCTTCTATTTCCTTGGATCACATCAATTGAGATCGTTTCTGAACCACAAGAAGAGATAACTGAAAATGTAGGTACCAAACTGCTAACTCTTAACAAACATTAAAATAATAAAGTATAACACTGGTTGAGAGTAGCTGTCTCGGCTATAAAGTTAGGACTTTGAGGAGCTAAAAAGAGACAGTTTAACCACACACACACACACAAATGATGTTGGTGTTTGTTGTATAGATACGGCGATGAAGAACTCAGCAGTGTTGAAAGTCTCTGTCAGAACAGGTTCGGAGATGGTTGTTGAGGCCAAGAGGAGCCTTGATGTGATTGTTGCCGCTAGGACGTTAGAATGTTGAGTGTTAATCAATAAGGAAATGAGTGTTAATCAATAAGGAAATGAGTGTTAATCAATAAGGAAATGAGTGTTTTCATGAACAAGTTTTCCGGTAAGAAAGTGTTTTGCTATTTTTTTTTAAAAATATGTTTTCTTGAAAAAAAAGTGTTTTCCTGTAAGAAAGTGTGTTTTTTTAAGACAGACTTGCTGATTTTTATGATCAAGATAGGCAGACTGGTAGATTGTTTAGATAAGGAAAGGTAGACTAGTATATTGTGGAGATAAAGATAGACAGACTGGTAGGTTATGGAGATAAAGATAAGCAGACTTGTAGATTATGGAGATAAAGATAAGCAGACTTGTAGATTATGGAGATAAAGATAAGCAGACTGGCAGATTGTGGAGATAAAGTTAAAGTTAAGCAGACTGGTGATGATGGGCTTAATGAAAGACAGTACATAGACAGCACACAGACAGTACACAGAAGTAGACAGACAGTTGAAATAAAGACAAACGGCCGGTTCACGAGTATTGTTATACAATTACCAATCACAGGAAGGATGTATTGAAGAAAATGTCACGTGTAGCGAGGGGTCCATGTGCTGTCTACCTCTTGTCTGCCACATCTTCAACGACAATGTGCCGCGGTGTGCTAAGGTAATAAGCTATCTTATGTACATTTCTATGTGTGTGTTCACTTTCCAGTCTTATGTACATTTCTATGTGTGTGTTCACTTTCCAGTCTTATGTGCATTTCTATGTGTGTGTGTGTGTTCACTTTCCAGTCTTATGTACATTTCTATGTGTGTGTTCACTTTCCAGTTTTATGTACATTTCTATGTGTGTGTTCACTTTCCAGTCTTATGTACATTTCTATGTGTGTGTTCACTTTCCAGTCTTATGTGCATTTCTATGTGTGTGTGTGTGTTCACTTTCCAGTCTTATGTGCATTTCTATGTGTGTGTGTGTGTTCACTTTCCAGTCTTATGTACATTTCTATGTGTGTGTGTGTGTTCACCTTCCAGTCTTATGTACATTTCTATGTGTGTGTGTGTGTGTTCACTTTCCAGTCTTATGTACATTTCTATGTGTGTGTGTGTGTTCACCTTCCAGTCTTATGTACATTTCTATGTGTGTGTGTGTTCACTTTCCAGTCTTATGTACATTTCTATGTGTGTGTGTGTTCACTTTCCAGTCTTATGTACATTTCTATGTGTGTGTGTGTTCACCTTCCAGACTTATGTACATTTCTATGTGTGTGTGTGTTCACTTTCCAGTCTTATGTACATTTCTATGTGTGTGTGTGTGTGTTCACCTTCCAGTCTTATGTACATTTCTATGTGTGTGTGTGTTCACTTTCCAGTCTTATGTGCATTTCTATGTGTGTGTGTGTGTTCACTTTCCAGTTTTATGTGCATTTCTATGTGTGTGTGTGTTCACTTTCCAGTCTTATGTACATTTCTATGTGTGTGTGTGTGTTCACCTTCCAGTCTTATGTACATTTCTATGTGTGTGTGTGTTCACTTTCCAGTCTTATGTACATTTATATGTGTGTGTGTGTTCACCTTCCAGTCTTATGTACATTTCTATGTGTGTGTGTGTTCACTTTCCAGTCTTATGTACATTTCTATGTGTGTGTGTGTTCACCTTCCAGTCTTATGTACATTTCTATGTGTGTGTGTTCACTTTCCAGTCTTATGTACATTTCTATGTGTGTGTGTGTGTTCACCTTCCAGTCTTATGTACATTTCTATGTGTGTGTGTGTGTGTTCACTTTCCAGTCTTATGTACATTTCTATGTGTGTGTGTGTGTTCACTTTCCAGTCTTATGTACATTTCTATGTGTGTGTGTGTGTGTTCACTTTCCAGTCTTATGTACATTTCTATGTGTGTGTGTGTTCACTTTCCAGTCTTATGTGCATTTCTATGTGTGTGTGTGTTCACTTTCCAGTCTTATGTGCATTTCTATGTGTGTGTGTGTGTTCACTTTCCAGTCTTATGTACATTTCTATGTGTGTGTGTGTTCACCTTCCAGTCTTATGTGCATTTCTATGTGTGTGTGTGTTCACCTTCCAGTCTTATGTACATTTCTATGTGTGTGTGTGTTCACTTTCCAGTCTTATGTACATTTCTATGTGTGTGTGTGTGTTCACCTTCCAGTCTTATGTACATTTCTATGTGTGTGTGTGTTCACTTTCCAGACTTATGTACATTTCTATGTGTGTGTGTGTGTTCACTTTCCAGTCTTATGTACATTTCTATGTGTGTGTGTGTGTTCACCTTCCATTCTTATGTACATTTCTATGTGTGTGTGTGTTCACCTTCCAGTCTTATGTACATTTCTATGTGTGTGTGTGTGTTCACCTTCCAGTCTTATGTACATTTCTATGTGTGTGTGTGTGTGTGTTCACTTTCCAGTCTTATGTACATTTCTATGTGTGTGTGTGTGTTCACCTTCCAGTCTTATGTACATTTCTATGTGTGTGTGTGTTCACTTTCCAGTCTTATGTACATTTCTATGTGTGTGTGTGTTCACCTTCCAGTCTTATGTACATTTCTATGTGTGTGTGTGTTCACTTTCCAGTCTTATGTACATTTCTATGTGTGTGTGTGTGTGTTCACTTTCCAGTCTTATGTACATTTCTATGTGTGTGTGTGTTCACTTTCCAGTCTTATGTACATTTCTATGTGTGTGTGTGTGTTCACTTTCCAGTCTTATGTACATTTCTATGTGTGTGTGTGTGTTCACTTTCCAGTCTTATGTACATTTCTATGTGTGTGTGTGTTCACTTTCCAGTCTTATGTACATTTCTATGTGTGTGTGTGTTCACTTTCCAGTCTTATGTACATTTTTATGTGTGTGTGTGTTCACTTTCCAGTCTTATGTACATTTCTATGTGTGTGTGTGTGTGTTCACTTTCCAGTCTTATGTACATTTCTATGTGTGTGTGTGTTCACCTTCCAGTCTTATGTACATTTCTATGTGTGTGTGTGTGTGTTCACCTTCCAGTCTTATGTACATTTCGATGTGTGTGTGTGTGTTCACCTTCCAGTCTTATGTACATTTCTATGTATGTATATGTTCACTTTCCAGTCTTATGTACATTTCTATGTGTGTGTGTGTTCACTTTCCAGTCTTATGTACATTTCTATGTGTGTGTGTGTGTGTGTGTGTTCACTTTCCAGTCTTATGTACATTTCTATGTGTGTGTGTGTGTTCACTTTCCAGTCTTATGTACATTTCTATGTGTGTGTGTGTGTTCACTTTCCAGTCTTATGTACATTTCTATGTGTGTGTGTGTGTTCACTTTCCAGTCTTATGTACATTTCTATGTGTGTGTGTGTGTTCACTTTCCAGTCTTATGTACATTTCTATGTGTGTGTGTGTTCACTTTCCAGTCTTATGTACATTTCTATGTGTGTGTGTGTTCACTTTCCAGTCTTATGTACATTTCTATGTGTGTGTGTGTGTGTTCACCTTCCAGTCTTATGTACATTTCTATGTGTGTGTGTGTGTTCACTTTCCAGTCTTATGTACATTTCAATGTGTGTGTGTGTGTTCACCTTCCAGTCTTATGTACATTTCTATGTGTGTGTGTGTGTTCACATTCCAGTCTTATGTACATTTCTATGTGTGTGTGTGTGTTCACCTTCCAGTCTTATGTACATTTCTATGTGTGTGTGTGTTCACTTTCCAGTCTTATGTACATTTCTATGTGTGTGTGTGTTCACCTTCTAGTCTTATGTACATTTCTATGTGTGTGTGTGTGTTCACTTTCCAGTCTTATGTACATTTCTATGTGTGTGTGTGTGTTCACTTTCCAGTCTTATGTACATTTCTGTGTGTGTGTGTGTGTTCACTTTCCAGTCTTATGTACATTTCTATGTGTGTGTGTGTGTTCACTTTCCAGTCTTATGTACATTTCTATGTGTGTGTGTGTTCACCTTCCAGTCTTATGTACATTTCTATGTGTGTGTGTGTGTTCACCTTCCAGTCTTATGTACATTTCTATGTGTGTGTGTGTGTTCACTTTCCAGTCTTATGTACATTTCTATGTGTGTGTGTGTGTTCACTTTCCAGTCTTATGTACATTTCTATGTGTGTGTGTGTGTTCACTTTCCAGTCTTATGTACATTTCTATGTGTGTGTGTGTTCACTTTCCAGTCTTATGTACATTTCTATGTGTGTGTGTGTGTTCACTTTCCAGTCTTATGTACATTTCTATGTGTGTGTGTGTTCACTTTCCAGTCTTATGTACATTTCTATGTGTGTGTGTGTGTTCACTTTCCAGTCTTATGTACATTTTTATGTGTGTGTGTGTTCACTTTCCAGTCTTATGTACATTTCTATGTGTGTGTGTGTGTTCACTTTCCAGTCTTATGTACATTTCTATGTGTGTGTGTGTGTTCACTTTCCAGTCTTATGTACATTTCTATGTGTGTGTGTGTTCACTTTCCAGTCTTATGTACATTTCTATGTGTGTGTGTGTGTTCACCTTCCAGTCTTATGTACATTTCTATGTGTGTGTGTGTGTTCACTTTCCAGTCTTATGTACATTTCTATGTGTGTGTGTGTGTTCACCTTCCAGTCTTATGTACATTTCTATGTGTGTGTGTGTGTGTTCACCTTCCAGTCTTATGTACATTTCTATGTGTGTGTGTGTGTTCACCTTCCAGTCTTATGTACATTTCTATGTGTGTGTGTGTTCACTTTCCAGTCTTATGTACATTTCTATGTGTGTGTGTGTGTTCACCTTCCAGTCTTATGTACATTTCTATGTGTGTGTGTGTGTTCACTTTCCAGTCTTATGTACATTTCTATGTGTGTGTGTGTGTGTGTTCACTTTCCAGTCTTATGTACATTTCTATGTGTGTGTGTGTGTTCACTTTCCAGTCTTATGTACATTTCTATGTGTGTGTGTGTTCACTTTCCAGTCTTATGTACATTTCTATGTGTGTGTGTGTTCACCTTCCAGTCTTATGTACATTTCTATGTGTGTGTGTGTGTTCACCTTCCAGTCTTATGTACATTTCTATGTGTGTGTGTGTGTGTTCACTTTCCAGTCTTATGTACATTTCTATGTGTGTGTGTGTGTGTTCACTTTCCAGTCTTATGTACATTTCTATGTGTGTGTGTGTGTTCACTTTCCAGTCTTATGTACATTTCTATGTGTGTGTGTGTGTTCACTTTCCAGTCTTATGTACATTTCTATGTGTGTGTGTGTGTTCACTTTCCAGTCTTATGTACATTTCTATGTGTGTGTGTGTGTGTTCACTTTCCAGTCTTATGTACATTTCTATGTGTGTGTGTGTGTTCACTTTCCAGTCTTATGTACATTTCTATGTGTGTGTGTGTTCACTTTCCAGTCTTATGTACATTTTTATGTGTGTGTGTGTTCACTTTCCAGTCTTATGTACATTTCTATGTGTGTGTGTGTTCACTTTCCAGTCTTATGTACATTTCTATGTGTGTGTGTGTTCACTTTCCAGTCTTATGTACATTTCTATGTGTGTGTGTGTTCACTTTCCAGTCTTATGTACATTTCTATGTGTGTGTGTGTTCACCTTCCAGTCTTATGTACATTTCTATGTGTGTGTGTGTTCACTTTCCAGTCTTATGTACATTTCTATGTGTGTGTGTTCACCTTCCAGTCTTATGTACATTTCTATGTGTGTGTGTGTTCACTTTCCAGTCTTATGTACATTTCTATGTGTGTGTGTGTTCACCTTCCAGTATTATGTACATTTCTATGTGTGTGTGTGTTCACTTTCCAGTCTTATGTACATTTATATGTGTGTGTGTGTTCACCTTCCAGTCTTATGTACATTTCTATGTGTGTGTGTTCACCTTCCAGTCTTATGTACATTTCTATGTGTGTGTGTGTGTGTTCACCTTCCAGTCTTATGTACATTTCTATGTGTGTGTGTGTTCACCTTCCAGTCTTATGTACATTTCTATGTGTGTGTGTGTTCACTTTCCAGTCTTATGTACATTTCTATGTGTGTGTGTGTGTTCACCTTCCAGTCTTATGTACATTTCTATGTGTGTGTGTGTGTTCACTTTCCAGTCTTATGTACATTTCTATGTGTGTGTGTGTGTTCACTTTCCAGTCTTATGTACATTTCTATGTGTGTGTGTGTGTTCACTTTCCAGTCTTATGTACATTTCTATGTGTGTGTGTGTGTTCACTTTCCAGTCTTATGTACATTTCTATGTGTGTGTGTGTTCACCTTCCAGTCTTATGTACATTTCTATGTGTGTGTGTGTGTTCACCTTCCAGTCTTATGTACATTTCTATGTGTGTGTGTGTGTTCACTTTCCAGTCTTATGTACATTTCTATGTGTGTGTGTGTTCACTTTCCAGTCTTATGTACATTTCTATGTGTGTGTGTGTGTTCACTTTCCAGTCTTATGTACATTTCTATGTGTGTGTGTGTTCACTTTCCAGTCTTATGTACATTTCTATGTGTGTGTGTGTTCACTTTCCAGTCTTATGTACATTTCTATGTGTGTGTGTGTTCACTTTCCAGTCTTATGTACATTTCTATGTGTGTGTGTGTTCACTTTCCAGTCTTATGTACATTTCTATGTGTGTGTGTGTTCACTTTCCAGTCTTATGTACATTTTTATGTGTGTGTGTGTTCACTTTCCAGTCTTATGTACATTTCTATGTGTGTGTGTGTGTTCACCTTCCAGTCTTATGTACATTTCTATGTGTGCGTGTGTGTTCACCTTCCAGTCTTATGTACATTTCTATGTGTGTGTGTGTGTTCACCTTCCAGTCTTATGTACATTTCTATGTATGTATATGTTCACTTTCCAGTCTTATGTACATTTCTATGTGTGTGTGTGTTCACTTTCCAGTCTTATGTACATTTCTATGTGTGTGTGTGTGTGTTCACTTTCCAGTCTTATGTACATTTCTATGTGTGTGTGTGTGTGTGTTCACTTTCCAGTCTTATGTACATTTCTATGTGTGTGTGTGTGTTCACTTTCCAGTCTTATGTACATTTCTATGTGTGTGTGTGTTCACTTTCCAGTCTTATGTACATTTCTATGTGTGTGTGTGTTCACTTTCCAGTCTTATGTACATTTCTATGTGTGTGTGTGTTCACTTTCCAGTCTTATGTACATTTCTATGTGTGTGTGTGTTCACTTTCCAGTCTTATGTACATTTCTATGTGTGTGTGTGTGTGTTCACCTTCCAGTCTTATGTACATTTCTATGTGTGTGTGTGTGTGTGTTCACTTTCCAGTCTTATGTACATTTCTATGTGTGTGTGTGTTCACCTTCCAGTCTTATGTACATTTCTATGTGTGTGTGTGTGTGTTCACCTTCCAGTCTTATGTACATTTCTATGTGTGTGTGTGTTCACCTTCCAGTCTTATGTACATTTCTATGTGTGTGTGTGTTCACTTTCCAGTCTTATGTACATTTCTATGTGTGTGTGTGTGTTCACCTTCCAGTCTTATGTACATTTCTATGTGTGTGTGTGTGTTCACTTTCCAGTCTTATGTACATTTCTATGTGTGTGTGTGTGTTCACTTTCCAGTCTTATGTACATTTCTATGTGTGTGTGTGTGTTCACTTTCCAGTCTTATGTACATTTCTATGTGTGTGTGTGTGTTCACTTTCCAGTCTTATGTACATTTCTATGTGTGTGTGTGTTCACCTTCCAGTCTTATGTACATTTCTATGTGTGTGTGTGTGTTCACCTTCCAGTCTTATGTACATTTCTATGTGTGTGTGTGTGTTCACTTTCCAGTCTTATGTACATTTCTATGTGTGTGTGTGTTCACTTTCCAGTCTTATGTACATTTCTATGTGTGTGTGTGTGTTCACTTTCCAGTCTTATGTACATTTCTATGTGTGTGTGTGTGTTCACTTTCCAGTCTTATGTACATTTCTATGTGTGTGTGTGTGTTCACTTTCCAGTCTTATGTACATTTCTATGTGTGTGTGTGTGTTCACTTTCCAGTCTTATGTACATTTCTATGTGTGTGTGTGTTCACTTTCCAGTCTTATGTACATTTGTGTGTGTGTGTGTGTTCACTTTCCAGTCTTATGTACATTTCTATGTGTGTGTGTGTTCACTTTCCAGTCTTATGTACATTTCTATGTGTGTGTGTGTTCACCTTCCAGTCTTATGTACATTTCTATGTGTGTGTGTGTTCACTTTCCAGTCTTATGTACATTTCTATGTGTGTGTGTGTTCACCTTCCAGTCTTATGTACATTTCTATGTGTGTGTGTGTTCACTTTCCAGTCTTATGTACATTTATATGTGTGTGTGTTCACCTTCCAGTCTTATGTACATTTCTATGTGTGTGTGTGTTCACTTTCCAGTCTTATGTACATTTATATGTGTGTGTGTGTTCACCTTCCAGTCTTATGTACATTTCTATGTGTGTGTGTTCACCTTCCAGTCTTATGTACATTTCTATGTGTGTATGTGTGTTCACCTTCAAGTCGTATGTACATTTCTATGTGTGTTTGCGTGTTCACCTTCCAGTCTTATGTACATTTCTATGTATGTATATGTTCACCTACCAGTCTTGTGTACATTTCTATGTGTGTGTGTTCACCTTCCAGTCTTAAGTACATTTCTATGTGTGTGTGTGTGTGTTCACCTTCCAGTCTTATGCATATTTCTGTGTGTGTGTGTGTGTGTGTACCTTCCAGTCTTATGTCTGCCTATTTGTTGATATATTTATTTGTCTTTTATGTATCAGCATATCTCATAGTATCTTATCTTGAGGTGAGATACAGAATGGCTCAGGCAAAAGCAGCTTTCCAAAAAATGTGGAAGATACTATGCCTTCCATTTTTGACAATAGAAACAAGAAAAAGAGTTCTTAAATGTTATGTAGAGCCAGTCTTAACATATGGATGCGAAACATGGACAGTAAGACAACAGACAAGAAAATCACTGGAGTCTATACAAACGTGGTTTTACAGAAGAATATTGAGAATACCATGGACAGCTAAGAAGAGTAATGAAAACGTTCTGAAAGAGGTTAACGCAAAAAGAGAATTAATTTCCAATATTAGGAAGAAACAATCATCATTTTTTGGTCATGTAATGAGAAGAGAACAACTGGAATATATTGTAACAACTGGGAAAATTGAGGGACGAACAGATAGAGGGAAGCAAAGAGAAAAAATAACAGACAGCTTAAGAGAATGGCTTGGCAGAAGGTCAACAACAGACATGATCACCTACGCCTGGAGGCCCGTACTTGATGATGATGATGGTGATATCTCATAGTGAGTTTGATTGTCTATTTGTATGTCTGTCTGACTACGTGTCTTTCAATATATATATATGCACATGTCTGTGTAATTGTCTGTCTATTTGTATGTCTCTCAGTGTCTCTTCTCTATTAGTAAATAGACCTGTTGTGTATTTTTATCTACTTGAAATTTTGTTTGTTTAGTTGGCCATCTTGGCTGTTTACCTATTGGTTCTTACATGTCTCCATCTGTCTGTACGAGTGCATGGCTGATGTTGCGCCACATCTTAATGTTTCTATGTCTATGTGACTGTTTTTCGGATCTGTATGTTTGTATGTCTTCTTACCTGTGTTAACATAACCAATAAAAACACAATACATACAACTGTGAGGGATGGTAAGGTAAATATAGAACTGTGGGAGATGGTAAGGTAAATATAGAACTGTGGGAGATGGTAAGGTAAATATAGAACTGTGGGAGATGGTAAGGTAAATATAGAACTGTGGGAGATGGTAAGGTAAATATAGAACTGTGGGAGATGGTAAGGTAAATATAGAACTGTGGGAGATGGTAAGGTAAATATAGAACTGTGGGAGATGGTAAGGTAAATATAGAACTGTGGGAGATGGTAAGGTACATATAGAACTGTGGGAGATGGTAAGTTAAATATAGAACAGTGGGGGATGAAGGTAAATATAGAACTGTGGGGGATGGAGGTAAATATAGAACTGTGGGGGATGAAGGTAAATATAGAACTGTGAGGGATGGTAAGGTAAATACAGAACTGTGAGGGATGATAAAGTAAATATAGAATTGTGAGGGATGGTAAGCAAAATATAGAACTGTGAGGGATGATAAAGTAAATATAGAACAGTGAGGGATGGTAAGGTAAATATAGAACTGTGAGCGATGGTAAGGTAAATATAGAACAGTGGGGGATGAAGGTAAATATAGAACAGTGAGGGATGGTAAGGTAAATATAGAACTGTGGGGGATGGTAAGGAAAATATAGAACTGTGAGGGATGGTAAGGAAAATATAGAACTGTGAGGGATGGTAAGGTAAATATAGAACTGTGAGGGATGGTAAGGAAAATATAGAACTGTGAGGGATGGTAAGGTAAATATAGAACTGTGGGGGATGGTAAGGAAAATATAGAACTGTGAGGGATGGTAAGGTAAATATAGAACTGTGAAGGATGGTAAGGAAAATATAGAACTGTGAGGGATGATAAAGTATATATAGAACTGTGAGGGATTATAAGGTAAATATAGAACTGTGAGGGATGGTAAGGAAAATATAGAACTGTGAGCGATGGTAAGGTAAAAATAGAACAGTGGGGGATGAAGGTAAATATAGAACAGTGAGGGATGGTAAGATAAATATAGAACTGTTGGTGATGGTGAAGTAAATATAGAAACGTGGGAGATGGTAAGGTAAATGTAGAACTGAAAGGGATGAGACAGAGTAAATATAACATTTTGGACATGGTAAGGTAAATATAGAACTGTGAGGGATGGTAAAGTAAAAATAGAACTGTGAGGGATGATAAAGCAAATATAGAACTGTGAGGGATGGTAAAGTAAAAATAGAACTGTGAGGGATGATAAAGCAAATATAGAACTGTGAGCGATGGTAAAGTAAATATAGAACTGTTGGAGATGGTAAGGTAAATATAGAACTGTGGAGAATGGTAAGGTAAATATAGAAATGTAAGGGATTGAAAAGTAAATATAGAACTGTGGGGGATGGTAAGGTACATATAGAACAGTGAGGGATGGTAAGGTAATTATAGAAACGTGGGAGATGGTAAGGTAAATGTAGAACTGAAAGGGGATGAGACAGAGTAAATATAACACTTTGGACATGGTAAGGTAAATATAGAACTGTTGGGAATTGTAAGGTAAATGTGGAACTGTGGGGAATGGTAAAGTAAACATAGAACTGTGGAGGATCGTAAGGAAAATATAGAACTGTTGGGAATCGTAAGGTAAATATATAACTGTAAGGTTGATGAAGGAGTGTTAATATAACTCTTTGGAGATGGTAAGGTAAATATAGAACTGTAGGGGATGGTAAGGTAAATATAGAACTGTAAGGTTGATGAAGGAGTGTTAATATAACACTTTGGAGATGGTAAGGTAAATATAGAACTGTGGGGGATGGTAAGGTAAATATAGAACTGTGGGGAATGGTAAGGTAAATGTGGAACTGTGGGGAATGGTATGGTAAATATAGAACTGTGGGGGATGGTAAGGTAAATGTGGAACTGTGAGGGATGGTAAGGTAAATATAGAACTGTGGGGGATGGTGAGGTAAATGTGGAACTGTGGAGGATGGTAAGGTGAATATAGAACTGTGGAGGATGGTAAGGTAAATATAGATCTGTGGGGGATGTTAAGGTAAATATTGAAGTGTGGGGGATGTTAAAGTAAATATAGAACTGTGGGAGATGTTAAGGTAAATATAAAACTGTGGGGGATGTTAAGGTAAATATTGAAGTGTGGGGGATGGTAAGGTAAATATAGAACTGTGGGGGATGGTAAGGTAAATATATAGAACTGTGGTGGGATGGTAAGGTAAATATAGAACTGTGGGGGATGTTAAGGTAAATATAGAACTGTGAGGGATGGTAAGGTAAATATAGAACTGTGGGGGATGGTAAGGTAAATATAGAACTGTGGGGGATGGTAAGGTAAATATAGAACTGTGGGGGGATGGTAAGTTAAATATAGAACTGTGGGGGATGGTAATGTAAATATAGAACTGTGGGGGATGGTAAGGTAAATATAGAACTGTGGGGGATGGTAAGGTAAATATAGAACTGTGGGGATGATAAGGTAAATATAGAACTGTTGGGGATGGTAAGGTAAATATAGAACTGTGGGGGATGTTAAGGTAAATATAGAACTGTGGGGGGATGGTAAGGTAAATATTGAACTGTGGGGGATGTTACGGTAAATATAGAACTGTGGTGGATGGTAAGGTAAATAGAGATCTGTGGGGGTATGTTAAGGTAAATATTGAACTATGGGGGTGGATGGTAAGGTAAATATTGAACTGTGGGGATGGTAAGGTAAATATAGAACTGTGGGGGATGGTAAGGTAATTATATAACTGTGAGGGATGGTAAGGTAATTATAGAACTGTGGGGATGATTGGGTAAATGTAAAACTGTAGGAGATGGTGAGGTTAATTATAGAACTATGGGGATGGTGAGGGTAATATGAATTGTGGGGAATGGAGAGGTTAATTATAGAACTGTGGGGGATGGTAAGGGTAAATAGAATTGTAGGGAATGGTGAGGGTAAATAGAACTGTGGGGGATAGTGAGGCTAAATATAGAAATGTGGGGGAATGGCGTGGGTAAATATAGAACTGTGGAGACTTTTCTGACACGTTTGTGAGGAATAATGGGGTCGCTGTGAGAAACGTTTCTAATCCTATTACTAGAGTATAGAACAATTCTTTTCAGCGAGCTTGTCTGCTGAGAGACTGGCCATGTGACAGAGGAGGCCAATGCTGTCCACCAAACATATGCTTCGCAGCAAATAAATACAGCCCTATCTGCGTTAATCACTTCAGAAAATTTGGTGTGAGTATTTTATGTTTTACCTTGCTCGTCCACCTTCAGACTGCCTCTTTTCATTTACTTGTCCATTTTTTTTTGCAAGTCTTGTACGTTCGTACGTCTTGTCGTTCTGCTTGCGTGATATCCGGTTGACCTATATATGTGTTGACCTTATCTAGTCAGGGAGATGCGTGGTCTAAAGGTAAGAAGTCGGACATGGAGATAAAGGTCATGGGGTTGAGTTCCACTAGAGGGTGGTCTTTTTTTAAAATATCAAATTATAGAATTCGTTCTTCTTCATGGCTTTACCATTCCCTGGTCTCTCCGAAGGGAGATCCGATGTTTAGCCCTCTCTGGGTAGTGAGATCCGATGTTTAGCCCTCTCTGGGTAGTGAGATCCGATGTTTAGCCCTCTCTGGGTAGTGAGATCCGATGTCTAGCCCTCTCTGGGTAGTGAGATCCGATGTCTAGCCCTCTCTGGGTAGTGAGATCCGATGTCTAGCCCTCTCTGGGTAGTGAGATCCGATGTCTAGCCCTCTCTGGGTAGTGAGATCCGATGTTTAGCCATTCTCTTCTGTTTCTTGCTTTGATGGTGCAGCTTATCATAGGCTGATTTATCAATTTTTTGATGATACTCGTCCATGTTAGTCTTGGTCTGCCTCTGCCTCTTTTACTTTGTATTTTCCCCTCCAATATTACTTTTAGTATGCTGTTGTGTCTGTTAACATGGCCCAACAATCTCATTTGTCTTGTTTGAATTGTGTTTTAAAAGAATAAATGAAACAAATAAGGCGCCTTGTGCATTCCATGCACACTGATGAACCGCTGGCAGTTGAAAATAGAAAAGAGTAGGTCTAAATGGTCTCCGCCAAGGACAAATTGATAGGAAAAAATCCCACTAACAATTTCAAAACTCTCGATGATTAAAATGAAATTATATCTGAAGTAGGAGAATATCTGTCCGCATGGCGGGGGACACCTAAACACATTGCCTGTATGAGAAATAGGAACAAGTTACATTCACTTAAAACTGAGTCCCTTGGCACTTCGTTAGAGATATAAGCTGGCGTCAGGAAAAAAAAATTGTCATATCTTGTCTATTTGCCTGTTTGATGTCTTGTTGGTCTATATATTTTCTGTTCTACTTTTTAGTCTATAAGTGTAGCTGCTGGTCTGTCCTCACACTTTTACACCTATCATGTGTCTGTCTCTACTGTATCTGCCATTTATGTGGTTGTTACACCTATTATTTGTCTGTCTACTGTATCTGCCATTTATGTGGTTGTTACACCTATTATTTGTCTGTCTACTGTATCTGCCATTTGTGTGGTTGTTACACCTATCATTTGTCTGTCTACTGTATCTGCCATTTGTGTGGTTGTTACACCTATTATGTGTATGTCTACTGTATCTGCCATTTGTGTGGTTGTTACACCTATCATGTGTCTGTCTCTACTGTATCTGCCATTTGTGTGGTTGTTACACATATCATGTGTCTGTCTCTACTGTATCTGCCATTTGTGTGGTTGTTACACCTATCATGTGTCTGTCTCTACTGTATCTGCCATTTGTGTGGTTGTTACACCTATCGTGTGTCTGTCTACTGTATCTGCCATTTATGTGGTTGTTACATCTATTATTTGTCTGTCTACTGTATCTGCCATTTATGTGGTTGTTACACCTATTATTTGTCTGTCTCTACTGTATCTGCCATTTATGTGGTTGTTACACCTATTATTTGTCTGTCTACTGTATCTGCCATTTATGTGGTTGTTACACCTATATTTGTCTGTCTACTGTATCTGCAATTTATGTGGTTGTTACACCTATCATGTGTCTGTCTACTGTATCTGCCATTTATGTGGTTGTTATACCTATAATGTGTCTGTCTACTGTATCTGCCATTTATGTGGTTGTTACACCTATCATGTGTCTGTCTCTACTGTATCTGCCATTTATGTGGTTTTTACACCTATCATGTGTCTGTCTCTACTGTATCTGCCATTTATGTGGTTGTTACACCTATTATTTGTCTGTCTACTGTATCTGCCATTTGTGTGGTTGTTACACCTATTATTTGTCTGTCTACTGTATCTGCCATTTGTGTGGTTGTTACACCTATCATGTGTCTGTCTAATGTATCTGCCATTTATGTGGTTGTTACACCTATTATTGTCTGTCTACTGTATCTGCCATTTGTGTGGTTGTTACACCTATCATGTGTCTGTCTACTGTATCTGCCATTTATGTGGTTGTTACACCTATTATTTGTCTGTCTACTGTATCTGCCATTTGTGTGGTTGTTACACCTATTATTTGTCTGTCTACTGTATCTGTCATTTGTGTGCTTGTTACACCTATTATTTGTCTGTCTACTGTATCTGCCATTTGTGTGGTTGTTACACCTATTATTTGTCTGTCTACTGTATCTGCCATTTGTGTGGTTGTTACACCTATTATTTGTCTGTCTACTGTATCTGCCATTTATGTGGTCGTTACATCTATTATTTGTCTGTCTCTGCTGTATCTGCCATTTATGTGGTTGTTACACCTATCATGTGTCTGTCTCTACTGTATCTGCCATTTGTGTGGTTGTTACACCTATCATGTGTCTGTCTCTACTGTATCTGCCATTTATGTGGTTGTTACATCTATTATTTGTCTGTCTACTGTATCTGCCATTTGTGTGGTTGTTACATCTGTTATTTGTCTGTCTACTGTATCTGCCATTTGTGTGGTTGTTACATCTATTATTTGTCTGTCTACTGTATCTGCCATTTGTGTGGTTGTTACATCTATTATTTGTCTGTCTACTGTATCTGCCATTTATGTGGTTGTTACACCTATCGTGTGTCTGTCTACTGTATCTGCCATTTATGTGGTTGTTACATCTATTATTTGTCTGTCTCTACTGTATCTGCCATTTATGTGGTTGTTACACCTATCGTGTGTCTGTCTGCTTTATCTGTCATTTATGTGGTTGTTACATCTATTATTTATCTTTCTACTGTATCTGCCATTTATTTGGTTGTTACATCTATTTTTTGTCTGTCTATTGTATCTGCTATTTATGTAGTTGTTACACCTATCTATTATCTTTCTACTGTACCTGCCCTTTATTTGGTTGTTACATCTATTATTTGTCTGTCTATTGCACCATCTATGTATTTCTAACACGTTTATTTGTCTGTTTAATGCACCACAAACAGCTTATAGACTGCCTAAAAGAGATACATCTAGATAACACGGACATACGACTAATATGTAATTTATACTGGGAGCAAACAGCAATAATAAAATGTAACAAAGAGAACTCTACACCCATTGATATAAAAAGAGGAGTAAAACAAGGATGCATCCTATCACCAAGCTTGTTCAATCTATACACTGAGCAAATCTTAAAAACATCACAGAGATGCCAGACCTACACATTGATGGAAAGATAATCAATAACCTAAGATATGCTGAAGATACTGTACTACTAGCAGAAAATCCTACAGATCTACAACAATTACTTAATGAAATAAACATAACAAGCAACAAATATGAATTAGATATGAATATTAAAAAAACTAAAACTATGGTCATAGACCAGGATAAAACTCAAAACCTACAAATGGATATCAAAGTTGAAGGAATAGACCTGGAGACAGTTCAGTGCTACAACTACCTTGGACATACTATAACCAGTGATGGGAAATACAACTGAAATAACAAAAGAATAGGAATGGCAAAAATTAATTTTAATGTCATGAAGAACATACTAACATCAAAACAAATAACACCAGGGCTAAAGCTAAGAATAGCAAAATGTTATATCTACTCAAAATCCCTATATGGTGCAGAAACATGGACATTAGACAAGAAAACAGAACAGAAATTTGAAGCCTTTGAAATGTTGATTTATAAAAGAATAGGAAGAATTGGGTGTAAAGAAAATTAAACAAACGATGAAGTCTTACAACAACTAAAATGTAAAGAGAACTATTAAACAATTCAAACAAGACAAATGAGACTTTTGGGGCATTAAAAAAAAACACATCAGTCTACTAAAAGTAACCTTCAAAGGGAAAAAAATACAAGGTAAAAGAGGCAAAGGCAAACCTAGACTAACATGGACGAGTAACATCAAAATATTGTCGAGGCAGCCTATGACAAAACTGGACCATCACAGCAAGAGACAGAGCTGGATGGTGCACCATCACAGCAAGAGACAGGGCTGGATGGTGCACCATCACAGCAAGAGACAGGGCTGGATGGTGCACCATCACAGCAAGAGGCAGAGCTGGATGGTGCACCATGGCAACCAGCCTTGTATGTGAAGACGGCATTCAGTGATGATGATGATGATGATGATGATTGCACATCTATATGTCCTTCCTGACTCATTCATTTACCTGCCTGTTGTACCATATATGTCCTTCCTAACTCATTTATTTGTCTGTCTATTGTAGTATATGTGGCATTCCTGACTCATTCATTTACCTGCCTGTTGTACCATATATGTCCTTCCTGACTCATTCATTTACCTGCCTGTTGTACCATATATGTCCTTCCTGACTCATGTATTTGCCTGTCTGTTGCACCATATATGTCCTTCCTAACTCATTTATTTGTCTGTCTATTGAAGTATATGTGCCATTCCTAACTCATTTATTTGCCTGTCTGTTGTACCATATATGTCCTTCCTAACTCATTTATTTGTCTGTCTATTGTAGTATATGTGCCATTCCTAACTCATTTATTTACCTGCCTGTTGTACCATATATGTCCTTCCTAACTCATTTATTTGCCTGTCTGTTGTACCATATATGTCCTTCCTAACTAATGTATTTGCCTGTCTGTTGTACCATATATGTCTCTTCCTGACTCATTTATTTGCCTGTCTGTTGCACCATAAATGTCCTTCCTAACTCATTCATTACCTGCCTGTTGTACCATATATGTCCTTCCTATCTCATTTATTTGTCTGTCTATTGTAGTATATGTGCCATTCCTAACTCATTTATTTGCCTGCTTTATTGTCCACTCAAATACTGTTTAATGAACGCACTTTTCTGATTGCCTGATTGTTCTTCTCTTGTTCCAGTAATCATTCTCGTCACTATCCCAACAAGATCTGTGTCGCATATCATTTTATATCTAAGATCCTTCCCACACTCCGTGAGTTATTTGATCCAGCTGTTTATCTAAGATCCTTCCCACACTCCGTGAGTTATTTGATCCAGCTGTTTATCTAAGATCCTTCCCACACTCCGTGAGTTATTTGATCCAGCTGTTTATCTAAGATCCTTCCCACACTCCATGAATTATTTGATCCAGCTGTTTATTTAAGATTCTTCCCACACTCCATGAATTATTTGATCCAGCTGTTTATCTAAGATCCTTACCACACTCCGTGAGTTATTTTATCCAGCTGTTTATCTAAGATCCTTCAAACACTCAATGAAATTTGTTATCCAGCTGTTATCTAAGATCCTTCGCTCACTCCGTGAGTTATTTTATCTATCTGTTTATCTAAGATCTATCCCACACTCCATGAGTTATTTATCCAACTGTTTATGAAAGATCTGACCTCCCACTTCGTGAGTTTTTTTTATCCAGCTGTTTATCTAAGATCCTGCCAACCACTCAGTGAGTTATTTTATCCAGCTGTTTATCTAAGATCCTGCCAACCACTCAGTGAGTTATTTTACCCAGCTGTTTATCTAAGATCCTGCCAACCACACAGTGAGTTATTTTACCCAGCTGTTTATCTAAGATCCTGCCAACCACTCAGTGAGTTATTTTACCCAGCTGTTTATCTAAGATCCTGCCAACCACTCAGTGAGTTATTTTACCCAGCTGTTTATCTAAGATCCTGCCAACCACTCAGTGAATTGTTTTAACTACCTGCATATCTAAGATCGCACCACCACTCCCTGAGTTATTTTTCTCCATTGCCTCTGGTTTCTTGTACTTGAGCTACTTGAACCAGCCATTTGTACGCAGCTATACAGATCTCTATGTTTTCTTCTCGCTCCTTAATGTTATATGCAGGTGTACGCATTAACCCTATTGAGCTTTTCTTTTCTTTTATATTTAAGTTAACTCTCGTTGTAACCCGCTGTTGTCTGCACATTTATGTTAACTGTCACTGTAACCAGCTGTTGTCTGCACATTTATGTTAACTGTCGCTGTAATCAGCTGTTGTCTACACATTTATGTAACTGTCACTGTAACCAGCTGTTGTCTACACATTTATGTTAACTGTCACTGTAAGCAGCTGTTGTCTACACATTTATGTTAATTGTCACTGTAATCAGCTGTTGTCTACACATTTATGTTAACTGTCACTGTAACCAGCTGTTGTCTATACATTTATGTTAACTGTCACTGTAACCAGCTGTTGTCTACACATTTATGTTAACTATCACTGTAACCAGCTGTTGTCTGTACATTTATGTTAACTGTCACTGTAACCAGCTGTTGTCTGTACATTTATGTTAACTGTCACTGTAACCAGCTGTTGTCTGTACATTTATGTTAACTGTTACTGTAACCAGCTGTTGTATATCATCATCATGTGCAATACCGGTTGGCGTAGGTGATCATTTTCCTCCAAAAATGTACCGCTGGCTTCTAGAGGTTTCAATGTATAGTAGTTTTTGTTTCATTCACAAACGTTATAGTGGCCAGAGGAAAACCTTGCTTTAATAAATGCAAATCAAAGCAAGTAAATCATATTGACCTACGAAATGTGTTATAGAATATTCTAAAATTTGTAATATAATTATTTTAAAAATATAATAAATTATCATTTCCTTTTGTATTTTGTTAATATGTTCAGGCTACCGGCGGTAGCTGCGGTATCATAGAGAATACGTCACTGCTACTCATCATCATGTACCTTGCCGGTTGGCGTAGGCGATCATGTCCCTCTACAATCTTCTATCCACAGTGCATCGTATCAGTTCTGTTGTTGACTGTTTTCCATGCCATGACACCAAGCTATCCAGTATTTTCTCTCTTTGTCGCCCGCGATCTCTCTTTCCTTTTATTTTGCCAGTTGTAACCAAGTATTCCAACTTTCCTCTTCTCATGATGTGCCTAAAAAATGTTGATTACTTCTTTCTGGTGTTTTTTAAGAGCTCCTTTTTGTGTTGGCCTCTTTGAGAACTTCCTCATTGCTCTTTTTAGCTGTCCTGGGAACTTTCAACATTCTTCTGAGAAATCCCATCCCTGTGGCCTCTAATCGTCTTTTAATTTGTTTGTCTTCTGTCCATGATTCGCTTCCATAGGTCATAATTGGTTCTGTATAGCACGATGAACTCTCTTTCTCATTTCTATTGACATAGATTTGTTGCATAAAAAAGTTTTCATTTTCTGAATGCTATTTTGGCCTGAGCTATTCTGCTTTTTATTTCTGTGGTGCATCTCCCATCTGATGTTATTATTGTGCTCAAGTATTTGAAACGTTGCACTTGTTTTAGATTTGTCTCGTTTATTTTTTATGCTGTATGCTGGTGGTGATTATGTTGTATACAAATTTATGTTAACTGCCGCTCACCCTTCCTCCAACAGGAATGTGGGAAAAATGGCAGCGTATGTTCAGCAGAACTTGTATGTTGTCAAGAATTCGAGTGTGTAAAGAATAGATGTAAAACAAAGATTATCGTAGAGCCCAAGGTAAGTATTTCGTTTTTATTTTCTGTTTCAGTCTTTAAGTTATGAGGCGATGTTGATCAATTTTCTTCTTCTTTCCCGGCTTATTAGCCTTTAAGCGTCGAGTGGAGATATAATTATATATCATTTGTTCTTCTGTTGGTTTCTGTTGCTGTTATGTTTCCTAGTGTTTCTAATATTCCATCAATCCATCTTTTGATCTTCTGTTAGTTTCTGTTGCTGTTATGTTTCCTAGTGTTTCTAATATTCCATCAATCCATCTTTTGATCTTCTGTTAGTTTCTGTTGCTGTTATGTTTCCTAGTGTTTCTAATATTCCATCAATCCATCTTTTGATCTTCTGTTGGCCTCTGCTGCTGTTCAATGCAGGTGGAGAATACTCCGACGACCAGCGTTGATCATTTCCTATTTCTAACAGCCGAAGACAAAGTGGATAAACACGGGATGTAATCTATTATCGCTTTTATTGTTATTTGTGGATAAATTTGATATTACTGCACTTTTGCAACCCCCATATGTGTCCAATGGCTTTCAGCACATAACGAAGTGTGTGCATACTTACATATCAATAACCTCCTGGTTGCGCACACATGTAGCTCTCACTTCCATACTGGACGTTTCACACCAAGTTGTTGGAGTAGCAAGATGAATAACAACCGTGCCGACCTCCAATAGCCACTCGCTTAGCGCCTTTAAAACTTCACGTTCTTGTACGTCTGTCAACCCAAACATAGACGCCAGCCAATCAGCCATTCTGACGCCAACCAATCAGCCATTCTGACGCCAGCCAATCAGCCATTCTGACGCCAACCAATCAGCCATTCTGACGCCAGCCAATCAGCCATTCTGACGCCAACCAATCAGCCATTCTGACGCCAGCCAATCAGCCACTCTGACGCCAGGCAATCAGCCACTCTGACGCCAACCAATCAGCCACTCTGACGCCAGCCAATCAGCCACTCTGACGCCAGCCAATCAGCCACTCTGACGCCAGCCAATCAGCCACTCTGACGCCAGCCAATCAGCCATTCTGACACCAACCAATCAGCCATTCTGACACCAACCAATCAGCCACTCTGACACCAACCAATCAGCCACTCTGACGCCAGCCAATCAGCCACTCTGACACCAACCAATCAGCCACTCTGACACCAACCAATCAGCCACTCTGACGTCAGCCAATCAGCTACTCTGACACCAACCAATCAGCCACTCTGACACCAACCAATCAGCCACTCTGACACCAACCAATCAGCCACTCTGACGCCAGCCAATCAGCTACTCTGACACCAACCAATCAGCCACTCTGACACCAACCAATCAGCCACTCTGACGCCAGCCAATCAGCCACTCTGACACCAACCAATCAGCCACTCTTACACCAACCAATCAGCCACTCTGACGCCAGAAAATCAGCCACTCTAACGCCAGCCAATCAGCCGCTCTGACACCAACCAATCAGCGACTCTGACGCCAGCCATTCAGCCACTCTGACACCAACCAATCAGCCACTCTGACGCCAGCAAATCAGCTACTCTGACCTCAGCCAATCAGCGACTCTGACGCCAGCCATTCAGCCACTCTGACACCAACCAATCAGCCACTCTGACACCAACCAATCAGCCACTCTGGCGCCAACCAATCAGCCACTCTGACCTCAGCCAATCAGCCACTCTGACGCCAACCAATCAGCCACTCTGACCTCAGCCAATCAGCCACTCTGGCGCCAACCAATCAGCCACTCTGACCTCAGCCAATCAGCCACTCTGACGCCAGCCAATCCGTTCTGTTAACGCCAGCCAATCAGCTCTTTTTTACGTCAGCCAATCAGCTTTTCTAACTTCAGCCAATCAGCTTTTCTAACTTCAGCCAATCAGCTTTTCTAACTTCAGCCAATCAACTCCTTCAAAGCCACGATCCGCGCTTAACATGGACAAATACCATACATGTTTTTTTTTTTTTTGGTTTGAGACTTCTATATGTCATGAACATAACAATAAACATATCCAAGTGGACAGAAACATACTCTCTTCCAGTCGTAGAAAGGAGAACACATTTGAGAGCAGAGGTAATGACACTCCAGACAACCACTGAGACTCTCACACAAAAGAGGTCGCTAGTAAAACAAATCAGCGAATAAAGAGCAGCATATGTTCGCTGTCAGAAAAGACAGAACTAGTCCTGTAACGAGGAAGATACTATGCAATTCATTTTTGACAATAGAAACAAGAAAAAGAGTTCTTAAATGTTATGTAGTGCCAATCTTAACATATGGATGTGAATCATGGATAATAGGACAACAGACAAGAAAATCACTGGAGTCTGTAGAAATGTGGTTTTACAGAAGAATGTTGAGAATACCATGGACAGCCAAGAAGCGTAATGAAGATGTTCTGAGAGAGGCAAAGCAAAAAGAGAGCTAATTTCCAATTTTAGGAAGAAACAATCATCATTTTTTTAGCCATATAATGAGAACAGAATAGCTGGAATATATTGTAACAAGTGGAAAAATTGAGGGACGAAGAGATAGAGGGAAGCAAAGAGAAAAAATAACAGAGATTAAGAGAATGG